>VWZG01005112.1:333599-410940 GCA_013396735.1 Grallaria varia
TTTTTTTTGGTGAACTTAGGCTTGATATTAGAGCAAAGTTACTACCTGAGCCATAGGTAGTCTCAGAGGTATATGTAGAATGTTCTGAATTGTGGGAGGTATAAACTCATTCTCCCTATGGATCCATTGCTGTAAGCTGAGAACAGTGGGAATAGTCCTTATGGCCAGACAGTCGTCTCTGTTCCCAGCCTCTACTGTTGGCAGTCTTCGTGTGTTCGATTGTCTATGCTCCCCCTCCTCAGAACAACTATAATTCTTCCCTTTAGCATCTCTCATGTCTCCCTTTGGCTAACAGGGACCTCTGCTCTTCATATAATTCTTCTCTCTAGCTTGTCAATAGTTTGTTATTTCTAGTACAGATTTCAGCTGCCAAATTCTACTGCAGGCATTTTCTCTTTGCTGATTTGTAAGACTCAAGATGATTCAATGCCACATTCACTCCTCGATTTTACTCTTGCCTCTTCCCTCTTCTCGGTGGGACTTCCAAGACTGCATATTTGGTTTATTGCTTTTTTTTTCCTTTTTAAAGGTTTTTTAATGTTGTAGACGTCTTGAAACTTACTTCTTTCTAACTTACATGTGCTGGGGCAACCTAGACAGACAACAGTTATCTTTGCCTTCTAATATGTACAGCTTGCTCTTTGGGATAATGGTCTGGCACAGACCCAGCTTCGATGCGTGCAGTACTGTTCCAAGAAGGACAGCTGAGCTCTTGGGATAGAAACCAGAGGGATGGCAGTAAAAGGGTGTTGGTACGTGTGCAGGCTCACATGACAGAGTCAGGGTGCATCCAGGAGAAACAACCCAGCCTGGGAAGTGGGGAGCCCTCTCAGGTAAAGCAGAAAAGCTTCAGCCAAGCAGAGCTCTGTGGTACCTGGCAATGGCACTAATGAGGAAAATCCGAACTGCTGTGTTGAGTGGCAGTACAGGAGAGAGTGGGCCTAAGAAGTGCCATAACACACTGTAGGCTGCTGGAAGACTGAGGAAGCAGAATGCTGAAAACAAGAAAGCAAAAACTTCAGGAAAAGAAGCTACTTCTTTTGTTTTGCCAAATTTAAGCCAAGTGAAAAATAGCTGATAACGTCCTACAAAGTGTGGTCTTAGCAGTCTAGGAACTCAACAGCCCCTCCCGGTGCAATGTTATGATGTCATGAGGGACACAACCTGCCTGTATAAACATTCAAGTAACAAATGAGAGCAGAAGAGAGGTAGCACTTGCAGATGTTGTTCTGCCAAGACAAGAGCTAGGATATGGGATTCGGCTCTGGCATTTTTTTCCAAAAACAATTGAAAAGATGGGAAAAGTGTTGAAACAATGCAGTAAGTGATTTAAGAACTGGAAAAACCATTTTTTTTTTTTTAAATCTTAAGAGAAAAAAATTGAGAAGGGATTTGATTGGAGTATAGAAGTCCCTTTTCCGAGAGAAAACACTGAGGTGCTGAAGTGATCTTAAATTTAGGGGAGAATGAAACAGGTTGGAATCTGAATCTAAGTCAATCCAGGACAGAAGTTAGACACTTTTTTTTTAGCAGTGAGTGGGATTAACCATTCAAACTAACTACCATGCAATCGATTTTCTGTCTCCTGCTATTTTAAGATCAAGACTAGATATTCTCTAAAGTTACACCTTAGTCAAACACAAATTATCCTTTCATCAAACAGAAGTTATTGGGCTCCATACAGAATTAATTGAGTGATGAAGTAATAGGTCTAACATACTGCAGGTCAAATTTTATGATCTAATAGTTCATTTTGGCAGCGGAATCTAAATGTGGATGTGTGGATGTGTATCTGTGAGAGTATATTTCTTAGGATCATGGAGGTTCTCTATAATCTGTAAATTCCCATCTCCTGTATCATCTTGTCTGTGCAAGTTCTTCCTATGCTATCCTCCTAATTGGCTGCACAAGCACACTTCAAATTCTATATAAGGTCGATGCTGTAAATGTCATAATTTCTGTAAACACTGTGTGTGTTGTAGCACCCCATCAATTTTGACCAATCACCCCTCAGAATGGAGCAGGTCCCTTTAAGGGAGTTCTTGATTCCATGGAATAAAATGGGAAAGACATTGAAGCACTCAGAGGTTCTGATTTTGAACAAAATCCTCATTCAGGACTATTTGTTGCTCACAAGAGCCAGTGCTGAAGTTGAATGAGAAATTTTGCTTCTGTTCATCTATGCAAATTCATCTCTACATATTAATTTCATATTTCAGCTTCTTTTCTAGCCTGCCTTGTGTCACACTCTGCACAGCTCATCTGAAAGCAGTGATGAAACCAATGATCTTTTAAAAATTTGCAGTATTTAACTCTATAAACACATTTAGATGTCCAGTGTCTGAAGATCTCTTACATGGTAATTCCTAGTTATGTCTTGAAGGCTTAAGATTTATGACTAAGGAGATTTTGCTTGCAAACATCTGCAGACATATTTACAAGATTGCAGAACTGCAGACACGTGTGACTTCAGTAAAAAGCAGGATGAATACTCAAGTCTTGCCTAAGTTGACCAAGCATAGTCCACTGGTCGAGATTTCTTTCTCTGTGCAGGTCTGCCTGTGAGAAAGTCCTGGAGACTATCTCGCTCCTAATGACCTCAGCTGGAGCCTATTCACAGATCAGTTATTATGACTATGCTTGCAGGAGGAAGATGTAACTTGGGCTACTCTGTACATTCAGTGTGTGTACCAGGATTACAGGGATGGAAAACAGAGAAGATAGAGGTAGACATATAGATGCAGTATATTATTAAAATGACCACACCTTACTGCAATGCATTGACTGCAGAGTGGGGAGATTCACTTGGCAAAGATGCTGTGAACATCAAACATTTTTAGGTCATGGAGTAGTAGAGGTATTCCTCAGGATAAGTTCATGATAGAGCTGGAAGGTTAGTCTACAAACTGATTGGCAGGTAAATGAACTTTTCCTGGGAGGATACTAACAGAGTTTATCTACTTTGTAATTAAAGATGTGATTGAAACACAGGCAGGCATACCTGAGTCATACTCTTCAGTAAGTTCAGATGAGGCCCAAGTTACCCAGTGCCTGCTGCCAGGAGATGAGTGGCTGATGCCTTTTTCTGCAGTACCTCGTATTTCTCATCCCTCGGGCTTGGGAATCACTCCAAAGACAAAGTATTGAAAGAAACTGAACCATTTTTGACCTTACTAGTAAGTCTGAGGCAGAGAGTTTGAAACTCTTTCTAAGATCCCACTGATGGATGGCCACTAAGCTGAGAATACTGAGCAGCCCAGTATGAAGCCTGGGAGCAACTTCTCAGTTTCATGATAGTTAGGTTTGCTTTTGGCCCCCTTGAGCCCATCTAGTCCAAGAAATGGTAAATACCCACAATGGCAAAGGAATCAGGTCTGGAGGCATATGAACATTCTTGGCAGGGTCTTACAGTGGTTGAACTATTTACTCAGGAGGAATGTTTAAAAATGGGTGGAGTAGAAGGTACCCTGATGTTTTAGCCCTTCCTAGCACTCAAGTCCTACACAGGGAAATATTTAAATCAGAAGGATTAAATGGAAGTCAGCTGGAGGGAAAAGCACAGTCAGAAATTCCATAAAACCCTTTCAAATTGAGTACCAAATACATTTGTTTTGAGAACTAATTCCCTGTGAAAGAAATAGTAAAATTCAACAGACAGATAACACGATAAAATAATACAACCAGAAAATGAATACTTTTTATCAAATCAATAAATGTATCAATGAAGTGGAGAGTCTTCTTAAATACTTTCCAAAATAATTTGGTGCAGTTAAATTATCTGTGGAATGTTTTCTTGTTCCAGGGCATTTACCAAGAGCTGTCACAAATCCTAGTTCCAAAGAAGGGCAGTGGGTGATATTCTTGATCTCTGATCATCAGAGAGCCTGAAGCATCTGAAAAGCAGCAACCAGAATGAAGGACTGCTTAATACCTTTAAATAAGGAGAAGATTGACTTTTTAAAATGACAGATACCTTATTGAAATTCTTTACAGAACAAGAAAATAGTCTGCTAGCAGAATTTTTGTTTGGATGTCAAGTAGAGAACAGCTTTATATTATTGGGAAATTGTGCAATTCTACACAAATATCTTCAATGACGAATTAATGAGTGGAAGGTGGTAGAATTTTGTTCTGCTACAGAGTGATGAGGGGCTCTAGCCGAGAACATGCTGCAGGCATTCCTGTGCATACATATAATAGGGAAAAGCCCTCCAAAAGTAGGGTTTGCAGCTACTTTAGGTGAGAAGTCACAGATTGCCAGGTTGCAGGGCCAGACCACGCAGCTCCTTGATCAGCCTATGAAAGGTGCTTCAGGGGAAAGAACTAGCCACCAGCAAAAAGCAGCAGGCAGAAGGCTGTGGCCTTCATAAGAAGTTCCATGCAGAGATTTAAACCTAATCCATGAGGTTTTTGGACTGGCATTCTCAGAACTATCAATACTCGTGTCAGGCTGAAGCTGAGAAGAAGCAAAGCTTACTTTTCATTTTATAGACAGAAAAGTGGAGCACATACAAATCAGGAGTGCAACTCAAGAGCCTAAATATAAGCATCTACTGCCACTGTAAACAACTGAAGGTATCCAGAACATCTGCACGGGGCTGGCAGATGCAGGCAGGACCTATACAGTCTACCAAGGTGGAGCTGGAGGCTTGGCAGTATACCAGACAGGGAACAGAAAATGGCTTTGTGTTTAGAAACCTGTATTGCGCTCCGAATGATTGTTCATAGACTGAATATCTACTGCAGAGTAGGAGTTTGGAAGTATACATTCTGTGAGGTGGTCCACTTACTTTCTTGTCTATACTTCCAAAATACTTACAATTCCAGTACTCTTTACCATATCATGTCTTGGACATGTCTATTCCTTTCTGTCCAACACAGAGCAACATTTCAGAGAAAATCAGAATCTGAGAGGTTTCTCAGGCTTTGACCTTAATATAATAAATGAAATACATTTGTAGACAGTGATTACTGAAGCTCTATGTATTTGTAAATGTGTAAAATGTGTTCCTTGCAAAAACAACCAATACCATATGATTTCAAATCTAGGGGAAAAAAAGTGTAAATTTGGTCCTTCTAAAGCCAGCTCATTTCCTCCCCATAAAGTCCTTTATATAAGAATTTCTTGAGCTTGGGAAATCCCATCAGGATCAGTATCTTAATATTTTCTCTCCAGCCCATTCAAACTGCTGTCTATTAAGTGACTTTGTGGCTTCCTGACACTGCAGGCAGCTTAGTTGAAAATTTGATTAAGCAAAATAATTGCCTGTTGTACAGCAAGAATGTGAGGTTTTGTGGGAGAGCTGAGGGTTTTTTTGTCATTCATCTCTGCCAGGCCACTGTTATTTTGATGCACATTTGAATTGATGTCTTTGCTGACAAATCAGTCCCTGCCCATCCTTTGCTATAATCATGTTTTCCATTGACATTTCTGAGAAAAATGAAGATCTTAAAGTTTCTTAAGGACAAGATCCACAGTCCCAATATCAGCTCTGGGTGATCTCTAACTACATATCACTAGTAAGGATTTAGCCGATTGAGTTGTTATAGCTTAACTAAAATAGCTCCAGCAAAGTTGGAGGGTATATCAGCTTTCAAATAAGATAAGAGGTATCTCTCAGAGATGTGGAGAGCAGCTCTCCTCATTGAGTCCTATCCTATCACACAGCATAGCATAACCAGAAGTTTTGACTTGGGAGAAGTCCTTGAGTTCGGTAGGTTGTCAGAGCTGGACACAGAAGGAGGATGGTGGCTTTTGGTTCACTGCTCCGTTAGTGCTGTGCGGGACAGAAGCTCTCTAGTGCCATGTACTTCTGTAGTTCCAGCACAGGTCTGCATTGTCAGCAGCAGGCAGCTTTGGACAGCTTTTCTCATCTCCCATACCAGACGGCTGTTGAGTTCATGAGCATGAACTTTATGTGTAAGACCAAACAGTCAAGGAATGGTAGCCAGGAAGGAAATAAGAAAGGAGGGAGAAACAGGAAGGAAGTACCCTGTTGCATCAACACATTGACATGAATTAAAGGAGACCACTGTATCATGACACAGTGTCAGTGTATAAAACCAAACACATTTTGGCTTTTATAGTGTTTCAGGGGTTTCTGCCGTGAATGAGCATCGTTCTGTCTGCAGTGCAACATTAGTGTGATTTTCATGGGTGTAAAACCATTATGTCGCTCAGTACTTTCCCGTAGTTAATAGAAAATATGTTTTGATATTTCAAGTCTGTTAGTTTTAGGGATCCATTGCCTGACAAAGCATTTCTATCGACCAAAAGGAAAATTTCAACATTTGGGGGTATAAATAAGCTAGTTGGTCCTAATAGTATTATCAACAGGTTTGTCATCTTGCCTAACATTTGAAATCCAGGTTCAGTTATATGTTAGACTTACAAATACAGATGCCGCTTCATCAGGAGAACTGTAAATGAGACAAAATGTGATAGACAGTGTTCCAGTCGAAGTCAGTAGCTGAACACCAGTGTCTGAATTAGTATCAAGCATCAATAGATAACAAGACACATGCTTTTCAGTGATGTGTAGTCCTGGAGGATTAGGAATTTTCAAATATCAGTCCTGAATAAACATTGTATTAGAAGTCCTAAGATGGACTAATATAGATATATAAGATTAAATTTCAGAACAGCCTGGAAAATCACAGGAAAAAGAGGCTGGAAGGGGCTTTCAGAGGTCATCTACTCACTATGTCCCCTCAAGGCAATAGAAACTTTACCTGTGACATTCCTGACAGACACTTGTCTAACCTGTTCTTGAAAAAATCGCCAGTGATAGAGATCCTTCATCCTCCTTAGGCTATCTATTGCAAGGCTTAACGAGAAAGTTTTTCCTAATGACTATCCTAAATCCCCTTTGCAGAAATTTAAGCTCATCAATTCTTGTCCTATCTGCCAGGGACATGAAGAACAGATTATTCCCTCTCTGTATGAACACACTTAAAAATTATGAAAATTTCTGGCTTCGTTTCCCTGATATAGGCCTTGCAATTTCAGGAGGTAAAAGGAGACAGGTAAGAAAAGAAGAAGTCAGGAAGCAGTAGAGAGCAAGTGTATAAGCATAAGATTTCATACCTCTAACTGCTATATGCATGTATAAAAGTGTTGTATAATGGATGTGCATTTTATGGAGTAGGGTGCTAGAAATCAAGGAGTAGGAGTGGAGTTTAAGACTGCAAACGGCACGGGGAAACTTCTGGTTTTTGACAGGGATCATATCGGCACCACAAAGGTAAAACTTGTGGTCTTGGTCATTGCCCTCAAAGGCTGGTTCTGATGTCAGTTTCATAATGCAAAGTGGCAGTGTGTTTCTAACTTCTTTTGAGGTCTTGGGAAGAGGGCAAATATAACATAGAAATTATTTTCATCATGTTGGATAATATACAAGATACATGTCCATTAGCAAAGTAATTTGTACCAGTAGGAGCAGTCTGATAGGGTAAAAGAGTTGCTGCTGAGAACCCCATATCCATACTCTGTGCATTTCAGAGAGGGTGAAGCTGGACTAGCTGTGCCACCAGCCCAAGAACTGAATGACTACAAGCACTGTATGTGAATTTCCACAGAATGCCTCCTGGGTTAGGTTCACCCAACAGGAATACAGCTGATGCATACCAGCGTGTGATGTGAACCAAGTGAACCAAAGCCCAACAAGTGAAGACAACTAGGAAATCCACTTTGAAAGTGCAGTCTTGATTTGAAATAAAATACTAATTTCATTCTAGGTCAAGAAAGTGCCAAGTTTTGCTCTGCACACCATTTCAACAGGCAATGTCAGGGGCCAATTTGATGTTAAACCTCAAAACTGTTCACCCAAAAAGAAAGTTTCTCTAAACAGTACAAGCTTCAATCTGTGGGACAGTTTTCTCTTTAAATCCCGGGATTTTCATGGCCAGATAGTATATATTCCACAGTCAGTATGCCCATTTAAGGAGTTCCCATTCTTCTTTTTCCTCTCAGCCTACTGCTTGATCCCTCATTTTTGCTTACATACTTCTTTATGAACTGTGAACTTGATCTGGATGCCGAAAGGCAGTAGGACAGCAGACCAAAATGGCCAGAGTGAGTGCAGAGACCATAATTACATCATCATCGCAAGTGAAAAAAAAAAAGTTGTGAATCTTCAGTCTGAGGAAATGATGGACCTTGCCAACAAATATCTGTCTGAACCACAGGACTGACAAACAGCCCTTGATTCTTCTGTAGTTATTTTCTGCTGCCCACCAAAGTGAATAGATTGCTTAAAGAGGGAACAGGGTGAGGGAGACCACCCTAAAGGATTGATTTTGCAGGATAGACAAGAGAGGAAGAGCCGTGTGGGTAATGAGGAGAAAACTAAAGGAATCTAGGCAAGATGGTGAAGCCTCGGTAAGGATTTTTGTGTTGATTCCAGAAAAACCAAAGGAAAGGCATATAATGGAGGTTATCTGGAAGCAGTCTGGCCCTAATGCTGCTTTTATGGGATCTCTTACATTTTTCAAACATAATTGTAGAGTCATTTGAGACAGAACAGAGAACAACTTCTTTTGCCCTTCTTAGTTTTCAGCCAGGTCAGTGTCCTGATCTGCTTCACTGTGTGGAGAATGGGCTTCCGGAAAAGAAGCAGAGGACCACCTCAGTCACAATGGCCACCTGAAAACCTCTGTGCAAGTTTTGTGCAGACAAAAAGGAGTGAAACACAAGCCAGACTGACTGAGATGAACGACAATAAGGTTATTCATCCCTGTGGTTTGGAAAGCACTTTGCGTGATTTAAAATGAAAGAAATGTCCAAATATAGATTCTTGTCTTGATCTCACTGGACACAAATCTCTTTTAAAGGCAGGATGCTATTCATTTTACCTGTCTTCAGTTATCTAAAAGTTAAATGTCTAAGCCAGCCACCCCAGGCTCCCTCTGTATTTCATCAGGAGAAATAGGTATTTCCAGAGGGTGATTGATCCCTGCTTAAGGTAGATGTCTGACACAGGTCACATAATTTTCTTTCTGAAGGTGCCGATTTATCCCCATTGACTAAAAAAAGAAGCAGGGTGGCTAACTCAGACTTCGATGATGAATTTTTAGGTGCCTAAAAGCAGGTGAGTTGAATCTCATCCTCGGGAACCACACCATTGGGGTACCACTGCAGAGTCATGTGGTCACAGCTGTATTTCACATGGCCAAAGCACTAAGCGGCCCACATATAAATAAGGCCTCATGGGTCAATGAATGACAAAACTCCATTACTCCAGGGGAGTAGGAGTCAGTCAATAATGAGAAACTACATTTGCTGGCTTAGATGGCCTAATAATTCTTCCCACCATGAACTTTTGATTTGTGATCTACTTTTTTACCAAGATCTTTATCTCAAAAAAAGAGGAAGGGTTGGGCTTGGTGTGAGTCATCTCAGTGCCTCACCAAACACCGTAACAATTTGAACTTCTTAAGCAGACACAGTGGAACAGAGATTATGATTTAATAATATAATAGAAATCATTGCAATCAGGTATGTACTTTTAAAAAGCTTTTTTTAATTATGTGTGTGTTAATTTCTTTGTTTATTCAGTTGTGGCGTTTCAGCCTATAAATAACTATTCTGTTCAGCTGTAAATATTTTATTACATGACATTCATTTCTGTAATGCATAAATGCTTTTGTCATACTCCAGTCAGGTTCTGTCATGAAGAGAACAAGAGTTCAGTTCATTTTTTCCCCATAAATCTGAACTGAACTGAATCCAGGCACTACATAAAATTTCCTTGGTTTCACTACTGTCCTCACTAATGTTTAGATCAATACACATTACAGTTTGCTATACCAAGAAAGTCTCATTTTGAATCTTTCTGTTCCTAAGAGTCTCACTCTGCCCACTCAGTGTGCTGATGCAACATCTCCTTCTGTGTCATGAGGCGCCCCATTACAGTGGGTCTGTGATAATCCAGAGTCAGTGTCCTAAGAAAAAGGACATGAACATACATGAATGATGGACTTTCTTACTCTAGCTGTTTAGCCAGGCATTAAAAAAAAAAAAAGGCACAACAATGTTTGCCTTATTTTTAAGCAGCAGAGATTTTACATGGAGTTCCCTCATGTATAAATACACCCACACTAAATCACATCCAGTGTAACAAGCATTTAGGTATCAGACTCCCGAGTGAAAGAAGTGCCATGGACCAATTGTTTTACCCAGGAGAATAAAAAAATTACTGAGAGTTACTGAGCAGGTCCAGGATAATTTTTCACCTGGGTTTTTTGGGGTTTTTTTGCAGTTGTGGGGTTTTTTGTTTGGTTGGTTTTGGGTTGGTGTTTTTTGGGGTTTTTTTTCTTTGTTTGGTTTTTTTAAGCTATGAAAGCCAATCTTTGCTCAGGAAATAGCTTTTTTTTTTGTTTACATGTGATGAGTTTGTCTTTTGACAGTTTTCTCTTTAATCAGAGTTTGACTCTATCACAACAAACGGTATTTATGTTCTTCTGAGCAGAGAGCTAGACATGATATAATTAGAAATACTTTAGCTGACCTTTCATAAACCATGAGCCCCAACAAAATTGTTCAGAATCACATTAAAAATGGTCTTACATCTTTTGTGGGTACAGACAAGATTACAGGATACTTTTATTTTAGAATAATTACACAGTGACCTTCAGCGTTATTTGCAAAGGTCATATTCTCTTCACATACCCTTGATTTCCTTTCAGTTTTCCCTTTTGTCCCACCAGACATAAATTTAGCAAAGGAAGAAGAAAGAGAGAGTATTTTTTCTGTGGTTGAAAACTGAAGAAGATAGTTCAAAGTCCCCATAGGCACTCAGAGGGCTGTGGGCTATGATAGGCTATTTTCTACCATTTAGCTCCTGTATTATCACTACTCCTTTTTCTTCATTATTCTCCACTTATCACATGCAGCATCACTACAGAGCCCAAATAGAGAGTTGTAATTACCCAGCTGCCACCTGATAGTACCCCTTCTATCATCTTTATCTCACAAGGCCTTGCTGTTTCATCATTGGATAAAACTTGCCCATGGCAATGCCTGTGATAGCACATCTCAGAGATACATTTAAAGTTTACTCATTTATCGCAGAAAAATGCTGAACCCATGCAATTATTAGATACACTTGCCAATTTATTTGTTCAGTAAGGCTACTTTAACTCCTTTTTTTATCAGCTATTTGTTCTGTTCTTCTTGAAAACACTGAGGTCACCGTTGGGCACCGAGGTGAAATAGAAAATTTCCAAGCCATCCAGGCAGAAGACAGCCTAGACACTCATTGATAAAAACAGACCTCTGCTTTCCCTGGCTATGTGGTGTGAAATACCTGTATTTTGTGCATATTTTTCTTTGTATCACCTCACAAGACTAACTTGTGGGTCACATGGCTCGAGCAACCCATGCTCCCAAAGTAGATTTCATGCGCCGTGCCATGACTGTCAGGTCCAATCCAGAAATACCACATTTGGGAAATAAGTAATCTGCTGACAAGCGTAAAAACTGAGCGTAAAAATGTGAGGACATAATATTAAATGTATCCAGATGCAATTGCTCTATAAGTAGTCAGCATCTGCTCTGGCTTGCATGTCTGAGTCTGATATTTTAAATTGGTATTTTGCTCTAGGATAGATGCACGTTTCCTGTCCTTCAAAGAGAAATAAAATATAGGAAATGGGAGAACTGAGAGTAAATGAGAGTTAAAATAAATTTTCTACCTAGAATTTTCAAATCACATTTACAGTATAGCGACAACAACACTCCTAGCTGAGTCCCATGCCAATGAGCCCCACAGAGCTCCCAGTTACTGTGTGAGCTTCTTACCCATTTTACCTGAGCAGAGGGTCTATGGACTAAATTTGGGCTGTGCCACTGATTTGCCCTGCCACCTTGGTCAATGCATGTGGGATTTGCAATTGTGAATGATAAATTGAGGCATGGTAAACAAAACCAGCACAGACATAGCAAAACGCACTGGAGTCCCACTACCAAGACATCCCAGTAGCTCTTCAGGATTCTCTTAGGTCAGCCAGCCTCACAGCAGCTTGGCTCAGGCACTGTCTCCATGCAGGAGGGTCTGTGTATCTCTCTGGTTGTACCCCACTTGTTCCCAAAGCAGGGAAGACAAAGCAGGGTGAGCCTGTTTGTCTCCGTGCACATACAGGTATCTTAGGTAGGTCTCACCCTGGTACAGAGGTGATTTCGCCTTTCCTGAATCCCAGCTGGCCCAACCAGCAGCAGAACATCACTAGGTAAGAGT
The DNA here is from genome assembly GCA_013396735.1 of Grallaria varia. Classification (NCBI taxonomy): domain Eukaryota; kingdom Metazoa; phylum Chordata; class Aves; order Passeriformes; family Formicariidae; genus Grallaria; species Grallaria varia. The sequence goes on from VWZG01005112.1 coordinate 345,836, forward strand.
TAATAAACTTGGCTAGATCTGAGCAGGCTCTGAATCCCAACATCCATGGTTTATCAGCCACCTGGATAAACCACCCACGGGTAGATGAGAGTTGCTGGGAGAAAACGGAACCTATGAACGTGAGTCAGAGAAGCCAGAAAATTGAGAAGAGTGTTACCAGAGCCAGTCAGTGGCGAATTTGGGGAAGGAAGGCATGGCAGAGCTGCTGCTCTGTGAGGGCATTTCTTCTCAACCAGCAAGAGACACCTGCCTCCCTATGGGCTTCTGCCATGGAATTTTACTTCTGAAACTGGGGCCTTCAGCCAGGACAATCCCCTCTGGAAGCAGATCTGGTAGGAACTTCCCTTCTCTCTTTCCTGTTGCTGCCATCAACAGCCCTGTGCTTTGAATGATCTCTGGGGAGTGAAAGGCTTGCCATCACAGTGTCAGCACAGTGACTTGGAGAGGTATGAAAGTAACGTAACTGTAGAATTTTTATTACATAATTACATATTTTAAAAAATCTGACCTGTGCACATCTCAGTTTCTGATCTGTAAATGGCAAAATCACAACATTTCCTTGTTCAGGGGTAAACTGCTTTGAGACCTTGCTCTCATTACCAGGATCACTTAGGCTAACCACACTGTTCTGGCGCTGCAGAGGGAAAGGGGATCTTGGAGATATTCTGGAGATGATTGCCTGAGATGCCCTCTGTGAGATAAACACCAGGATCCCACTGAGTCTTCTATTCACCTTCCAAACACTATACATGCACCACACCCTTCGGAGAAATTCAGGTAGCTTCAAACTTAGGGTATTCATGAAAGAAGCCTGTAAAGGTTTCACAAAGCTCCCACCCACCTGAAAAAAAGAGAATGCCAGATAATTAGTGGAAATTGGCATTGAGTATTGGCTCCACAAAGTATGTTAGAGTTATTTTCTCCCAGCCTCCAAAGACCTCTGAACAGTGTTTGTGTGCATCCTGACACAAAATTACATACCATATCATGAATTTTTAACTAATATTTTATTGAGTTTGCATGCATTTCATAAATTTTTATTACTTTTTAGCACTCAGCATTTTAATACAGAGGTTACTATGGCAGTTACTAAGAAAAACCCAAACCCGAACCTATTGCTCTTTTAAAAGCAATACTTTTAATTAAGCAGTGAACGTGTAGCTGAAACCGTGTGCCATGCAGTGAACAGTTGGCTTGCACAACTGTGTAAACGCTGACAGAGAAACTGAGCAGCTCACAAGCCCTAAAAGGCCTTTATTGCAGGTACAGCAGTCATTTGACCATATAACATAGTTAATATTCAGGAAATAAAATTATTAATATTATTTAAATATTTGGCTGCATTTAAGAAATTTTAACTTTGAAACAGAGCTGAACCAGATGCTGGCTTTCTTCAGTAAGCCAAAACCAGCATATGGCCTTCTAGATCTGGCTGCTCCCCCAACTAGTACCACGTATTTTTCTTTTTGAGGAAGGCAAGCCCAAGACGTAGCATATTTATCCTCTCAAGGCAAAGCTCCTCAGGATCTCAGCAGCAGGACATTTGTCTTTTCTTGCTTGCTGACTACTCTGGAGGAGTTTGTCATTCAGGCTGCTGAACTACATGATGGTGAGGAGCAGATTGATACTTCACCTCACTTTCTCCCATGCATGGAGAGCAGGATGAGGTTTTTCCAGATACAAAAAAGGTCTGACTCGTTCCCTCCTTGCCAAGTGAGAGTTCGGCTATGTGGGATCAGAAAGTGCCCTGTGAAAACAGAGGAGCTGGTTTATGCTCACTCTCCAGATTTACAGAGGAGAGGGGAAGGGAGCATCACTTTCTGTCTCCCTCAGACATGTCTTGCAGCTGGTCTTCTATTTCTATGGCTTAGAAATAGAAACCCTTGCAAAATTAGCCCCACAAGAACCCCACTTCCAGCAGCACTCCTGATTCCATTAGCCCCCTACAGACCCACCAAAGACACACACCTCAGGCCTTGGACGTCAGTCCCTTTCTTAATGCTGACTAGGGGAGTCACTAACAACGGAGTCATGAGCCCTGCAGGTATTTAAAAGATGTGTAGATGTGGCCTTTAGGGACATGGTTTAGTGGTGGACTTGGCAATGCTGGGTTAATGGTTGGACTCTATGATCTTATGGGTCTTTTCAAACTTAAAAGATTCTATGATCCCAAGATTAAGTTATGAGTAAATCACAGCACAGTGCTGGTACCTGTTATTTGTGCTGCAGCAGCACTGGATTCTCTGTTCTCATAGATAGCCCAGACTTGGGCTATAGTACCCCAAATAGTTAAGAGGACAGTGTAAGTGTGCCCCAAAGAGGTGGAGCTGAGATGTAAAACAATTAACAAATGCCAGCATCCTCCCTGCCTCCATGGCCAAAACCACCAAAGCAACAGAAGACAAACAACCCAAAACAAAACCAAAGAAGGGTTTGGGGAAAAGGCTGTAGAGATGACGAGGATTCACAACCGTACACTTATAGTATACTCACAGTAAACTGAGACCAAGTCACTAATATGCTGGTCCCACACTTGGCCATCTCCACATGTGTAAGGTTTGATCTTATGAGGGTCTTTGACCAGGGAGCAGTGCCCAGGGCGCTGACACTGGTGCCTACGTAGTGCCATGGGCATGCATTACACAGGCTCTCACAAGCTTTGCTTTTGGTTGCACTGAAATAAATCTTGCTCTTACCTAGATAATATGGGCTTTTGGGAGGTCATTGGAAGGAGGTGCGAGGGATGCCTCTGTTGTTTTTACTGTTTTTATCTAAAGGTCCACTGAACAGATGGAACAGAGCCCTCAAATCGGAAATAAGCATGTGCTTGGGCAAAACCTTATTCAGCAAAGCACTTACAAATACGCTAAAACTTAAGCATAGACGTAACATAGAAGTATTCTCTTCACTGCTGGGCCTGATATAGTGGGCATCCATTTGTGTACACCAAAGTGAAAGGTCTTAAAATAATTGAATTGTGTAAGATGTTCAACCTGAGTCAAGTCCAGAGAGGAGACAGATCAATAGCTGAAGTTTAATACAGATCTTCTCAAACTTCTTGTCTGGCATTGTTTCTGAACAGCAGAGGAGTGGAGATCCAGACTACCTTAAAGTTGCTCCAGAAAGAATAAATCAACCTCTCCATCAGTGTAATATTCCTTGCATTTCATGACAGAAAGTGCTTTTTTATATATTTATGAATACAAGTTTGTATGTATTGCTATATATATATTTTCCCTGAAATACCTTTCTTTGTATTGTAGCCAAAGTCAAGTAGTCTTCAAACCAGTTACTTGGAGAAGGATAATTTAATAATGAAGTTCTGGAATGAGAAATACAGGTTTAGTGTCATATACAGATTTAAGTCTTGGTAAACATGTCTGTACAATAAATCCACAGTTTGATTTTGCCAAAGTAGCACATTGTCCAGGCAGAAACTTGGGCGACCGATGCCCAGGTGAGAGGATAATTCTACAGTACGAAATCACCTTACACCACAAAGGCACGTCAGTCCTGATGACGAGTAGAATATTTTTGTTCCAAAATATATAAAAATGGGACAATAATTGCATCTTCTTTCATAACAGTGTAAAGTTATTGCCGTTATTGCAAGAATGTCCTGATAGTTCAGGTCTAAGAACTGAGGGTGTTCTCCAGAAGAAGAGACTTCTTACCAGTGATATTACAGAGATTACAAGAAAGGAGATGAGTTATTTTTATAATATCTTGTACATATTTCTCCCTCAAAATAGTATGCCAAATAACTTATCACAGTTGTTTTCCTTGCTGCTGTTACTGGGAGTATCCAGAGTGATCTACCACAGCATCACGCCCTGTAAGACCACAGAGAGAGATGTAATCAGTGCCCCATGACACATATATCCTAGACAGAGAAAACAAAGAGGCAACATGAGCAGAGGACAGAGAAAGACCTACAGAGAGATGATGTAATGCTGAGGCTAAATCAACAGTAAAGTTCTGTCACCCAGCCTGATCTCCCACATCTCCTAAGCTTCAGACCAGTACCTTAAAAGAAAAGCTGAGTTTCTTTCCTTGCCCCTCTTAGACCTTCTGTTCACATTTTGCAGATGCCTGTAGATTGATTCAGTCACTGCTGTACTGATCCAGATGAAAACACTCTAGGTACCATAGCAGAGCTTCCACAGCCACATAGGGAAATGAGGAGGTGGATGTTGTCCTGTCCATCTCTTTCACAGGAGAAAGAATCTGTCAGATCAACAGAAGAAAACATAAGCATGACTGAGATAATGTCAGCACTGACACAATATTGGCCTTCAGCATATCTTCATGGCGTCTGCTTCATATCTGGCTGAAATGCAGCTTTTGATGGATAAAAAAGATGCTCTTCCTAGCAGGACCATTGCTCTTTCTTAAAGCAGGACATTGCTTGCACTGGGGGGAGAAAAGTTCATGCTAGAGTAGGGACAGCCCACTTGTCCAAAGGAAATTCCTTAGAACTGTATCTTTAAAGGGGCCATATTCTGCACTGTGGATTAGGGCCTGAGGCTAGTTCAGCAATCTGGCCAGAAACCAGCTCCTCAGCAACAAACACAGACAAACACCTACACCTGTGAAAGAATAAGCTAGGAAGCTTCCCCTCAAAGGAGATAACGAAAACACAGCAGAAGGTTAGTCTCATGTCTTCCATAGGAGATAAGCATTGTTTAAGTAGATACTTCACAGCTCCTGGATTTATCAAGGCTAGCTACAGAAATGGCCTTTGACATAATATTTTACCTGGAATCAGAAATTACAAGAACTTTATGGATGGCAGGCATTCAGGTGGGTAATTTTTTGGAACTTTGTAAATGTTGGCTTCAAGTACTTGTTGAGTTTCAAGCTAGTTAGACATTCCAGAGTATTTACTGGTCCCTACTGATAAAGCTGAATCAGTGGGTCATATTTTATTCTGGTATAAAGGCCTTTTTTTGGTCAACAGCTTCTGTTCTTATTTCTTTCTGCAAAATCATTGGAATCACGTTGTATTATTTCAGTTAATTATCATGTTAGCAATGCTAGCTGCTCCCTAAATTCCAGGACTGTCTATAGTGGCCAAGGTATTTATAATGCAGGCTCTCCAGTACAGTAGTTGATTTTAACGCTAAATTACGCATTTTTGTAAGCAGCTTTCCCCTCAGTACTCACCCACTTTAAGGAGTGTTAGATGAATACCATTCAGTTCTGCTTTCAGACAATAAAACCTGGTCTTACAGGCTCTGCCTTCACTACAATTTTAGCTGTGTCAGTCAGAATCAAATAGCAGGGAAAGATGGAGGAGGAAAATGTTAGCCAGGACTGATCCCATTAACTGCAATACTTCTTGCTTGTTGTAAGCTAAGCTGTAAACTAAGTATAGCTTCTAAGAAAGCTATAAATTAATCTCAGCCTTGTCTGTTTAGAAATTATTGATATTGTTCTAAAAATCAGTTTATCCTTATATTTGTTAACCGGGAGCTGTGATTTTTCAGAGAAAACTGTTTTCACTAACATGGTTACCCCTCTGAAGCAGATAGTGGTGGATGCGTTTTTCATTTTTCTCTATACTGGACAGACCTTTATGACAGGTCACATTTTAAACTCATGAAGCTGTACAGTCTCAAGTCCTTTCCTCAGTCATACACCCCTCTGGCAGTTCAAAGGACAACATTTCAAGGGTTTCACTTGTTTCTTCCCTCAGTCTCAGTAGAAGTTTGCAAAATTGTTTTGAAAGCAATTGTCTTTAAACAGATCTAAAGATGCCCAATACTTCAGTAATCTGGTAAATAGCAAATAAAACTCTTGGGCATACTCCCCTGGTACTTCCACTGCTTTGAAAGACAAAGGCAAATTGACTGCCAGATGAGAGTTCTCCAGTACATAAATCCTTGTCTGCAAAGCCACAGAAACTTTGCACAATGCCTTTATCTTTCCTCTCTTCGACTGTGGTGATATAATGGGGACACTGTGTTCAAACAGTATTTGCTGGAAAAACTGCAAACACTCCAAAAATTAAACCTAGTACAATTGCATTCAGGCTAATGAAAGCTTGGAATGTTACAGAGGTGACGCTCTCCATCTTCGTGATGAGGGTGCATTATGGGACCTGTCATTCCCCGGCACTCCTGGCTGCCAATCTACTGTAGGGAACAGTGCTAACAATACCCAGCGCCTTCCCGACTGTGGGGTTTGTGTCACCAAAGGGCAGTAGGCTGACGAATAGGGAGGGCCAGTCGGGGGAGAGCAAGCGGGAACACATGATGCCACTAGAGCAGGGCTAACATCTTGAGTCTCTCTGCCTTGAGCCATTGATAACTACTTTAATGCACATCTCCAGGCAGGACAGTGGACACACAGGGAGCTCTTGCTAAATGATAAACAGGAACTGGTGCTTTTGTCTGTATTCTTGACTCTAGTCGCAACAAACTTTTACACAAATACTTAAATTACCTGCTTCTCCCACCTCTAAAAGAGATGGGCCAGAAGCACAGACAGGCAGAATTCAAAATATTTTTTCTACGGATAACCATAAAAATATCCTCTTCTCCAGCATTTATGTGAAAACCAGTAAAAGCAAACCTACCTCTGACAAATACATCAAAGAAGTGTTGTTATTCACAGAAGATACTTCAAGAGAAATCACTATCTATCTGGAATTTGCTTACTTGCTCAGTCCTTGAATCTCACTGAAGGTGTCCAGTGTCAGGTGTCAGAGTTCAAGAGGGTATCAACTACAAGGCATTGTTCAGCACATCATTAATCTCCCAAAGAACTCCATCTGTGGCACACAGCCCTGTACACTGGCTGCAAACAATAGGGGAGAGGAGCGGATGGTGAGCGCTCCCACATGAGACAACTGGAAGCCTGGAACAAACAAAATTAAGCAGTGCACAGACAAGGCTGGGCTGAAATAGGATTCAGCTCAAGGGTGGATCATGTGGCACAGGTTGATTAGAGCCACCTTTGGGAGCAGAAGGCAAGACTTCTGAACCAGGGGAGGGACCAATCCTGTCTTGGCCACCAGTGGCGGCGGGAAGACTCTCACTGATCTTTGAATTTGGCCCTGTATGAGTTTTACATTTTCAAAGCCCCTCAAAACTGTTTTTGGAAGTGATGCAGACACTTAGCAACTGAAGTCATGCAGGAAGTCAGCGTGAGACCCAGGGAATGACCGCAGAGAATGGGAGTTATCAACCACTGTGACAGACCTGGTATCTTGGAGAGCTCAAGGCTGAGGCAGCGTGTGTTTTCAGCATGGTATGTTAATAACAACCAGCACTTGAGCTCCTCTGTTTCTTGATACACTCACCCAAGCAAGCTTCCTCCTCCTGCTTTACAAAAAGCCAGGGTCATACGGGGGTGATGCATCTGCCTGACAGCTCAAGCATATGGATTTAACAATGCGTGCTAGAGACTCCTGGGAGACTTAACCCATAGAGGAGAGCTGGTCATGTCTGCGGGTGTGCGTTAGATGGCCTTCATGGGCGCACACACAAAGTAGATGCCCGGTTGCCTTTCCACAGATACAGTGTGATCCACCTACGGAATGCCAGTCATCCAGAGTCACAGATGATTAGGAACTAACTCACTTCTTCAGCCCACAAGCTTGTTGACTAACTACAAAATTTGTTCCTAATTCTCTGTGATTCTGAGTAACTCTCTCAAGACTGACAGCCTCTTCTGATAAACCTTGGAGTGGAGTGTTTAGCACAGCGCTTGGGCCTCTTGCATCATCCTAATTCAAAAGCTAAAGAATAGTGAGACCTCTGCCAACTAGACAAGATAAAAACAGCAGCAACAACCCTAGTTACCATTCATTCCCATACATACCACAGCTATGTGCAGAGCATCCTGCAGCTGCTGCTGCCTACGGCGCCAGTGCCCGGCACAGGAAGATGTCAGGTACTGGGCAGGATGGATGCTTTGGTGGAACACCATTTAGTTCGATGCTAAGGGCAGGATGATGCACCACTGTGGTGTCTGGGTTTGTGAGGTCAGATGAACCTAAAATCCAGTGGTAGACAGTCCCCTACATTCCGACATTGCAATGAGATCCTGATTAAGTCTGTTCAAGTTATTGATTTTTTTGATTCCAGATCCCTACTAATTCACCTGTCATAGAGTCCTCCTTACTCGCTTGCTCAATGACTGGCTAAATGTTTTTCCACCTGAGTAACTGTTGTGGGAATTGAGAGATCACACCCAGAGTGCCTCCTAGCTCAAATGAAGACAAGCCGCCAGGGTTCATGTCTTAGCCCAGTTGCCATATACTTCTTTAAATTATTCGTTATTTTTCTGGTAACTAAATATTATAACTTGGTTTGGAAAAATTATGAATCACTTAGGTTTTTCCAAGCATCAATATCTGATGGAACAAAATTTAATGAAAATTAAGTTTTCCATTAGTGCGTCCAGAAAGAAAAAAATGGGTCTTTCAATAATCTATATTACACGTACATAGTAATGCTATAAATTAAAACAATTAAGCAAAGGGTGTATAATCCATTGTTGATCACACCAGCAGACATATTTATTCATAAGTTTGTAGAACAACAGGTGCTCAATACTGATCAAGGGTATATGAATTTACCATGATAGAATTGTTTGAGAATAGTTATTATGACAATAGCCTGTCACACAAAGGAAGAAACATCTTCTACAGAAGGTTATTCATAACAAAGCAGATAGCAAAAGACTTAAGGATATACTGTATTCTTCTTCCTTTCTTATTGGAAAAAGATGTGTTCATTAGCTGTGAGGATTTCCTCTGCTCCTAGCATCTTGCTAGCTTTCTAAAAATCCTATCAAGAGGAATTGTATTTGTGTGTGAGGTTACACTTAGTTTCAAGCATTCTAATGGTAGGCTAAGTAATTTTCTCCTAAATCATGTGTGATGGGCTGCTCTATATCTATATCTGCTCTATATCTAAGTAACACAGGGAGAAAGAAGAAAAAAAAAAAAAAAAAAAAAAAAAAGAAGGCTTTGCAGGAGCACCTGCATATGAAAAAGCCACATATTCTAGTTTCCTCAAACTGTTAATCCACAAGTGTCCTGCCGTTTTGAAGAGGTAAGTAAATACTGTAAGTTTCTCTCCATTCTCAGGTATTCAATCTGCTAAGTTTTGCAGTTCCTCAGCACTTAGTGAACTTAGAGGACAGCAGAGCTTTAAGAGGAAAATGATGTTATCCATGAACTGGACAGTATTACATCCAGTAACCAACATAAGACAACATCAATCACTTCCTCTTGTGGATCTGGGCAAGCTGTAAGCCACAAGTGGAAGGGAAAAAAAAAAAAAAAAAGGAAAAAGATAAGGAAAATATCGTATTTGGCAGGCAATTTTTCCTGAAACAGTCCAATACCAGATTCTGAAAAGAAGCAAGTCAGCAAAGTTGCATGGAGGTGGTACAAATGCATCTAAACACAGTAAGACAGATTTTCACTGAGAGTAAAATCTTAGAGAAATGGCTCAACAAGAGTGTCTTGCTTTTCTTAAGTTCTCTGTCTTACTAGGATTTACTCTTGTTTTCCTTCATCCCTGCAGGCAGTCCAGGTCCCATTTTTGCCTCCCTTGTTATGTTTTTGAGGGAAAGAAAGAAAATACGCTGTTCATCTACACAGCTATCAAGACAGGCTGCCAGGCAATCTATCTGTTGGAACCAGTCAGCCTCATTACGAATGTGCAAACTTCTATAACAGTTTGCACATTCTCCTAAAGAAACACTCATTGTCCGATCACCTTCTAGGTCATCATCGCTGGGCTCATGGATGGCACCATGTACAAAGCAACAAAAGCCAGTCAACACTTTGGCCAAATGTGCAGCCAGCACTTTTGTTTGACTGAGTCTTTCCTGTTCCTTCCTGCAGCCCTGGAAAAAAAAAGAAAGCATTGTGCAGGCAGGGAGAAAAACCGCTAGTGCCCAGCACCTGTGCAAGAGCTCAGAGTGCATTATACTTACCCAAGTTTGCAAATAAGGGCTGCTACTGTGATTCCTGAACAAAAGGAGCTATTAAGATAAACGAAATTCTTGCTCCCCTTCCTGCCAGCTGAGTGGCATCCTGATCCCCTGGGTACCTCCCTGCTCCCAGCTGGCTATGCCCACCGCAGAGGCAGGGGCAAGCCGCTTGGCAGCCCAGGGTTGGAGTTCAACATTTCCTCCCTTCCTGATCTCATTAGCATGAGATTCAGACAGAGCTGTTCCATTCAGAGCCCTGGCCTCCGCTTGGTTTGGGGGTCTCTAATTCCTGTTTCTGGCCACTGTGCAACCAAAGGGAAAGCAGGGGGTGAAATTATCTGACACTGCTCCTTTCTAAGGGGAGCAATGACTGCTGGTAATCAAACAAAATGCCATCAGCTAATGAAGATCTTGCAAAAAATATACATTGATATTTTGGTAAAGCTACATCCTCAGAAGTTAGTATTCCTCTTCCCAGAACAACTTAGAGGTCATGGTAGACCAGAAGGTAAATTGCAGCCATCCCAGAGTTTCTGTTTCTTCCTCAGAAGTTACAAATAGGTAGAAATGGAGAGAAAGATCACATGGAGATGACAGTCCTTTAAATCCAGTCCCTTAAAATGCATAGCTGCTTTTTCCACACTGGAATGAAAAATCATTCACAATGATGTTTTAAGGCATCATATATATTTTTAAAAATATATGTATTTATCTAGTATACATATATTTTTAAGGGATTTACAAATGTCATCTAGCTACCTCTCCTGAAGATTAGTACATGATAGCTTTTCACTTTGGAGAAAAAAATGAGGAAGTAGAATCACTTATGAAGGTGTTACTCCCCTTGCTCCCTAGCTGTAAATGAAGTCAGCATCTGGCTTGGATAATCTTACATTCTTGTTGTATTTCCAAGATAAGAAAATAGATAATAAAACAGTTATGTGACTGATATGCAGATCTCCTACCCAGCACTGTCTGCTTCCTGGGAGGTAACTGAGCTATGTGCTGGAAAGCCCAGGTTCAGTGCCCAACAAGTCAAGGTGTTGTGCCTAAGTTTGTCTCTCTTGCCTGTTTGGACTGCAGATCTGCTTGGGAAGGGACCTTCTCTTAATATGCTTGGCATGAGCTGTGTAACAAGTTCATGCAACGTTGTTCTCCATTACATTGTACTGTATTCTGTTAATGCACAATGTTAATTCACTCTGCGCACTCTGTGCATTCTGCTAAAAGACTAATGTACTATACTGCCTTACACACAATACCTAGTTTTTGGTTTTGCTTAGATAAATGTCACTTATAAGATTAATGTCTTGACGTGCTTGGCAGGACAGATCTCAGGCATGACAAGTGACATTGCTCAAGCACTTAAACTTCTTCCTAGAACCATAACATTTTGTTTTGTTGGCCAAAATTTGTTCCTTAAATCAAATACAATCAACTTTCTTTACCTACATATGCTTATGAGTCGTTGCACATCCTGTAGGTTCCTCTTGCTTTTTCGTTCCTGGTCATTTTGGAATCTTAGGATTGGCTTTTAAAAAAGGTGTCATCTTCTAATAGGAGCAAATCACTGATCAACTGACCTTTTCCCCTAGATGGACCTTCCAAAGGCAAAATGCATTTGTTTCTTAAAATCATGCTACCTCTGTTGCTGACAATAAACTAGCCACCGTGCAGAGCTCTTGATTGTCCTTTTTAGTAGGACAACTACTTAAAGGCTCCCTGAAAACACCAAATAGTCAAAAGAAAGTTGACACACTTTCAAATGTTTGTCTCTATTGGTATAAATCCCACCCCTTTGTGGAGGACCTGATCATCTCCATTAATATAATCTACTAGTGTGAGTGCTGGTACTCCTGCTACGGCCCCTCTTTCCACTCTACAGCTCCTTCTCACATCAAGGTGCAGCTTTTTGCTATTTAAATAGGCCCCATGAGGAGCAAGGTAGCTTTCAAGTTTTAAACAGAAAAGCAATCTTCAAAGCAGCCCAGAACCTGCTTCAGGTAGGAATGTGAAGGGATGGAATAAAGAGCGTGGGAGGCATGGTATTATTTTGGAAACAGGGAAATCCCAATTTTATTAACATCTCTGAAGAATCCAAATCTTTCTGCACCTGGGATTTTCCCAGGTGGGAGGGGAAAGTGCATTTTTCCACTTGATACAAACTTGGATACAGGGCCAAACTGAACAATTCAGGTAAAACAGATTATTTCCAGTCAAAAGCTAAGTGCTTATCAAATAGCTGTTCTTCATTTTGGAAATGAGCACTTCATCACTGCACAGTTTCAGATCTGTTTGTCTTTCCAGCGAAAGTGTCATATGCTTTTCTCTTACAAGCCTTGCTAACAAAACTTATTGTAAAATTAGTTTATCACTTGATACTGACTAACATAGAACCCGTGAAGTCTGGTGCCTGATGAGGGCCAAAGTATTACCTCAGAGTCTCCCACGGTGTGGTGGAGAGCTGAGTCTGACCTAGGAAATTCTGTCCCTTGTTGTCCCCTTTGCACTGTTATATGGGGCAAGTGCACCCACACACTTGGCACGGGAACTTCACAAGCCTCAGGCGTGGCCACCAAAGATGGTGGTTCCCCATTTTGCTGCTGCTCCCCTTTGTGCAAAGCGAGTCCAAGCAAAAGTGATTCCCTGCATGGTGAACTTGCCACCGGCTGCCGCAAGAGAGGAGCCCCAAAGAGGAGATACAAGGACTCTCTAAAACAGTACCTCAGCCTTGGCCATATTGACTACCATCAATGGTCCACTCTGGCCTCCAATCGGGAGGCGTGGAGACACGCCATCCATAACGCTGCTGATTCCTTTGAGAACGCACGCAGAATCAGTCTGGAGGAGAAAAGACAACGCAGAAAGAACCGTGCCTCACCAACACCGCCTATGGAGACTTTCTGCTGTGCCTTTTGCAACCGGCCTTGCCTATCTCGCATTGGCCTCTTTAGCCATCAGCGCGCTTGCAGCAAGCGTGGGGAGAGCCCTTCCCAAATCTTCGTTCGCGAAGCCAAGCCATGAAAGCCCATCTTCCCTCTCAGGAAAGAGGAAAGTGGGCCAAATTGCCTGACTTGTCTCACAGCCTGGAGTAGCCTTGCCTGGTCCTTTGTGTAGGAGTAAACGAAGAAAAAATTCAAGGGCAAAGAGCACGGACTTCCAGGAACAAGCTTTTTAGTTGTAGGAGGCACTTTATCTGTCACCCTTATATTTACAGCCCATGCCTAAAAGACAGGCACCACCCACTCAAAGGGCTGGGCAAAAGAAATAACGAAATAACAGCAAATACATGCATTTCAATTACTAAAATGTTCTCATGCACTAGGCCACAAGCTTAAAAACTCCATCTGTTTATTTAATTGCAGTTTACCAGGATCATGGTAATTAGAGATAAAACAGATCTGTTAGATTATCCAGTTTATTTTACTGCAAGAGCGGTAACTTAATAAGACATATTAGCATATTAAATTCATCCTGCCCTAGATCTCAGCCAAAATGCTGCAGAGATAAGATACATTAATGCAGTTTGCCTTCATAATAAAATGGTTGATACCTGCTTTATTTTTGGCTTGCAGTACTACTGTGAGTCATGTTAAGAAAAGGCTTTTTTTGTCCTGGTTTTACCTGTAATCTGAACCTCCCTGCATTGTTCAGAGCACCTCCTGACCATATTGCTCTGGTTGTAATTAACCACAGCACAGGGCTTTGGATTCCTGATGCAAATAATCTCCCAGAAAGTTACTCTGGATCGAATTGATGTTTCCCAGAGCACTAGCAATAGTATTTCATTCTGAGCTACAGGTTGCAGCTGGTCTGTCTCTCACTGTGTGCTGCTAAGTGCTTAGACTGGCACTTTATTATCAGAATAGAACAAATCTAGGCTAATGTGTGTAGTATAAAGAGTCCCAGGGAGCCAGGGCTCCTCATTCTCCGACCATTCTTTCCAGTTTTTCTGCTGTTGCACTCTGGATAATTGCAGTTTAATTGGGTGACATGAAATGAAAACTGTGTCCACATTATCCAGGATTATCTCTTTTTCCTGAAGCCTGCCACCAATTGAAAGGAGCCCATTTATCAGTCCAAAGAGCTGTGCTCAGTTGCTTTTACGAGCTGGGAAGAGTGTGAGAACAGGCTGGAAATGGGAGAAAAGGACTTGACAGCTAAGAAAAATTATTTCAGTTGTTTATCACAAGGAAAGTTTATCTGATTCTTTACAAAATGATATGGAGGCTCGGAGTGTCAAGCCATGAGTAATGAACATTGACCAAGTTTGCTTCCTCAACTTGATGTGCTCAAACACTGCCTCCCTTTTGTGTGGGCAGAGATCAACTTTAAAAGCTTCTTTCAGGCACCATGAATGCACTTCATTTTACCAAAAAGAACTTTGTATTGATAGCTAGGAAAAAGGAAGGTTGTTTAAAAAGGAAGGGTAGACAATCAGGACAAAATGAAGAGCTTTCAGTTTCCATTATGAGCATGTCACTCTATTCTTCTCAGCTGTTTATACATTCCCAGCACAATAATGCCTCTTTGCAGTAATATGTTTCCCCTTTTACACTATTCATATTGAAAAAAGCCCTCACATCATGACCACAGTAATAAATACTATAGAAATGTGGGTATAATGTCAATTTGCATTCTGTGAGAAGATCAAGGTAAACCTAAAGGCCAAAAGAATATTCCACTAATGCTCATTCATCATTCTACAGACCAGGTAACAGAAGGACCTTGTCACTACACCGCACACCCTTTCAATTGCTAGTGCATCTGTGTGAATATTTTAGCCTAATGCACTGATTGTTAAATAGAAAGAGCAGTCTTTGAAATTGTCTACTGCACTCAAATCCCTCGCTGCACAAGGTCCAGGCAGGAGTGGTTTCTATTCAGAAGGGAATAGAAAGCATTAGTTCAATAAGCACACTGTGTATGAAAGCAACTGAAGATATTAGGAGTTATTAAATTAAAGTTTGCAAAGACAAACACTCATGAACTATAAACATCTACTGTAAATATACTGTAAATACCTCATATAGTTGAATGAAAACACAGTACTTGTCCAGGCACTTCTGATTATAAATCCAAGAGAGAGAAGGGATTTAAATACGTGCATACTAATAAGTTTCCCTTTTCCATCGCTTATGACTCCTTAAATCATTGGTCAGCTGCAAAAACTAACACTTAAAATACCCCTTTAAGTAGAGTCACTTTCACGAGCACACTGGGAAACAGAGCATAGCTGGCACTAGATCCCCCTTGAACACTAGCCTGGGTCTTGCTCTGTATATCCAAAGCATTAATGTCAAAGCTGATCCTGAGCCCATGGACTCCAAATGGAAAGACTTTTTCTTGTATGACTGGCCTTGGAATCAGCCCACACCATGAGTCTGTGTACTGGGTGTTTTCCAAGGAATGCAAATAATAACCAGAGCTTGCACTTCCACTTTTTGTTTCGTACTTAATTGACTTAAATGTCATGCTTTGGGTCTTAAGCCAATCTCTAACTATTAGAGGCAATGAGACAATGCAAAGGACTTTATTCTGCGTTTGCCCACTGGGAACTTGTTGACACATCTTTGGGGTTTTAAACGCCTGGTGTTGTCAGAGATGTGCTGCTGGACAGGGTGAAGCTTGGAGCAGGTACAGTGTGACAATTTTGGCTTGCCTGTTACTGTGCCAGGTGATGGTGTTTTAAGTATTTGGAAAGGGAGAAATAGAAATACTTTAGGATGCCACAATCGAGGGTTTATAAAACAAACAAAAAAATCGTGAGATGTCATCCAACCTTAATGTAGTCAATTGTACCATGAAATCTGTGCCTGAATGATTACTATTCATTTCATGGAAGTCAAATTACTCCATATTCATCCATCATCCAGCTGAGTTCCTCTACCCCTTTTCTTCTTGCCTCTGTCCTAAACCATAATTATAAATCAAACCAATAGGAAGCATAGTCTATTCTATCTTTTCAGAGGTTAGTTGTGAAGGCAAAGCACAAGGGTGATGGAATTTCATATGGTATATGGACATGCTCAGACATTTACTAAAAAAGTCTCACAAGGCAAACATTTTGAAAATTAGGAACATGAAATGCATACTCCTGGAAGAATGTATTTTTAGTGTTCATGGACTCCAGTTTAACAACTTATTTCATGTAGAATTTGTTTCTTTGCTGTCTCATACAAACTGACCAGAAAACATACATAAGCTAAGAATTAAAAAAAATATATGCTGAGAAGCCAAATGCTTCTCATTGTAGCATACAGCCAAACACAGAGACTTGTCTTTACCCATGAAAATGAATACCTTCCCAGCTGGGAAAAGTGGAGAAGATTTGTCAAGACTGGCTAATGTATATCCCCCAGAAAGCATTCTCTTTTTGTGTACTGCAGATTATAAAAGTTACTCTCTCCTCCTGGTCTGTGACTGGCTATTTTTTTTTTCAAAGATCTGCAGGAATTCTTTGTCACTGAAAACTATATTGTGATTTATCTTCTGCTTATTGATCCATATTTTTCTGGGAATCATGGAGGTCAGGACAATAGTTCCCAAGCTCAGGACTCAGAGCAATTTTTTTTTCTGAGTCACAAGGAATTTAAAGGGAAAACCTGAAGCCTACAGTAGAAACAAAGGACAATATTGACATTGGTAGGTTGTGCCTTGTGGGGGCCGAAGGGTACTCCTCAAACTCATAACTGCTGGCTTTCCCCCTCACTTTTGCACCTACCAGCATGTGCCTGGCTGTGGAAATGCCATCCAAAGGGGGTCATTAACTTTTATAGCTGTTGAGTGTGTAGGGAGGCTCAGCTGACGGCCCTTTACAAAGCCCTTGGGGACACAGAAGTAACTGATGCTACAGCAACAGGAGCTGCAGGAACATAGCCGAGGAGCCTACATGCTGCCCTGATACAAATCATACATGGAGCCTAGTGATTCCTGTGTGTGATGACGCAAATAGGATGTTTGCATCGATGCAATGGATTTGTGTTAGTGGGGTTTTGTGATCAAAGTGTGCAGCCTCTTACAGGATTAGTGATGGGAATTTTACTTTGTGTTTTATGTATGTTTCACTAAGAGCCAAGCCGTTGTGTTTCTCTTATGTGTTTTCAGCACAAAGGAGTTATGTCAGGAAAATTTTACAGTTACATAAAGGAGCATGAAAAAGTCCATATGTGCCCAAATTAAAGGTGACCTACAAACTATTTGTAAGTATGCTCTAACCCATTTCCTTATACTCATTATTCAGCGAGGAAATTCCATTTCATTTGATATGTTCTGTCTTAATAAAAAAACTCAGTTGGGCTGTTCACTTTTCTTTGGCAAGGTATTAGGCGGAATGAAGAGAAAACAAGTCTGGTACTATGGAGGACAGGCAGTGATGACAGTTACAGCTTGACATGTGTTTCAGCTTTGTGAATGGCAGCATTACAGGTTTTGCTAGCCCACAATGTGTTTTAGTCAGAATTTCTGTAAGTTTTTATTTTACTGAAGTCAGTGATTAAAATCTTTCTTGTTTGTTTCTGTATCTTCACAAAATCTAGCTATTCTTCCAAATGTATTTATGTAAAGTCCTTTAGACCCTAATTTCAGTTATAGAGCTCAGGAGAATCCAGTATTATCCAACGTAGCTCCATGAATGTGATTGAATGGTAAGTGGTTTGCTGTATTTCTAATCCATATACTTGTAAATCAAGAAATGTGTGTCTCTTGATATAGAAAGAAAAAAACCCCCGCTAGCATATTTAAGCCAGTCTTTAATTTTGAATGACTAATGTCTGTAAGTTGTGTTTTATTATGGAAAGTAGTTGCAGTACTCTCTATTTTCCAGAGCTGTCTATATTTTTAGATGGGCTATCTTTCTCTTTTAGTTTAAGATGTTGCTACTGAGAAAAAGACATGCCTTGCTTCTTTGCATAGTGGATTTCTATACCTTTGCTTTGTTTATCAAGTCAATGGCCTGTCTCTATATATATGTATATATGTATATGTATACATTCGGGATATTCATTAGAGTTTTAAGGGGCCCTCACAGATGAGGTGCAAGGTGACACGACTGCACTTAAGAAAAGAGGCACTATTCTAATTTCTACTTAAATGAAGGGCTGCCTCAATTTTTAAACAAATGAACAGGCCAAGGCAAGTGTGGAGTAAGTAAGGCCAGAATGTTTACCTGTAGCATACACAGGTCTTTAACAAGACACCAGCTTTTAAGGTATCCTGACTTTCACATGGTGTAAAGAAGATGACTTTTCAGTTCCAGAAACATTTGCTAATCATAGAATCATAGAATTGATTGGGTTGGAAAAGACCTCCGAGATCATCAAGTCCAACCCTTGGTCCAACTCCAGTCCATTTGCTAGATCATGGCACTCAGTGCCACGTCCAATCTCAGTTTAAAAACCTCCAGGGACGGTGAACCTACCACCTCTCTGGGCAGGCCATTCCAATGCCTGATTACTCTCTCTGTAAAGAATTTTTTTCTAATATCCAACTTAAATTTCCCCTGGCAGAGCTTAAGCCCGTGCCCCTGTGTCCTACTGCTGACTGCCTGGGAGAAGAGACCAACCCCCACCTGGCTATAACCTCCCTTCAGGTACTTATAGAGAGTGATGAGGTCACCTCTAAGCCTCCTCTTCTCCAGACTAAACAACCCCAGTTCCCTCAGCCTCTCCCCATAGCACTTGTGTTCCAGTCCCTTCACCAGCCTTGTTGCTCTTCTCTGGACCCGCTCCAGCACCTCAATATCTTTCCTGAACTGAGGGGCCCAGAACTGAACACAATACTCAAGGTGTGGCCACACCAGTGCAGAGTACAGGAGAAGGATCACTTCCCTGGTCCTGCTACAGCAGTTGTGACATGTTCCATAGTGTGTCTCACCTGCCTTTGTAATGACCTTATAATGGAGGCACATCCAGGAGGAAGACAGTCAAAACAAGGCAAAAAACCCCGAGAGCTTGTACAGGACCCACACTTGCAAATTTCTCTTTTGCAGGAGAACCCCGTACAAAAAAGACTTGCAGATGATTTAACCTACAGGTTTTCTAGACCTTTAGGTTGATTATAGATTCTGAAACCAACTCTCCCACTAACAGTGTGGAGTAAGCCAAGGTATTCCCAGTAGTGGAGAAAAGAAAAACTATCTGTATCCCTGTACTGGACTGTGGTAACACCTCATTTTGAATGTACAGTTTATAGTATAATGTATAGTGATCATGAAAATTCAATCCCATACAGTTAGAGAATCATTAGTAGGAAAAGTGAGTCTGTTCTCATATAAGGATCTAGAAAATACTGCCTTCATTAGCTACTTATAATCAGATGTGATTGATCTCTGCTGTTGATGTTTACCCCTCTGACATATTTACAGAGCAGAGTTGCTTCACCTAAGGCGTATGTTGGCAAAGGAACAAATAGATATAAACTGGCCATGCATCAGCTTCGCCTGGGAAAGGGGGTTCTCTGCTGTCAAAAGGCAGAAAGTTTGGATCAACCTTTTATTTGGAAAAGAATGGGAAAAATGCTAATAGCACTTGAGAGAGAGCTCTGTGAGTTTATTAAGTAGACCATGTGGCTTGTGTGCTTGCAATAACAGAGGATTGAACTGAATGACAGGACCCTGCCAGTCCTATATTCCTGGATTTTTATCATCTTCCTTGTTCCTGTTTTCCATGATTTGTTTGTTTTTTGGTTTTTTTATATTCACTGTTGCTTTTAAGAAGATAGGGACTTTGAAGGAGAAACAAAGAAACGCTCGTAAATGATATATGGTTTTTCAGAGCCCAGGGATCTGAGCAAGCAGACAGCAGACAGCAATGTTCTGTAGTAAGCCATGGCATTGCAAATAGATAGACACTGTATTTTATCAGTGGAAGGTACATTGGGTGCCCCCTTTTTCTGTCACTTGTAATGGCACAGTGTGTGTAATAAATATATGTCCCTATCTAGGTTCAGTCAGCTGTATTCATCATAGGCAGTGAGGGCTCAAGACAACCGGGCATCACCCGAATCAGTTTACCAGGAGAGATAACACAATCCAGTTGCCACTTAACATTTATACTCTAGACATCTATCAAATAGGAATTGCACTGAAATCAACAATTCTCTAACAAATAGCCCCACAAACGGCAAATCCTACAGTATCTCATTTATGTGTACATGCCAGAGTTGTCATACTTGTTTCAAACCGTGAAATTCATAAATCAGGATTTGAAAAGGCATACATTATAGTTAGTTTCAGATAACAATATTATGAGTTAGAGATGAAAGGGAGCAGGTTGGCCAAACATCAATCCAATCCCAAACTGGTCTCTGTTTTTCTAAAAAAAAATAAATTAAAAAATTGAACACATTTATGCTTTTTCATCCAATTTCACATTTTTAAAGTAGATTTGAAAGCAATCGTCTTCACAATTCTACATGTAGAAGGTAGCTCTGTTCACTCCCTTCATCTCAATCAACTACAGCTATCTAAAGTGAAATTCAACTCCAGATCATGGGCATTCAAATGTAAAAGTCTACAGTGTTGATATCTACTGTAAGTTGAGTGTTTCCGGTCTCAATTGTGGTTAAAGGAGATAATGACCGAGATGTCACTGCAGACACATAAACATTTAGTGCCCTTGGAACCTGCCCTAAAGATATCTTCATGGTGCTGTCAGATACAACGAGGATTACTGGATATTGGAAGAGGCAGCTGAATGAAGGCTACTCTGGTTGCCTAATTTTAGGCAACTGAATGCCACCACTAGTCGGTACAGTCCGTGGTGTCTATGAGATTCCTTGTTTCATGCCAAAGACATCACGCTGAGTCATGGCTTCCATTTCCATGGATTCAGACACCATAAAGGACACAAGGATCTTCTCTCTTTTCAGTCCGTTGTGCTTCCCCACTCTGCTGAAGCATTACCCTAATTGTGCAGCAGTTCACAGCTAACATGACCAATCCCAACTTGCAATCTTTTTTCCTACTACACCACTTGTTCCCTTTTTATTGAAAATGCTCCCCTCCTCTTTCTTTATTCGGACACAGAGCCATGGAGACATCCTTAATTTTCCCTCTCTGCCTCCTGCTATACCTGCACTATCTCCATGTTCAGTTTGTTTTTATTTCAATAATGCACTTAAGATTTCTTCCAGTACCCAACGTATCTACCCACAGTTTTAAAATCCTTCATAATATCTGCATTATTCTTTGACACCTACCTTACATCCCCTAGTTCTATCTGAGCCCTGCTGCTAAAAAAACTCCTTTACTTGGACAGATCATTCATGCCTTTCACCAAATCTTTTCCGATGAACCCCAGCTCCTAAGAAAACTGCGTGGAAATTTTTCATGCTGACCTTACTGTATCTCAGGCTTTTTTTTTTCTCTGCCATATTCCTTTTCATGCCCTTCATCCCAGCAGTACTGGTCTTGCTAATCCGTTTATTGTTTTCTCCCACACATATCACTGTGTCTCTTACCAGCTAGTGTTTGTAGTGCCCCTCTAACCCTCTTCTCTGTCAAGTGTGTCCTGAAAATCAATTCTTATGAAACACCTACAAACATTATGTCACACAGAGAATGTTCACTGTTGTTGTGCCACATCCTGGATGTTGATGGACAAGATGAGCTACTTGCCATGCACAAGACTGGGACAGCCATTACACATGAGAGCTCTGATAGGAAGCTGGCTCACCTTGAGAAAGCAGAGCAATACGATGGACAACTCTAACAAATTTTGGTGAAACCTGCGAAATGTTCACATTCTGAAATCTACTATAAGATAGTCTTCTACTGGCACTGGCTTCTTACAAGCCACCTTAGTACTCGGGGTCATCCCTTTCTAGGAATGGGTAAGGTACTCCATGTCTTTTCTACCTTGAAACCATTTCAGTGTTCTGATGGGGAAAACATATGATGATGGCCATTGAAACCATACTGAGAGCTTATTAAAAGCCATTTAAAACTGGACTTGGGATGGAGTCTTTACAGAGTTGCAGTGACAATAGTCTCTGAGGGCAATAGGTTAGAGATCAAACAGCATCCATAAATGCTACTGAGGAATTTGCTGGTTACATTCATAATAAGTATCTGGTCTTAACAGCAGTTTCTTAGCCTGTAACCTCATCAGGTCAGGGATTGCATTAGTCTCTCTAAACATGCGTGGATGAGGCTAAAAGATGCCTTTTTAAAAAAAGAAGTGCCATAGTAGAATGATTTATCTGACATTTAAAAACTCAAGTGGGCAGAGCAAGTAATAATTTAGCATGGTAACTATTGTAAATGAACCTTCTGCTCCACCTTTTCTCATTTTTAGTACCTGTCTTTCACTCTGGGCTCGTTAACACTGTATTGTCCTAGGAAGTGCCCTGAGATTGCTGATTTACCACTTTGGAACATTGGAAGAACAGGTTGTTCCCAGTCCACGCTTCCCCAGTTATGTGGCACATGTGCTGGGATTGGACTCTGTCAGTGCAGGAGAACGGTGAGGTAGTGGAAGCATCCATGAGCCCACAGTTTGTGTCTGCCTCCATTACGGGGGCTTTCTAGTACTCTGAAGCATAACTAAAGTTGGTTGCTTCTCTTGAGCTTGCAGAACAGAAATCCACGTTATTGCACACTGCTTACTTAGCCCTCCACATTGCAGTTAGTGCCCAGAAACCAACCACCTGGCTGAACAACACATGAATAAAGCCAGCCAGTCTACGATGATCCATTCTCCTTTCCGGACTTTGCTTCTAGTTGGAGGATACCATGCCTCATCTCCTGCCTGGCACCTGCTGTTGCCCTGCTCAGGCAAGGCTTCTCAGGTGCTTGCCAGCATGAGTTTGGCCTCACACATTTCAAGGAGGAAAAGAAGGGGCAAAACCCTCAGCTCTGAGTGTCCAGGGTCCCTTAGTTACACACTTATCCATACAGCATGTATCCATGTGGTTACACCGGAAAACAAGGGGCACAGGAGCTTCCTCTGCCATAAGCATTGCTTCACATTTCTTAAAACTATTCTGGTCCTTCTTAAGAAAGTACTAATTTTCTGACATCTGATTGCTATTCCAGAACTTCATGACTCAAAATACTTTGACTTTCAGCTGAAGCTTAGCAAGGGTCAGCTCAACAGTATTTATTATTCTGTCGACATCATCCTTCAAATTGCTCTTCTCCTGTCCTGTGCATTACTCCCTTTTGCATGTCACCTCAGTTTTGTTTTGCTGGACCAAGCAAGACAGGCACTTGTAATATTTTCTTTTTAAAAAGGACCCCTATTATCCCAGTCATTTGAGGAGCCCTTCTCAGTACTCATTCCTGAACACTGGTGCCTCCCTCTCCCTAGAGCCTCTACCCACTGTCCAGGTGACCAGCAGCCCCACTGCCTGCATGGCAGTAATGGCAGCAGCTGCAGCATCATGGGCTTATTTGCCCTGATATGATTCGTCTTTCCTTGCTTTTTTACATCGTTTCGGCTTTCATATTTCCTGCATTTATTTGCAACACCTTGGGCTGGTGTCTTTGAGCTTTTTTCTTGGT
Organism: Grallaria varia; assembly: GCA_013396735.1. Lineage (NCBI taxonomy): Eukaryota > Metazoa > Chordata > Aves > Passeriformes > Formicariidae > Grallaria > Grallaria varia. The sequence goes on from VWZG01005112.1 coordinate 369,294, forward strand.
TTGGAGGGGTTTTGATTGGGTGCTTTTGGTTTTGGGGGTTTTTTTGTTGTTTGTCTGTTATTTTTTCCCTGCCTTTTTCTGGCAGCCCAGTTGTGAAGCTCAGACTGACAGACCCCAAATCTTTCCACTCCTCACTTTCTTCCAAGTGGGAGTCTCCAAGCTGTCAGCAGAAATTCTTGTGAGCAATCCCTCCAGCTCCAGCCATTTCATTTTCTATTGCATTCTTCATCAGAATTCTGCACCAAGATACCCATTTTGTCTTGCAGGATATCCCAGCCAGGCCTGAGTATTAATGATGTTTTCTTATGTGGCCAACAATTAGCTTCTGGTGGTGCTGAGCTATTGTCATCTCTTGAATTATTTATTTCCTTCAAGGTTAATATTTTCTGCATTTTGCACTGCTGGCTGCTTGTAGCAGCCTGGGTCCACCCTAGGAAGAAGGGAGAAAGGTGAGGAAGAAATATGTCAGCCTTCCTTTAAGGTCTATCTTCACCCTAGGGCAGGTGTTTCCTCTTCCTCTAGGTCCTGGAGTTCAAAGAGCTGGAAAGCTCAGTACTGGATTTAAAGGAAAGCAACTTCCCAGGACTACTGTTGCATTCCTTCTTTTTCCATAGGAGGATAGAAGAGGCTATGGTATATAAAGGTATGGGCAGATGCAGACGGCTAGATTCCCTCTATTAACTGCGCATTACAAGGTGGCTTTTCATTCTATCGTTGCTCCTGTTAGATTTTGCAGTGAGACCTAATGTCTGCAGATCCCTCTGCAATTAATGTATAGCAAACTACAGCTCCAAATACTTTATTAGGAACTGATAACCTTCTCCCAACCAGCTCTTGGACTCAACCTGGCTACAAGTAATGAAGTGGGCTGATACAAAACTGCTTGTTTGTATGAGCTGAGTGACACAGTGGGATTGCTGCATCTGAGTCCTCAGCAGCTGTGACATTGCCATCACACTGGATTAAAGTGCTCTAATTTCTGTCATGGTGACTATTCATCAGCCATGGCCATTTTTAGCTGTAAGCATCCAAAAGGCTGGCTATGCAAGGGAAGGACAAGTGTTAAAATGCAGCCAGTGATCCTCTCAGTCAAATAACATTGACCTTAATGCATGTCGGACACACAGAGCGTATTTCCAATGTAACTGATATTAAATTCAATAATATTTCTCAAACTCTGTCCATTGCATCCAAATCTTGGCTTGAACAAGAATCAAAAATTAAATTGGCAGTGCCCAGCTCCTGTTTTCACGTAATGAAAAATTCTCGGTGTTCGGTACATGCCAAAGCACACAGCACACTTTGGGAATCAGTGAGGATCACCCTGGGAAAGCACAGCCAGTTTGAAACTGCACAGTTTTTGTAGGCAAGTCTGTACGTGTGAGTCCATATGGTTTTGTCCTTACCTGGATTTCCTAACCACCCACATGCAGCAGGTACAGACACCAAAATCTAATAGAAGAGAATGTGAAATCCTCTTCTGGTGGAAGTTCACCACCAGCAGAATTGCTGTGTGAGGCGTTAGTGTTGTCATTTGTTATGGAAGTCCCCTGCGTCACCCACCCACCCATTCATGGGCACTTGAACTCACTGCCAGGGCACAGGAGGAGCAGAACCACCTCACGAAGCATGGACAAGGTGTAAGGTGCTGCAGGGACCCCGTGCCACCCCAAAGGATGGGGGACTTGGGGTCCCACCAGGGACTGTAAAGCTTAGTGGTGCTCATGGTAATCTAACTAATACAGACTTTTAATTTCTTGAAGTCAGATTTGCCAAAACTAGTTTCAGGGTGCCTGATGTGAATGGCTTCATGTAGGACCAATTGCTGGAAGACAGAACACTAGCATATCCCTAGACCAATCTGGTATCCCTTCAGCCTCCAGCCACTCCTGAAAACCCTCACCTTGACATTTGTCTTCATTTATCTGAAGTATTTCAATACCTCATTACTCACCATATGCTACACTGTAAACACAAGGAAACCTCCTATTAGTTTGGAAAAAACAGAGGCAATAGAGAGATAACCACCACAGACATTAATGACAGCTGGTGTACAAATAACCATCCAGTTAAATATACAGCTTGGTGTATTCTACTTGCTTCCTAAAGAAACAACAGATTATCGCCTTATATGAAATTATTGCCAGGGCTGTTACAGTCACTTCCCTTTCCACCCTTGCTGGCTGCTGGAGTGAGCAAGAGGGTAATGGAAGAGGCAGTCCCTTAGGAAAAGTCGTTCCCTACCCCAGCATGACATCCAGAGGCTTTCCCAAAACTCCTCAGAAAGGTAGGTACAAATCAAAGGCAAACTTTTCCTCAGCCGTAACCAGGCCCTGGGGATTGTTGTTAGCACTGCAAAGTTTCCTTTGCCAGCCTAAAGAAATTAAGACAAAACACAGAAAATGACTGCAAGAATAAGGTGTTGGGAGACAGATAGCACAACATGGTAAAAAACACAGGAGGAAAATTTAATGTGGCAGTCTGAATTGTTGTGCTACTTAAGCACAAGACCTTTCCCATAATAAATGCCAAATTTAAAGAAAAATAACATCACCAAAGTTAGCCTACCTTCCCCTTTTCTCGCTTGAAAAAATTTGTTTGCCAGAATCAGGGACAATTTCTGAGATTTTTTTCAGGTCTCTTCTCACTGAAACAAGCCCCATTTTTCATGAGTGAAGGCTGCCAGGTCCAGGTTCTTGGACTCTTACCTCTCATACCCACACTGACATGCAAATTTTTATGGACATCAAACAGCTTCCAGCATGATAATTTTTGAATCGGTCCAAACTTCCCCTCAATGTTAACTCAAAACGGCACTTGCATCATGGTAAAAAAAAGAAAAGAATTATGTTGTTTTATTGATTGAAATAAAAGGTCAGAGTAAGAATTAAGGTAAAGAAACAGCAAAAGTAGAAAATGTATCTCCTCTGCTTAGGAAGTGATTCAACCTATAAATGGTCTGCAGGAGCCTCTGGAAATACATTTTTTGAATCTATTTGAGCTTCAAGAACTTGTGTGTTACACAGCTCTGCATTGTTGCTACAGTCACTTACATACCAAGTCATCTTCTGCTTCCCCTGATACTGGACCTATTGTGCTGCTCTGCATAAGAGCCCTGTCACCTCAGCCCTGCATTCCATACGGACAAGTTTTCGTTGCCTGCCCATTCAGTAAGACTCAAGGAATTGGGGTGTCATTTGGTCTCTGTTTTTCTCCGTCGAAGAGTGCAAGAGCAAATATTCATTATTTCTTTCTGACGTTACACAGGGCCGGGAGGAAAGGAGCTTCATTTGTGAAACACTAAGCAATATAATTTCTTGTTGGGGCTGCCAAAATTCTTCTCCTCAGCTTTACAATGAGGAGCTATCTTTAGGAACCAAGTGGTTGGCATGGCACCCCCCCATGCGTCTATACAGCACGTTCCTCTCATTGTACGTCTGTGGCACTGTCCAAAGGAAAGTGAATTGTTGTCATAAAACCAAAGAAAAGTTGTATTACAAGTTGTTATGTTGTGGCCATGACGCTCAGCCCTTGTATTCTGCTGTAGGTGATTGCTGTAGTCTTCAGAAAACAAGCTGAAGAAAAGCCTCTTTTTGCAGGGCTGATCTGATGCCCTGTGTGATGGGTGGAAGGATCTGACTTCTTTCCACTGGGACTGGGATAAAATTGACTTTGAGATCCGTCAAGACCCAGTTTTCTCTCTTTCCAGTCATGGATTAAAATTAAGGCATATAAATAAACCCATAACTCAGCCCACTGTCTCGCAGATGTTAATTTCCTCAACACTTGTTTTACTCGAAGCTTAAAACCACTAAAGTTAAAAGGATATTTCTGGCACAACTTAATTCTAAAAATTCAGGTAGCCAGAAGATATATATGTCAGAGAAACCTGTGTGCAGTCCTTCCGAGCTGTGCTGGCATGAATGTGCTGCCTCAGCACAACTCTTGCACCAGAGCTGAGTGGGAGCGAAGCGCTGGTCATCACCAGCCAAGCATGACTGGTGACAGCAAAGGATTGCACGACATATGTGGGGATTTCTGGACAGTGCCTCTGTGGCTGCACTCTGAAATTGAAAGTATTGAAAAACCACTTCAGGAATCCCTTCTAAAGGCTGTTGACTGGGATCAGAGTCATATTCTCCCAGTTCATAGCCCAGGAGACTGAGTGTGGACAGGGTGATCTGTGAAATCTTCAGGACTGTGGTATCTAAAGGGTTACAACTAAAACGTCTGTAGAAAATTGGCTTTAAAATGTTATACAACAAAACATGTTATTGCTGGTATTTGAGTCAGGCTTGATAATGCATTTCAGGCTAAAATATTTCTTTGATTGTCACAGAAATATATGGAGAGCCAAGTGTTTGCTTTCAATGTGCAGAATATATTTGGTTGCATTTCATTACCAGAGGCTAATTGTCTGAGAAACAGTTTTCACATCCAGAATTCTTGATACATTGGGGAAAAAAAAAAGGCTACGGAGAACCAAGAAGCCTTATGTTGCTGATTATTTAAGAGTGAAAGGATTAGTAGTGGCAATGAGTATTTAGGCACTTTTTGAAAGAAATGTAGGTTAGTTCTTGGACTGATGCGGGTGCCCAGCAATCCTGCCCAATACTGAGGTTAGAGCACCACGTGCGTACTGGCTGTTTATAAATACCTCAATAGCCATTTTCAGTAAAATATGGAAATTCCTTCATTCTGTAGCTGTTCTCTGTTAGATCATTAAGCATGTCAATACTGGTGAACAATCAAACTGAGAAAAAAATGGTTTAATCTGCTTATGCTGGAGTGCTTATTTATTACAATCATTCATCAAGAAGACCCGAAAAAAAGGAGGTTGATTATATCCATTGGTTAAATACCGTGTGGTATACAAACATGGCAAACACAAGAAAAAGATGGGCACCCTGCCTGATAAAGAATTACACTGAAAGTGAAAGGCTGACCTACAGTCAGCAAATGTTAATCATTTTTACACCAAAGTGAGTGTAACGTTTCTATAGGGAAATTACTTCAATCTGGTCAGTGCAAGGAGCAGTTTGTATAATCGGATTGCAAATAAGGTTTGATCACATTCCAGCTTAATCTACTCTCTGAGCACCATTTACAGCACTAAATCAAACACTGGGAAGCTGCAGGTGCTGCTTTACAGTCATTACACCCAAGGGGCAGGGACTTGGTAATAAACAGCAAATAAATTGAAGCACTGACTTGCCTGCTACGGGGCATTTCTAATTATCCTCTAGTTTAGCTGGAAATTGTCATGCTCTCATCACAGACTATTTTAACTGCTGCTGAATAAGTGTGACACTTTTAGACTGAATTAACTGAGAATATGAAGAAATGCCTTCCTTTTTTTTTTTTTTTCCCTTTCTTTTTTAATGTTGAATCAGAAGTAACTTGCTAAGTTCCAAGGAGAACAATCTGTTTTTTCATGTCTCCATGCTGGAAGTAGGAACATAACAACTGTAAGCCTCACATGTTTTAATTATGGGCTGAAGACCTACTGAAATGAGCAGCACACATATACCAAATAGGCTGGTAAGTAGGGCTGCAGCCTCCTGTGCTGTAGTTGATCCAGGATTGCTGGTGGTGGTGTTTCCCAGAAAAGTTGATTGTGAGAGTGTATGGCTAATAACAAACAGGGCACCGCTGCTGTGGTATATTTAGTAAATATAAGGAGAAGGGAGAAAGATAAAACTCCTAGCTTCTAAGATATAAAACAAAGTCATTTGAAAATGCGCAGGTAATTGCAATGATTGAAAGCCGCAAATATCTTAGCCATTTGTGATACCTCCAGATCCTTCCACCCAGGTTTCAACCTCGTAACTTGTCAACACAAGTAATATTCAGAGGAATGTTAAAATAAAAAGACACCTCTGCTGGGAAGTACAATACCGTAGCAGCAAAGGTATGTAATACACCTTGATGAGAGGTGATGAGGTGATCATTTTCAGTACCTTTTAATAGGATGAGTGATATGCAGGTAGCTTGACAGCTGTAGTTATGATGCTGTACAGCTCAAACCCAAAACTAAACAGCTTTTCCTGCTAGAAAGAAGGTAGTTACCGATAGCTGACATATATCTTTCTATTTTACAAAGACATGATTGTGTGAATTTCTAAACTGGATTGAAATCCCAATTTGCGATCATATTTTTACCCAGATGTGATGCTTTTTATCAATATACTGTGAAATAAGATTCATAACCTTTATGTAAATTTCCCCCCCCCCAATATCTCTAAAGTACTATTCAGCAGGTAGCAGTAATGAATGCAATTGGATCACAGCTCAGTAGATATTCTTTTTCTACTTGCTAATGAGCAAGAAACAATAGCATAATCCTTGGGTTTGCATCTTTTAGGACGTAAGACAATTAATAGCTTAAAGGATTTATTACAGGAAAAATGCGTGACTGCCAGTTTTAGAGATCTCAGTTCGCCTTTAGAGGGGGACTATGGAGGAGATAGCACTGCAGAGTGCAGCATGGCGCCTGTCACCAGAGCTGCAAATAATCTCCGCTCACTGACCTCAACTTCCAGGCTCCAAGGAGCAAATTAGGACTGTGTGGTCATAGTATTTATTTCAGCAGGGAGTAAATGGATCTTTTCTGCTGGATAAACTCAGTTGCAGACAGGAATAACAGGAGCAGAGACTGCCCTAGCGTCCACTGAAATACTGATGGAGTTTCTAATTCAAGCAGAGGAGTGAGGCTGCACTTCTCTGAAAGTGTCTGAGCTATTTTATTGGAAGAATAGAATAGAATCCAGCCCAGAAGATTAAAAAAAAAAAAAAAGGAAAAAGAAAAAGTTAAAGGACCAGAAAGATTGAGATCTCTGTCTCTGTTGTGTCCAGTGCTTTTCCACCCACCAATTAGGTTTCAAAACTGTGTATTTATTTGTAGATGTTATCACAGGGGCACCAAGTATTATCTTGCCCTTAACACTTGGAAGGTTTTTTCCCCCACACGAATAGCTACCCTTATTTCCAATGGCCATGACTAGGACCACTCAACATTAGCTGGCAACTTTTTTTTTTCTTATGGAAATGCAATGAATGTTCCTTTGTTACATGTTGATTTGGTATGGTATCTGCATTTAAAGTGCCTCCATGTTGTAGATGAGCTATGCTTTTCACATTATGTTCTTTCTTTTGGTTTTCAGGCAAATTAATTAACATGATACAGAAAAAGGAGAATACAAATGCTGAAGCCCTCACTTTAAGCCCTCATACTCTTTTGTTCTCCATTATTGCACCAAATTATTTAATTGGGTCTCTCTGATTGTGCACAGACACAGAAAAGAACACAGTCTATTGTGAGAAGCCCTACAACCATAATGCAGTATCAAATTCAATTCCCATCAAAAGTGCTTGCTGCTAAAAGCCTGTACTGTGGCTGCAGATTAATGAAGATCTGCATTGAGCAAAGTGGTGGTCGTAGAGACATTATTTTTCTCCAATAGAAGGCCTATTCTTGAAGAACAATAAAAGCATAGAAAAGCGTTAGTCTGCTTATGGATGGAAATAAATCAAAATGAATAAGAGGGTTGATGGAAATAGTCTGAAAGCAGTAGAGTGGAATTCTGAAAATACTGTTTTTGTTTTGTAAGGATTTCTTTTTTCCCATAGTCTCTCAAAAATGCTACTTGATGGAGGCTCAAAAGCCTTGGAGTGAAGGACAAATTTGAAAAATCAGAAACTAATTGCAGAAAATCAGCATTCCACAAATGTACTTTTTTTCTTCAAAGATGATGCACAGAATTCAGACTCAAAATAAGATGAAAAATGCAAAGAAAAGGGAAAATGAGTCATTAACTAATACACAAGTTTGATCCAAAGAACAACTAAGAGTTCTGAAATAGCATTCAGTCACCTCCAGATGAACTTTTCTTCTGTTTTCCTTCCTCTTTCCATGACTTTGTATATTGTTTTCTCTTTTTTGTTCTTCTTTCAGTGTCAAAATCAGCGTTATGCTTATTTGTGTCAGTGATTAGGGCCAAATTCCAAAGTACTTCCGAGCAATAAGAACGTGACCATTGCCTGCAGCTGGACAAGCACGTGACCGTAATACTAAGAAAATTCTTTTTAGGGCCATGTGGTTACTCTCTTTATACCTACAGGTGGTATCTTGGCATTGCTCAGCGCTGGATGCTTTGGAACACACCGCTGAGTAGGGTACAGCCAACAGGCCATGCTGCCGTCATTGACAGTCTGTGCAGAGGAGAGAATCCACCTCACGTCACCTAAGGCCACCCACCAAATGGAGACAGCCAGGCTAGAATGCTGAGCAGGCTGAATCTCCTCTCTGGAAGTCTTCCCTCCTCCCCTTTTACTGTGTTAAAGAGTCACCACATTTGGATTCCTGAATTGGGTGAACTGTTGGACGCCTAAAATGAGGCCAGATGAATCTGAAACAGACAAATGCATTTTAAATGCTTAGTCTCAGTTTTCCCTTGCACTCCCAGCATCTCAGCTGTATATACAATCAAACATGATACAGAGACCAAGTGCCCAATTTACATTGGTGTACTCAGGAAGTTGTTCTACCTCTGCACTGAGAGTACACATTCAGAAATAAGTAATCTAGAAGCAAGTCCATAAAAATAGATGCTTTATTATCAGCATGCTATGCTACTTTTTACCAGGTCTTTCAGGCCTAAGTGTCCCAGACCTGAGACCTGAAACTCTTGGTTAAGAAGAATGTCCATTCTACAAAGAAGTCATTGGTGTGAAAGCTAGAGAAATAACAAAACTTCTTTCCAAAGCTGGAACAGCTGGTGGATGACTCTGTGCAGTGTCATGATTCAGAGGCCTACAGTGGCTTATCACATTGAATGATATTGGCCTCCTATTCAACCTATTAATTTATACCCAACTCATCATAATCAGTGAGTAAGAAGGGATGCTGGTTCTTCTTAATTGTGTTCAAAGTATGCCCTGAGCCCACCTTATAGACTTACGGTTTCAGCAGTCATCCAAGATGTGCATTGATGCTTGCTATGAGTGCATTGACAGTGCACATGGAGTTGCAGCTCGTGTTCTATTTTACCCTGGACTAAGTCACACAGAGCTGATTTGAATTATACTTTACAATAATTTAACATTAGACTATGCTCCATTATTTCTCATTTTTATCTCTCAGTCTGAGATCTGTGTTGACAAACGTCTTCCAGAACAACTCCAAGGACCTGTGCTCCTCTAGTGACACACATGGTGAAATGAAACTTAAAAAATGTCTCCATTTTTGAAAGGTGTCGGCCCAAGCACCCTATACCCTCTTAGAAAAGCTGCCTCTGCTCATCCAGACCTGTCTGCTCTGATTTCCAGGGGTTTGTGAAGAGGAATCTGGCTTGGAAGCATTGTAGATGTTGAGGGTGTCCTAAAACAGGAGTACAGAAATGGACACCAAAAGCTGGGAATATGCATGGGAACAGTCTAGATACAGGCAGCTGTAGCACTTGCACACATTTGTGCAGGATGGGGACTGTAACCCGATGGCTTAAAATGCCACATCTCCTTTACATTGGCCTGGTTCTCTTGTGTGCACTCTTATGATCTTTGCACAGATTGAAGAGCTCCAAAATACTCGTGTTGAATAAAAAGACCTGAAAATATAAGAGGGGTAGTCATAGTACAAATGTTTTCTTCAGTGAAGAATTTGGTGCCAGTGGGTATCTCACTGTTCTGCATGGGCTGGAGGAGACAGGGCAGGACTAGAGTTCCACAAAGCAAACCCTCATGTTGGGAGGGAGACGTGTTGCTCCTGGGCATTCACCAGCATGTCCCATGTGGACTCAGAAACTCAAATCTGCTGGGACCTGAGATGGTCTCAGGTCCTCAGAGACTGATTTATTTCCCCAGCTCCAGAGGAGAGAACGGTGTTTTCTTGCACCCAAGAGCTGCTTGGAAATGATCTTGAACAGCCTGAGCTGGGAAAAGAAGGAGAGGAGCCACTCGTGTTTCTTTCTAAGGTCACAGGGGTGCAGATTGCAACAATCCTACTTTTTGGTATGATATCTTTTCTAATTTTTCAGATCAGCTTCCCAACACTGCGAGGTGAAAAACAACTGAAACAATTGTAGTTCTCAGCGCATGAAACTTTCTGGCTGGTTTTTGTTTTTTTTTAATTTTACAGATGACAAAACACTAGAAAGGAGATAATAAACTGCCACCCAGCCTGTGTCAGCAGAAAGGGGAAGGAGCTGTTGGAGAGGGCTGGGTGATGTAAGGACAGGACTTTATGACTCTGCCATGGGGTGAGTCCCTGGTCTGAGCCCTGTTACCTCTAGTAATTACCAAGCACTTCCATGTTTTTCTTGTACTGATGTGAACAGCTACAAGGGCTGACTATCGCTTCTCATGGCTGTGCTTCTGTTCACATAAAGTCACATGGTGTTTATAATCCCCACAAGCCATGTCAAACAAATTAATTACTTTGGACAGCACTATACATGTGGTAACTGATTCTGTGTCTGGCATTTAAACACTTCTACTGAACCCTAACCCAGGACTGATAAAAGACCAAATGCAAGTTCTTCACTCAGCTTGTTTGTCTGTCACACAAGACAGAAAACTAAACAAAGTCATATATACATAGTATATTGAGTTTATACATTGCTTCCTTACCATCTCATTAAAGTCAAAGACATTTTCTAGGAACAGTGGTGTAAAACAACACGTGTGTATTTGTATAAATTTTTGTATAAAATTTTGAGTGAAATTCATCCCTGACTGGGAGAGAATCACTAGCATTTGCTGCAGACTACCTAATCCCTCCACACCAAGTACTTGAACATTGCTCTCAGATTATCTTGACGTGAATTGTTCAGTAGGTCTTCTGAGCTGTGGGATTTGAGGGCTAACAACTAAACTTTCTCATCGGGCAGTTCCTTTCCCAAGCTAAACTTCCTCAATAAATCCTGCAAGCGTCTCGCGTTTACACTGTCTTCGAAATGTTTGTCTCTGTTTGGCAACAAAGGCACTTAAGACATAGTGAGCTTTGCACTGTGTTATAACTTTCATATTACCCTTTGCACAGCCATTTTACTTCAGCTGCATGGTGTGTATCATTCATTGCAAGTTTACTTCATTCTCTGAATTCATAGCCGATGCTCTCTGGACCATAAAATTTCAGCTGCAAAACCAGAACATCTCATTATTTTTGAAATATCGAGCTTGTATCTTCTTGATAAATAATTCCTACTAGTATAATGTATCAGACTAAAACATATTTTCTGAGGCCAGTGAGGTTAAAGCGGCAATCTCACCTTTTTTAATTTTTTTGCCCTGAAGACAGTGATTTCCATATATAGAGTGACCCCGGTTTGTGTTGAACATGGGGAATGAGGATGAAGCATGAAACGACACATATTGCTGTCAGAGATTTGAAATGAGGCCTGCTAACCTGTAGGCAGCCTTACAGGACTAATCAGTCCCTCACATTACCAATGTATTCAGATTGCTGCATGCAGCAGCCAGCAATGGCCAGGGAAGTTTTCTTTTTTTATCACTGCCATTGACAAACATTACATTTTAATGCAATTCTCCCCTTCCATCTACTGTCTAAAAAAAAACCCGCACCAAATCCTTTGACACCATATCTCTGAGACACTGGTCTCATCTGGTTTCCTTGGTGCTTGAAGAGTGGGTGAGACTGTGTTGATTTGCTTTTGAATATACATTAGTCAGCAGTGCTTAAACAGCTGATAACACTTTTTTACTCTTGTAGCTGACAACACAAAGTCTTTTGAATTCATCTTGTTTCTTAAACTTTGCCTCTGAAGTTTACAGTAGCCCAAGACACCTGAGCTGAGTTTGTTTGGAGATGTTGGAAGATGTATGAGCAGGAATGAAAACTAAAGCCTGGCTTTTGTTTGCAAGACTTTTCTCTCTTTTTTTATAGTACTCCATGCATTGGTCAAAGCATTAGCAAAAGAGCCTCTTGAATCCATAAACTCCTGACTTTTCCAATCAGAGCACACACCTTGCAAAGACTTTTTTCCCCCATTTGTAAGATAGAAGTTCCAAAGCTGATAAAATGTAATTTAAATATACTCTTTCAGATCACTCTTGTACTAAGTACTCTTTCCTCTACAGGCAACGCTGCTTCTTGTGTTATTGATATATGCGACGACTCTCCATTCCAAGGTTTCACACAAGGGGAGAAGAGCAGAAAAGGATGAAAAAAACCCACCTAAACCACTACAAGTCCTAGCAAGTAGTAGCCACCCAATATGTAAATCCCTTCAAGTGAGGATTATACTACTGGGCTTTTTGTGTGGAAACAGGCATAGTAGGAAGAGTTGGGTCAAGGACACAGGCCATACATCACTATAATGCTAGCCCAAGTAGAAATCCATCAGGAAATGTACTTTATCATCTGGCATGCAAATCCTTCTCATTGGATGCCCCCACCCGTTCTTCAGAATTCCTGGTGTACCCGGGATCCTTGAGTGTTGCTCACTGATACAGTTTTGGAGCTAATGGCAACGCAGTGAGACATGAGCAAGGAGGAAGAGTAGGCATCAGTGCTGAGGCCCAGCACATAGAATCATAGAATCAACTGGGTTGGAAGAGACCCCCAAGATCATCAAGTCCAGCCCTTGATCCAACACCACTGTGATTACTAGATCATGGCACTAAGTGCCACCCACATCCAGTCATCATGTGTAACATCACCAGAATTAGCTCTCCCAGCTCCCATTGCATCCTGAGTACATGGGTTTTGCTCCTGTTGAGCCAATAACTCTCCTCCCAAAGGAATAAAGCAGTGGTGCTCTCTGCCCTGATGACTCAGGAGGTTTTCCAGTAATTTTTTCCTTGCTTGTGATCCTTTGCAGGAGAGGAACAGTGGAGCTTGCATCACAGCTTACTATGTTTTGTTAGAGGATCAATGTCATAAAAAAAATAAATAAAATGAAAAGTAAGAAGTAAAATTTATGCCTTTGGTCTTGAGATTCCATAATGTTAAATATTTTCTGGAGGTTGTTTCGCACCTTGGAGGATGCAGGGTGGCTTAGGCCACCATCTGTCCCCCCGGGATGTGCATTCCTTTCCTCTCCCTTCTTGCACCAACGCTCGTGCAAATGTGTAGCAAGCTAGCTCCAGGCATGAGACTAGGCAAAAACTAACTCCAGATTAAAAAAAAAAAAGAAGAATGGAAACTTGAAACCATTTCAGAACCTGATCCTAAATACGCTGAGAAGTTCCTGGAGATAATGGGCATCCCACGAATTCAGACCTAACCGTATCTCAGTCTGGAAGAGAGGGAGATGAGAAGGAGATATGCTAGCCTGGACCAGTGATTACCCAATTCAGTGAGTCTGTAGTGCATCCTTCGGCATGGTGCAGGGGACCTCAAGCCAGCTCCAGGAAGAGCAGCTCTGGAAATGATGGTGATATGGTCACATCAGTGCAATGTCTCAGCCTGGTGAGCGCTGTTGAGGGGAGATTATGTCTGTAACTCTACCGTGGTGCCAGCTGGCCAGCCAAGGCTGTGCCAGGTCACAGGTCTCCCTGAAGTGCCACGTACCTGCCAGTGCTGCGGGGACATGTTGCGCATGCTGGACACTTTGAACGGCCCCACTCATCTGTGTGTGGGCAGTTGCACAGAGCAATGGACCTCCACTGGGGTTAGCTGTCACCGACACCCCATCATTGTGAGGATGCTCCACAAGCTCACTGCAACAACACGGAGAGCAAGCCCCCAGCTTGTCATTATGTGCCATTTCTTGGTGCTGCATTCCCTCTTGGAAGGATTTACCTAGAGGCTCAATTTACCACAAAACTCACAAAAGAGAAGAAGAGAAAGTTCCCACTGAGATTTTACACGGGTGTTATTTTTCCCCTTGTGTAATGTATGCAGTTGAACTCAGGATTTTTTTTTTCCCCCCTGAAATAAAAGAGCTTCAAAGGCAGTTTAAATAAATAAGTAAGTTTGATGAAGTGATAGAATTTTTCTGGAGGAGAGATCATTGGCAAATTCATTTTAGAATTTTTTTTTTACAAACCATAGCATCTTGTTTTTAAAAAGATGTTTGAAGTATTTGAATTTGCCCCTTGGACCCATTTAAATCTAGTTTCTAATCCCCTAGTCTCTGTAATCATATGAAACCTCTCTTTTGGTATTATCATTTGAGTCCTAAGTATCTGCCAAATGCATACTATATCATCAAATATTTGTCATACAGTTGTGATTAAGATGTAGAGCCCTCAAAAGAGGTTGATAACAGTTTAAGCAACTTTGGAGTAAATTAAGGGATTTACAGGATTAGAAAAGAGATAACAGATGTTAAATGTGTACGGATTTTTCTGAAAGTTTTGTTAATTTTTAAATACATGCCACAAATAATGAAATACAGAAGGTATGCCTGCATGTTACATTCACGATTTCCAGTCTCCTACAATTAAAAATCGGGTATCCCTGGCACATTCAGCAGGGTATTTTACCTCCGAATTCCATCATTCAAACTCTTGATGAAGCTGACTGCTCTTCAGCAAGGCAGGAAAGAAGCTTGCCTGCTCCCAGACCCCACAAACTGGGCTAGCAAGCCAAAACCATCCTCCACAGGAAGGGCGTTCATGTTCATCCTCCTTTAAATAAAAGGCCCCAGGCATTGACTCATTCCAGCTGTGTTGGCTCTTTGCTGCAGTGGGTGCCACAGAGGCCCTTCCCTGGAGCCAGAGAGGGAGGAAGGAGAAAGGTAGATGGGGAGAAATGGCCCAGTCTCACCTGGGAGGACACGAGGCCAAGACCTGACACGTTGCTAAACCTGAGGACTGGGCAATTCTTCTGGAGATTGAAGAAGCCATTAAAAACTATGTGAGGTTTCATTCAATGTCATTAGTGTGGGTTATTCATTTGTCAAGTTAGTTTGTGGGTTATCTCAAAAAGAGAGTTCCAGGATGGGCCCTTGATTTATTTCAGAGGTCGAAAATGTTAGAAATTCGTACAAAAGCTTCTTGCTACAGGTTTCATTTTATCCATGTGAAGAAGTGGATTTTCAAACACTGAGAGAACGTCACTCAGCCACACAAGTAAGCCAGCTCTTCCAGTTTAGGCACTCCACAGGTTAACAGTTATTACTATGACCTATGACAGCAGACATAATGTGACAGATCCTATTGCTGAAAGACCAGATGAATAGCTTTATCCTGACATGCCCAGAGTCTATATAGGGAAATAGAAATAACCACATGCAAAAGGTTCCTCTTCACGGCAAATGGTGAGTGAGCGTGTTTGCACAGTCAAAAGGATTTTTCATGGATGACCAGAATGAGGATCCCAGTGGAGCTGCTGCACCGTTGAACACGATCCAAGGAGAGAACTGAGCAGTTTTGAACTTGGAAATATAGTCCTTTCCTGGCAGCCAATGGAAAAGTGTAAGACCACACCTGAAATGGTGTGTTTATACCAGGTGCTGTTTCACAAGGTGGGCATTGGAGCAGTAGAAAAGAGGAACAGGTATGAGAGGAGGCCTCAGGTGTTTCAGTAGGAAAGGGAGGTTAAGGAAACAGTCTATTCATTTGTTGTAAGAGAGGAGGCAGAGAAAAAGGAACTAGCAATGTCTGAGATGCTGAGGAGTGGCAAAAAGCTGGATGCCAAGGATGTAAGAAAGGAACAAAGAGCTGGAGGAAGAGAAGACAAGATTTTCACAATGTTTCTGCACACTATCTCCCTATGGAGGGTAATTAGTATGAGGAGCACAATAACCCACAATCATCAGGCAGCCCTGGATGTGTTTACAACACAATGGTTTGCTGCATTGGCAGGAGAAGATGCAAAGCCTCTTGGAAACTCCCTTGTTAAAATTCTCCCACCAAACTGAGAGTTATATGACACAGATAAAACAAAACTAAGACACAAAATGCATTTCTATCAGCAAGGGACAAAAGAGGCAACCAAAAGAAGTTCTTCAACACAACAGGAATAAAAGAACAAAGGGAAGTATAGCACTCATTAGTAAAAGGCAAAAGAGAGCACATACATGATGAGGGAGATCAGACTCAAGTGCAGAATCTCATTTCCTATGGCCTTCCCACTTTTCCCTCCCCAGAAAAAAAAAAGAAAAAGAAAAAGAAAAAGATAAGAAAATGAAAATGAGTGAATTGTGTCCAGGTATTTCTCAAAATCAATTTTTAGGAAGAAACAGGGACTTGACCCAGGATAACAAAACCAGGTCTCATGGCAGAATAATTCTTTATGGTAAATAGTCAAGCTAAAAGTGACACAGTTCATGCTACAACACAGAAGGAATGTTTTGCAGTCATCCACAAGGCAATACTGAGCTACCATGCTGAGGTGCCTGCTGTTGCATGCAATGGTGACACTGAGATGAGATTCTGGATTCCTAGGTCTCTGGACTATGGTGTCAACACTGGGCAGGCAGTTTGGCATGGGACTGCTGAAGTCCTTTATTAGACCTAGCTCACTACCCCTATTTTTGCTGCACAATTATTTTTCTAGGTTTATGGGATAGTCATACTAACAAGCTACTGAGGGAGAAGTTGTAAACTTCATGTAAGTCAGCTGCCCTGCAATAACAGCCAGCACACCAGTTCCTACCATGGGACATAAGCAGGAGAGTTTCCTCCTCAGTAAGTAAATGAGGGGTAAACAACGAGCCTGGAGAGAGAGAATTTACTGTAGGGAGAGGAGCAATTAAAACCAGCAGTAATTAGTTCTCACAACCGTATCTTGAGCACTTGGACACATAGAAATATTTCTGAAGGACATCTTTCTCCCATTTGCGTTCAACAGGCTGTACTTTAGGACATGGTCTGTCAAAAGAACCACGTGGTTTAATTTGTCTCCTGAGGCTGTTTACTCTCATTCAATGGCAAGTGAGCATTTAACTGGTAACTCATGACTTACTTGAGTAAGGGCATCACAGCAAGTCTGTTTCTAGCAGGAGGGAGTAGAAGGTGTGAGAATGCTGATGAAATCTTTTGGAGAGCCTTGAGTAAAATACCAGAACCGTATTTTCAATATAGAAAAGGGAAAAATAAGCACTGAGATCAATTTCCAAGCTGAGCAACTTGGGAGTCAAGTGAAGACCAATAGACTTCGGACTGCATTGTAAGGAAGATGTATACAGTAGTGTGTTGGAGGACATTTACTCTGTATGCTTTAGACAGATTTGCCCAATTAAACACTTTTTTAAACATCCCTTCTAGATTTCTGCAATCTTCTTTTCCTCCAGATCAGTGTAATATGATGTCTGAAAACTAAATAGAAGTCTCTGCTTGTGTTGTGGTGCATCCTTGAGACCCTGCTGTCAAAATCAGCCGCCAAGAGCTTTTCCCAGTGGCAGATAATGGAGCCACAAAGGTCTTTTGGAGCTTGTCCATGGGAACAAGGATTTTCTTCCCACGTCATTTCTGGTCAGAAGCAGATAGTTAGTGATTGCAGCATCTTCTACAAAAGGAGGCAAAGCAGAAAGCTGGATGCTCCCACTCAGGATGTCAGGGTTCAGTCAAATGAGCCTGGGGTTGCCTGGGGTAAGCTGCATGCTGAGGCTCCAATGGCAGCTGCTGGAGCTCTGCTCAGAGGGATCCAGGGAGCTTAGGGAGAGGCTGGCACCTCTGTCTGGGCAGAGCAGTCCTCTACCAGTGTAGGCACCCAGCTCTGGGGTACACACCCCAGTTTAAGCACCTTGCTGGGGAGACAAATCCCATTCTTCTCCCATTCTTCCAGATGTGGTGATCTGTACCTTGTCCCAGGTCATACTCATGCCATCATGGCCTCTTCCAGGCTCTCTCACGGTGCATATTTCTCTCTTGTCACGCTTCTAGTGTCAGTGGGGGCCTTTCTATTGATTTTAGTGGGTGAGGAGATAGGACTTGAAAGAGCAAACCTACCATCAAAGCCCCCCCACTGGCTAGTGCAGAACAATTCGGAAGAGTGCCATTTGCTAGAGCAATGTCCCCCAGGTGAGCTGAGCTCCACGGGCTCTCTACAGCTCCAAACGAATATTGTCATGCTTCCCAAATATTACACCCTGTCCTGATTAGATTTGTTGATTACTGCTCTTTTATTTAGTTATCTCTTTGTAAACCAATGATGCCTCTATATTTAACTGGAGGTGGCAACAACAACCTTCTGCATAATGTAGGGAAAAAAACTTCCGCCAGCCCTTGGTGATCTGCCTGTGTAGCTTGTTTTATTGGATTTTGTGATATTGAGATGGTTTGGCAACTGTCGGCCTGTCAGATTGAGAGGTCACTCACCAGCCTCCATCAGAGATTTAGAGGCACTGCAAGGAAACTCCTCGTGTCAGTTTGACTCAATTTGCAAACTAATGAGTTAAGCCCTCCCAATGTGTTTAGGGTCAGCTCAGATCTATTTGGGAAATGTTTGACTATTAGCATTTAAAGCTTCAGATGTGCCATTTCCCCCTTCTGCTCCACAGCCCTCCCCAGGTTGCTCCCTCCTTTAATTTCCCTGCAGGTTTTAGAAAGGATGCATTAAATTAAAATCACTAGCTGTTTTGTGAGCAGTCTTTTGTGACCAGTAATGAATGTAATGAGTGAAAAAGGAGAGGGAAAACAGGATGATTAAATGATGCTGGGCTGTTTTTCACCCAGCAGTTTGCAATGTGACACAAATGGACAATTGGGGCTTTTCTTTTCCCATTAATTTGTATCTGTGTTTGCACTTGTCACATAAAAACCAGACTATTTACTAAAACATGAGGTAGGTAACAGATGCCACCTCCTTTGGAGCTGAACCTGATTGACCTTATGCCTGATAGTGCAGTTGTGCAATGTTATTTTGGATTTTCTCAGTGTTGGACACAGCCCCAAGCACTGTGACAGCTAGACTTTACTTTCATGTGCTTTTAGAAGGAGTGGTACCTTGCCTTGTGTGGTTATTGTGTTTTATAAAAATGCAGCAGTTATTTTTAAACATTTGTTTCAATCAGAATTGAGATGTAGCCAGGATTCAGATTTTTTCAAACTACAGATGGAATAAGAGCATTCCTTTCTAAGATTTGGGATTTTTCCATGACAAATGTTGGGATTTTTCCATGATAGATATCAGTCAAAAGCTTTAGTAATTAATCATATTTATGAGCCAGGGTTTGTGCTGTGAGTGTGTGTGTGTGTGCACATGCACATGTTCACATGTGTTGATTAAGCCAAGCATCTGGATCTGAAATCCTTAGGTATCTACGTTCATTAGAGTGTTTGGGGACTCCCCTGAGAAACATTTTCTGCGTCCTCCAAATATAGCAGATTCCCTCTTACTGTTTTCTCATTCTTATGAATCCCACAAAACAGCCCATAGCATGGGAAAAGCCCAGATTAAGTACCTTAACTAAAGCAGGAAAAGCCCAGATTAAGTACCTTAACTAAAGCAAAGTCCACGGAACTCTTTATGTACACAATTTAAGAATGAGTTGCTATTGAATCTTGGTAGGACTCACACCAAGGTTTTAGGCAGCGGTGGATCTGGAGTTCTTGGAAAGCACCCAGTGATACAGTCCAGCCCAAGCTCTGGGAAATGAACACCATAGTGGCTAAATTAAATTGTATAAAACTGAATATGGGAACAAGGGCATGCTCCATCTGATGTTTTGCTGAATGTATATTTATAATGGGTGTACTTGTCACTCCCAGGGACCTAAGAGGAAGATGAATCAAGGTCTGGTTGAAACAATCTATGGTTAAGGTAAAAATCCATACAGAGCACCATCGCAATAATTCCCCCAGGAACAGAGAACAGTAGTATTTAATTCAGAATTAGTGAAAATAAGCTGAAGCAGAGTGCAATGGATTTTTAAAATTGACTTGAATCCACAAAGAAATCAGATCTCTTGAACATGATTTTTTCACAGCTGATGCACAGTGTGAAATTATAGGTCCTGTAGCTCTGACAGGGCTCTAAGGAAAAGCATCACTGCCAGAGACAAGTGACACATGCAGTCAGCTGCAATACTTTAGCAACAGGCAGCCTTATCCTACTATTAAGTAAACACTTCATCCAATTTCCATTTCAATTTTATCATTGCTGCTGACACAAGTCATTAAAATGCACAAGCTAACTTCACAATTATTCATTCAAATAGCACTTTAAATTGTAAGGGGTATTCTTGCTCTTGAACCTGCAGAGCTGCCATCCACACCTCACTGAAATGCTCCTTGAAAAACACGCTGATGAGAAAGTGGCCTTTCCATCCTGATTCTCCTCTGCTTGAAGATCTGTTTCTGTTCACAGGAGGAAAATGAACTCTCATGCAAATAAGGCAACAACGGTAAATACTTTTTGTTTTGTTTTCACTGAATGGGAAAACAAACTTTAATTTGAATACTAAACCATCCAGAATATCTAGCTGAAAACATGTTTTTATTATTTACATTCCTGGGTTTGGCTTGTTATGCTTCTGGCATATCTATTCATATCTCTTGCAATATTTTTTCATTTCATACATTAATATTTAATATTCTTTATACATTGTTCAACCTTAATGGTTGTCTAATTTCTGTTTTTCATCCACAGAGAAGCTATTAATTTATGAGCATATAGGGCAGTAAGTAATAATTTGCATGAATGCCTTGAGCAGATATGCTTCCATAGGCCTCCCATAGCATAGACTTTGGAAAGGGTGATACCATCTATTGGCCAAGCTTCAATGAACACTCTTTACAAGAAGAAGAAGTAAAAAGTTTTTTAATCCATAAAGAAGTCTACTAAGTGAAAAATCAAGAGAGATGACAGGAACTGGATTGTTCCTAGGGTTTGTTTGGCTGCTTTTTTTCCCTTTATTAATGTGTTAAATATATTCTTTTGGTTTAGAAAGTATCACAGAAACTGAAGTTCTCTGTACATCTTCAGGACTTACAATGAGCATTAAAAAAGATTCTCAAAGACTGGCTGGCCTGCAGGGACATCCCCACTCCTGGTGTTCCCAGCCACAGTCTAGGACTCCCTTTTCAGAGGGTCAGTGATAATTTACACCCTGTGGTAAGACTTACTTTTGAGTTCTTCCACAGATAGATGTCAATGTAAAGCACTAATAATGTTTACAATGTATTAGTGTCCTCAAAAGACATAAATGAAGCAAATAACAGAATTTATTTTGCATTCAGTTGAGTATGGGGTGGAGAAAAACATTATTTTTTGGTTAAACGCATGTCTACTGTCTTCACATACAGCTCATTAGAGCATGTGAAACTGCTTATTCAGAGTAACTTCATGAATACAAAATATTTCTGATGGAAGAACTTTCTACTGGAGAGTAGACTTAAGGAAATTTCAGGTTTTTTGCAGGCACACAACATTGACAGCATTTTATAAGTGAAAGTGTTGAAACGTCAACTTCTTGTTTAAGCCACCAAGTCCTGATTTCACTTTTTCAGTAATTTCTTTTATTAAAATTTGACATTAAAAATTTGAATGTAACATCAGAAAATATTTGAATGAATAGTTGTAATATTTTTTAAAAGTTGCTGATTTTCTTTTTTTTAATTTTATTTGGCACAGGTGTAAGAGTGGCTCCCTTGACTTGTGTCATCAAAGCACATTTCAAAAGGTTGGACTTTCTTGTGGAAGAGAAAGCCCACATTTTGACAAAGTTTTTATGGAAAGCTGGAGTTCTCCATTTAGTGTAGGTACAATTGAGTAAAGCCCTGCAACCACCAAAGACCACCCAACATCTTGCAGGGTGGTAGGAAGGGAAGGAAATAGCTGCTAGCTGACAGGTATCCTTCAAGGCTTTTTGCAGTGCTTCCCCNAGAGGAGTTTATCTGTGCATTTCTCCTTCCATTTTAAGAGCAGAAAAAGGGCCCTGCCCACCAAACAGAAATTACTGCATAACCTCCTGCAAAACATCTTCTTTGCCAATGGACATTTCCAGAGCCTTCATTTAAAAACATTTTCTCCCTGTTGTATGCGCAGTTCACAAAAATAGAACAACAATGCATGTGCGTTTAATTTTGACTTGGTTTACTGCAACAGTGCAGTAAGCACTCAGGCAGGAGTATATGCATTGTTTTCCTTCAGTTTTCTGGTATTTATGTGTAGTAATAATGCCAGTTAAACTCAGTGACCTGAACAGTCTGGTCATGCACATGACAGAAATCAGAGCCTGGCCTTAGGAGCACTCACTACTCAGCACACGGTTCCAGCTTTCCTACCCAAACAAGGGTCTGTACCTGAGGTGTGGACCTGCAGAGAAGAGTCACAGGGTGATAAAGTTGCTTTTAGGGTGCTATTTACCCATCCCAGACTCCTGTATTAGCACACATAATATGCTGGGTATTCTTCTTTGTCTTCACCTGAGACAAAAGTGTGAAGAGAACAAGGCTCATGCTCCCTCTCATTTTTTCTTTCTCTCTCTTATGAAGATGATGTTTATTAACTTCTTTGCATGAAACTTTTAATCTCATTTTCCTGGCATTTGTGCCTCAGGAGAGCATAGATGTCCAGAAGTAAAGGTCTGGTTTACTTGCTTAAGCTCTTCTGCATGGTCTCTTGACTGGGCTGAGAGAGGATTCCCCACTTTCAAAAGTATGGCGCTGCTGATTTTGACATTTTGCCCACCAAGACATCCCTTAACTGAGACACAGTTTTGAAAACACACACAAAAATGTAGTCCTACATGTTACATACATATTTAATTTTTTCTTATTGTATGCCTTGCAAAAAAGGAGGAGTACACATTAGAAAGTGTGGCTGAAGAAAAAAAATATCAAATGAACATTTATCTTCATAGCCATTTTCTACTCAATTTCCATGGCTGAAGAACTAGAACTCTAGTATTAAAGTTCTAAATTAAGCTGTGTATATGAGTGTACTAACAGTACTTTGTAGAATGTATAATAATCTGCCACATTGCTTTTCTAACTAATCATTAATGAATTAATGAAAGGGTTTCATTGGTTTTGTACTGTGTATCATAAATTAGATATACAGTATTTAAGGCTTTCAAAGATTTAGGACTCTATTAATGAAAAGTAATTATTATCCTACAACAGTAATTAAGTATAATTTGCACGGAACTAACATTTTCTAATCCATAAACATTAGCAATGACAACAGTTCCTGGTGGAGCTGTTAACTGCTCTGCAGCACTTTTTAGAGGAAGACAAATGGGCAAACGTGCTGGCAAAGAGGGATGCTGGTAACAGCATATACACAGAACAGCTCCAGACGGATCCGGAGAGGCACAACGGCGCCTGCAGATGCTGATCTACAGCTTTATACCCCGGCTTCTTTGGTTTAAGAAAAATGTAAGAAAAGGACCTCAGGACCGATATGCAAAGTGAGAAGCGAAGCTGCCTTTTGCACTCACTATATGGATCCTGGGACCGTGGTGGAGCCTTTTCTTTTGCCATAAAGGGCTGTCCAAGGGCAGGTGCTGGAATGGGATTGATTCATCAGGTTTAACAATCTGCTTGTTAAGCAGTTTCCTTTTGTCTAGGTTTGCCCAGGAACACTCTACCTTGTCCCTGCTGCAGGCTGAGGGCGTATCTCATGTCATTTATGGGGGTTCACTTGAGAAGCAGCAAATGCGTTAAGTTGGTGGTGGTGTTCATGTACTAGCTGACATCAGATTACAAGAAATTGAAACTACATTTTTGTCTCTATTTTGTCACATCCAAGAGTCATCCTCTCTGTATCACTGCTTTTCAGCACAGGCATGACAAATGAACATCAGTTCTGCCTCTTGTCCTCTGGACTGAATCCACATAGAGTCAATCCGCAGAGTCACAATAGCACCCACAGATGGTGTTTGCAGGGCTCCTCCGTGGCCCAGCAGATAGATGGCACAAGCTACTCACAGCTGGAGTTTCTTTACTCTTTCTGCACGTATGGGTGACAAAGAAGAACAGTCTTACTTCTGCCAGTTACTCTCTAGCTAGTATTTTAATGGTCTGTTTGTAAATAAGAAAGTCTAAAAGCCTAAGCTACACAGTTCTTAAAAATAATAGAATGGTTTGGGCTGGAAGGGACTTTTAAAGGTCACTTCATCCAAATCCCCTGCAATGAGCAGGGACATCTTCAACCAGCTCAGGTTGCTCTGAGCTCCATCCTACCTAAACTTGAATGTTGCCAGGGCTGTTGCATCTCCACCTCCTTGGACATCTTGTTCCAGTGTTTCACCATCCTTATTGTAAAAACCTTCTTCTTTATATGTAATCTAAATCAACCCTGTTTTAGTTTAAAACCATTTCCCCTGGTCCTGTCACAACAGACCCAGATAAAAAGTTTATCTGCATCTTTCACGTAGGCCCCCTTTAGGAACTGGAAGGCTACTGCAAGGTCTTCCTGAAAACTTCTGACTGAGCAACCCCATCTCCCTCAGCCTGTCTTCATAGCAGAGATGGTCCAGCCCTCTAATCATCTTTGTTACCCTCCTCTGGTCCCTCTCCAACAGATCCGTGCCCTTGTCATCCTGAGGAATACATCACCTCTCCCTTTCTTTGACTTGCCTAAAATTTACAAATGTCACCACAGACAAGCTTGAGGTTATAAATCAGGAATGAAAGAAAATGTGCCAACGAGTAGCAATAACAGAGCAGATGTCTTTAGAGCTGGGGAATGTATAGATCATGTAATCTGCCTCCTGCTCCCGCTGTACTCCATGCTTGCCATGCAGCTTTGGGCAAAATTCTACTCCTTAGGCCTACAGAGACCAATAGACTTTAAATTGCATTACCAGCAGTTGTATGCTTGACTTTACACTGTAAGGCTAGTTTAGCATTTTTGGAGATTTCAGTGCAGTTCTGAAGGCTTTGCTGCTTTATAACCATGTGACGTACTGCAAAGAATATTTGCAAAGGTCAAATTAATAACTGACAGGAAGGCAACTGGAAGAGAAGACTGAATAGAATTTGTGATTTTACAATCTTGTGATATGTTAATTTTTTGTCTTTTATCTGTGTGCATTTTATTAACAGACAACACTATGTCTGCCTTGCCCCTTCCTCAGTGAGGAGTGCATAGTGAGGGAAGAGAAGTCTATTGGAGGTTTGGAGACTGATTTAATTTTTTAACTATAATTCAAGGTGGATTAGAAAATAACATGTGAATATATTTTTCCCTGAATGTTTAAAGTAAATTTTGCAGCCTCAGAATGAAGATCAGAAATCATCTAATAAGGAGAAAGAACAGGAATAAACAATTTAACCAATTTTAAGATGGACTTAAACAATACTAGTCCTAAATGGTACTGGGCTTAAACAGTCTACTGGAGGTCCATGGGGTCCATGGAAGGGGAAGACCATCTTCAGTCACAGGGTTGCCAAGCTGGTGAAGAGGGGTTTAAACTAAAGTTTCTGGGGGAGGGAAACCTCGATACATCCCAATCCTACCAGTGTGATACCAGGAACAGTAGTAGATGCCCAGAATCCAGAGAGTAACTGCAGGTCAGCAGGAGAGCACGTGAAGAACGCCACAAAGGAATTCCAGCCACTCCAACCAGTAAGTCAGCTAAATCGGGACCCAGCTTAAACACTTCTATTCAAATGCACACAGCAAGAGGCATTAGAGATGTGCACATACCTGCAGGGCTGGGATCTTACTGGCAGAGACATGGTGGGATGGCTACTTTGACTGGAGCATTGGAATGGATGGATGCAGGCTCTTCAGGAACAGTGGAACTGAGGAGGTGGTGCTGCCCTCTATGTCAGTGTCCAGATGGAGCGTCTGGGGATGGGAGAGGAGCCAACAGAGTGCTTATGGGACAGGATTAAATGGAGAATAAGGACAGGTAGCATTATTAGGGGAGGGTCTGCTGCAGGCTGCCTGACCAGGCAGACTGAGCCAGTGAGGCCCCCTATAGGAGCAGCATCACATTCCAAATCACGGGATTTCAACCACCCTGACATCTGTTGGAGGGACAACACAGCAGGGCACAAGCAATCCAGGACATTACTGGAATGCATTTATGTTAATTTCCTTCTCCCACTGATAGAGAAGCTGATGAGGAGAGTTGCTGAGCTAGACCTTGTTCTCACCAACAAGAAGGGGCTGGTGGGGAATGTGAAGCTCTAGGGAAACTTGGGCTGCAGTGACCATAAAAAGGTCACTGCTTAGGGCAGTCAGGAGGTCACACAGCAAGCTTACTACCCTAGACTTTCAGAACAGCAGACTTTGTCCTCTTCAAGGTTCTGCATAGAGTATCAATACTTTCAGGCAGATGGTGTGATTCTTGGGAATCATCCTGTGCAGGGCTAGGAGTTGGACTCAATGTTCCTTGTGAGTCCCATCCAATTTGGCATATTCTGTGATTCTGTGATATTCTGTGATCGTGGGATAAAGTCAGTAAGGGAAGAGCGACCCAAGAAAGTAAGTTAATATTTGAGGATAGCCTCCTTCAAGCTCGGGAGCAATGCATCGCAACAAAAAGGAAGTTGGTCAAAAACACCAGAAACCTGCACACATGAACAAGTAGCTCCTGGACAAACACAAAAAAGAAGACTATGGAGGATGGAAGCAAGGACAAGCAACCTGTGAGGAATACAGAAAAATTGTCCAAACATAAGGAGGACATAAATCTGATAGAGGAGGGCCAAAAAGATTATCAGGGGACTGGATGGGACTTTGAGCAACCTGATCTACTGGAAGGTGTCCCTGCCCATGGCAGGGAGATTGGAACTAGATGACCCTTAAAGATCCCTTTCAACACAAACCATTCTATGATTCCATGATACAGTATTTATTCTTCAGTCTCCTGGGCTTTTTTCATATCCCACCTTGCCTTTGTACAACTTGTCAGTGTCGTGTTTTGTTAGCCTCATTCCTCACATCAATCAGGGCCCTCACACAAGCTGCACACAGGAAAGGATATCTGCATGCTGTCCTCCACGCCCTTCCTACATTATGCTGATAATCTGGGACCGTTCCAGCACCTTTTGTCATCACTGTGGCTGCTGTTCCTTCCTCTCTGCTTATCTAACTCCTCCTCCTTATCAGTCACAAAGTCAATTTGTGTGAATAAACTGATATAGTAAAATGTTGCTTTCAGTTTTCTGAAACTTTTTTTCACACATTTTAATCTATGTCTATTTTGATTAATCATCTTAAAAATTATCTTCTATTCTGTGTAAGGGGAACTAAATAAAACAGAAAAAAGGAGTCTATAGCAGCTAAATATTTTACATCTCTCTATATGTGATTGGTCAGAATACCATAGCAACAGTTTATAAAACCTTCCAAAATTTCAAACCATCAAGAATAAAAATGTGACCTCCCTGAAGAATTGTGTGTTTCATCCTCTATCTCCAAATGCTCTTTCACAAAATTCTCCAGGAACAAAAAAAAAAAATTAAAAAAAAAAAAAAAATCTTCTGTGAGTAGATCCAACATATAGCAATTAAGGGCCTTTACTCCAGAGTGTCCACGTGGGGTAGTCTAGATGCAACGGATGAATACCTGACTGTAGCTTTTACTAAAGCTGTGGCCCCTGTTAAACATTATCACCTGATATTATAGACACTCTCCTTAGAAACTTTGTGTCATACAAATGTATAGCGAAACACAAATTTGCTGATACGTATTTTATAACATAAACTTCATTTTAAAACTCTTTCATGTCAACTGACACCGTCGTTTTAATTTTCCACTTTTTACTTGCACTTAAAAGGAGACACTGAAGCAAATATGCAGAAATTGCCTCCAAATCTCATCTGTCATCCAGCCTCTGCTTCCACTTATTCACATCACTAGGAACCCAGAGGAACTGCGAGACTAGCAGCAGGGCTGGCACTGTTTTGCACCGCTGGAAAGACCAGCATACTCTGCCCCTTCAGAGCCACAGTTTGGCTCCCTGTGATGGAGAAGTCAGATGCAGATGGGAACACACACAACTGCAATGATGAGCAGGATCGATGAGAGCATTAATTCCCTCAGTTGTTTAATGCAGTGGTTGTGTTTCTCTAGAGAGTTCAGTTCAAATTCAATTTAGATAATAAGTCAAAATGATGTAGGCCATTTTTTTTTCTCACAAGGAGGTATCTATCTATCTACCTCGGCTACCATGACATAATTGGCAATATCTACTTGTGACAATCAAGTCTGATATTGAGAAGGACTGTTGGGCACTGAACCTTGAACCAGTGCTGCCTGAACTATTCCTTACTCTGACTGGTATTGCTAGTTCCATATGAGCATGAAATTCATATTTAATACCTCAAAATAATTAATTCATTAAAAACAGATGTAATGTCTGCTAGAGGGGTTTAAACCTGCATCCTCATTGACAACAAGAATACTTCTGTTGGCTTTAAAAGGGTTCTCTAGACCCAATAATTGCTGTATTTAAGCAACTCATTTTCAAATGCAAATATGTTACCTGCTGAAACATGTAGGAGCATGCTTCTGACCTTGGTTCACCAGTCACCTGCACTGGGGATTTGAAGACACATTTGAACTTAGACTTGCATGTAGTTTGAGCATATGACTTTCCTTTTGGTGGGCCTCAGGGCAAAAGAATGGAAAGAAGTCAGGGTTTGTGTGGCTCCTTCTGTGGACAGGACTCCTCTAGGATGTACACACAGATCCAAGCCCGGGAGCACCTCTCTTCTTTGAGGCTGCATTGCTGTTTCAGTTTGGGAATGACTGTGACACTAATGCTCTTAGAATTTCGACCTCTATATTGAAGACCTTTGTGAACATTTCTTAAACCAAGAAAGCTGTTAAAGACAAATACTTCTCCTCCTTATGCTCAGCCCATATCCCAGCTACCGTTGTGACTTTGTTCATCATTACTGTGCCATCACTCAGTGCCAACCTCCACATGAACGGAGTTGAGCAGGGAGGGAAGAAAATTTACCTCCTTGAGCTTCACACTTTTGGTGGTACCTATTAAAAGACATGTTTTATTCACTATTCACATGTGGTGAGACTTTCAAAGGAGTCTTAGCATATACTGGCAACAAAATTTAGTCTTCAGCATTCAGCTTCCCCTCCAAATGGACTATGTCATCTCTGGGATCAAGTATATTTTAAAATGTGAATTCTTAGTTCTAACTATAAAGGACATTTCCCACCTAGTTTCTGTTTCAATGTACAAGGGTTGTGCTTAGTGATTCAGTAAGACCACCCTGACATTTAAACATATGTCACTCACTTCAGAAATGTTTCTAGTTCTCCACTCTCCTCAACCCCCTGGCCCCTGTGAAAAGGAAACTGAGCCTTTTAAGGGCATCTGTCAAATGTCAGGCAAACCGGCATAATCTGCAGTGTGCTTCCAGGGTAACTGCTGAATAGTTAGTGCTAAACCCTTCTGAAAATAAGGAAAGAGATAGACCTGTTGAAATGAAGTACAAAACAGAAGGAACTTTTAAAAATGATTTGCTGGTACAAATGCAGGGACCTCTACCTTGAAGCACACGAGTCTGTCACTAGTGGCAGCAGACTGCCATGGGATGCATTCATGACACTGGTTGCCATAATTAATTTCTTGGCAATCGTTGCTGGGAAAAGAAAGTTACAGAGGATGAAGCTAGCACAAAGTATCCACCACCAGAAGAGGGAAAAAATTGTTTAGTGAAGCCTTTGGGAAGACTTGATTTTTACAGCCTGTAGCTTATCAACCTTCAACTGTGAAATTCTTGAGAGAATGAGGATAGAGCATTTCAGGTGTTTCCTCTGTATTGAAATGAAGTGATTATGTATATCTCTGTAGCATATAAACTGCAGAGATGTTGAAAAACTCAGTATTTCCAAGATAATAAAATAAATGTTCAGAGGAAGTTTTCCTTAGCTCATTATGATTTATAAGGCAAACTAGAAGCCTCCTAATCTATTATTCTTGGTAACAGTTCCCTTCACACCCAAGATGTATTTATATATGCAACATATCCAGTAATATCCAGTCAGCAGCTGAATGATTTATCTTGTGGTCTGCAAATTACATTAACAGCATAATTAATAACTTAGATATAAAAACTGTGTATGTCAGAGCAGTATGTCATGTAATCAATGGCAACAAATCATTTTCTCTGGTGTTTAATGATTCTTTCAAGAGGGTGAATCTATGAAAACAGAAGAGTCAATCAATGAGGAGGTTGCATACATTGTCTGCCCTATTTGCAGGTTTGAAAACTGAAGTTGCCATTATTGTTCAAATTTTAACTATTGGAAATCAATCTGGGAACATAAACAGAAGGGGGGGAAAAAAGTATTAATGGGGAAAAAAAAGTTGGTATCTGTAAAGTCTAGTCAGAATTGCCAACTTCCCAGGTATTGCTAAACGCTGATCACATAAAATGTTTATGAAACCATTATTGCTTGCACAAAAGCACAAACATGGGCAGTACATTGAAAAATTATCCTTTGAAAAGGGAGTGTTCTTCCTCCAAACTATAATGTACAACTTGCATGGGTCCTGCAAAATCAATTAGCTTTCCTGACAACCCTAGTTCATTTCCACTGCCTGCTGCTGAAAGCGTGAGTCAAAGCCCACTTCATTCATTTTCAGGAGCAAAATAAGGTAACGCGTTTGTGCAGGGCATAGACTCTCATTTACTGACTCTGGGTGAGCATTTGCTCAACTTTTTCCCATAGAAAGGTGATCTGAATACAGGGGAAAAGCTCTTATCCAGCAACTGCTCTGAACCACCAGGCTTCTCCTTGTCTTTTGGCAATGCACTTTCCACTTGCACTGACTCATTTCAGGCAAACACACTCATTCAGAAGTCAGGCCTGTAATTCAGGAAATGTTGTTATGACAGACAGATTTTTGCATTAATTTTTCACTCCAAAATGGAAAGAATGACTGCCTTCTGTGTAGCTTGGAGGCACTCAGAAACTTTAAAAAAAAAAAAAAAAAAGGGAAGAAAAAAAAGAGCGTTAATAGACTTCATGCCTTTTTTATGCTCTCTGTCTGAAATAAACAGCTTTTAGTCTGAGGACAGCAGAACCTGGAGCTCTGGTTCCACACAAACACTGAAGTACACGTGGGTAGGATTCATCTTTCCAAACTTTAGATAGATGCCTACAGTGTCCATTCCTGTGCTAGTTATCCCCCCCTCTACTAGTAGTGGCAAGACAAAAGCGCTTGTAAGGTGTTCTTCAACAGACCAATGTCAGAGGTCAGCACAAGGATGAAGGAAGCAGTCTCTTCCAATTGACTTAGAAGAATGACCCCTTCAGGTAGAGAAATCTACCTTCAGCCTGTTTATGGGTGTTCATCCCAGCACCCCTTCTTTGCCAGGCGCTTCACAGTCCTAAATGCCTTTGTGGATCTGGCCCACAATACCTCAGAGAAATGCAGGTATGATGGACCTCCCTTGTTATGCTGATCAGGTGGACAATTTGCAATGCTCTAGTATGATGCACAGAGAACAAAGCTCAGCCTCCACCTACTCCCAGTCCCTGTTTGCTTCTGGCCATGGATGGTATTATGGCTTGAGCAGCTACAGAGTAATAATTACTATTTGTGTGCATTCTTTTCATTGCCGTATTTTTTAGAAGTTACTCTTGATCTTGTTCAAAGCATGATGCACAGAGGGTAACAACTCCCTGGACAAACAAATGGCACTGTTTAGCAGCGTGAGCCTTACTTTGCAGAGGCGTTTGTATGTATTTGTACGCTTCCCAAGGCAAAGCTGGAAACCAGCTTTAGCTGTGCAGTGACAGGGCTGCAGGGAGTGAGGAGGAGCAACACAATTTTAGATACCTAGAACAGGGAGCATACTGTTAGACAAGAATAACACATACTCCAAAAGCCAGAGACGGCTAAGGATCAGTGACACATTGAGCTTTTAATGACCTGCTTACATCAAAAGCCCTTTCAAGACACAAAAACGTACCTGCCCTGCAAAGGCTCCTGAGCTACAGGATAATGTAATCATCTGTACCATATCCTTTCCCTTTTGTGAGCAGTTTAAGCAAAGAAAAACAGCTGCTTTGACTCTAGTATTAAGCCTCATCTTGAACAATTACTAGGAACAGTAATGCCACCTTATTTGCTAAAGCAAATAAGCAAAGTTTGCAGAGCAACTCTACCTGGAGTATATAGGCATTCCCTGCACAGCTTCGGTTTTGTTGTTTGTTTTTTTTTAAAATTATTTTCCATTTCTGGTGCTCATTGTGTAGTTGTGTGGGAGCTGGGAAGTAATTCTTGAATCGGTTGAATTCATCTTATTTGTTTCATGAGCAGGTATTTAGATGAGCTTTGTCTCCCTAAACCTCTTAATATAAAGAGTAAACTAGATTGCCTGTGAGTGTATTGACTGTGTTAAGAATGCTGGATTGTATTGCAAAGGAGTTCAGGCCTGGAGTGTTATCACTCAGCAGGAATGGATCCCATCAGAAGGCACATGGCGTGCCATGACGTAGCCAGCCTTAGACCACAAAAGCAGACTTTTCTCTGTGAATTAGACAAACCACACAAAAGGCAACAATAGCTAGCATAAACACTATTTAATACTATTCACAGGCTATTGAAGAGATGGGCGTTGACTAAGAATTGCAGCAAAGCCAGTACATTGTTGTCAGATGAAAGGACGCCTAATGAACAGGAAGCATCATTTGAGCAGGCTGACAGTAACCATATAACTGCAGGATTGTGGGACTGGCATTTACCCCATGGGTCTTTACAGTCAAAAAATAAAGAGAAATTAAAGCATAAGGAATCCTTTTTTGTAGGCACTTAAAGCCCATAAAGCAACACAAGAAAGTGTACAATTGTCTTTTCATGATTTGTCTGTACTTCAGCTAATCATAAAAAAGAACTTTTGGGGTGCAGTAACTATAGGTTCTGTGTTGTAAAATAAACCCTTCAAACAATAGAAGATTTGGGTATTTGCAAATTGTTGCAATTGAAATAAGAGCTACATTTTTTTTCTTCAGCTATTTCAAGCTAGATTCTAGCAATGGCTGCCTTAGTAACGTCATGGCGATAAACATTTCTGTACTTGCCCCAACAGGCAGGTTAAATCAATGCTTTTGCAGTGGTCCTACTTTATTTGCTAATGTGTAACAATAGAAGGAACCTAATTAAAAAGATTCCCTTCTGATACAATTATTCCAAGCGTGTTCTCCCATCTCTATGATCATGCATAGAAGAAAGCTTCAAATTTTCCCTGCTTTGTATTTTTAACCTTTTAAATCATGCACTTAACATGCAAGCAAGATGCTAAAACTCCTTTCTGTCGAGACTTCAATGGAGACAGAAGGGACTCAGACTCTTCGAGAACAAAGGCTCAAGAGTCGAATTTTGTTAGTGAGAGTTTCTCTGAGTAAGACTGAAAATATTTTAGGACTGTCATGTTTCAAAATATTCTTTGGGAGACTGAATCTGGAATAGTGTCCACAGAAAGACCTCCAGGCCACTCAGGCCTGTTATTTGGCAAAAGGCTGTCATGAATAGCATTGTGGCCAGGAAGATATTATTATGTTCTGAAACTGAAGAACTGGCTCTATGCTGTTTGCCACTGCCTGGACAGGGACAGTGGAATTATATATATATATGTACACATCTGTGTATATATACGTGGACTGGAAGATCAGTTTCTGAACTCTTCGTTTCTCAACACCTTGCCCTAGTAATAATACGGCAAGCAGTACACACAAGGGGCTGCAGGGAAGATGGATATAGGTCTCTTTACTCCCACTTGCGGAAACTTCAACCACTGAAAGCCCCCAACCAACATTTTTGGCGTTGACACTTTGAGTAGGAGTAGCAAAGAGGTATATCCCACATCACGAATTAGTCCCCTTCTCCACTAACCCCTAACAGCTCATTCAATAGGTGCACTGTAGTAAGTTACAGAAAAGAAAGAGAAAACAGGTGTCAAGGAAATGAAAACCTAAGATCCTTTTCCACACAAAAGAGCTGTGAAAAGGAAATACATGTTGAACTGTGTTTCAGAGGATTCCAGCTAAATTGCCCCCTTAAGGATTTCATTTTCTTTGCAAAAATTCAACTACTTGAAAATTAGTTCTACATTTAAAATTCTCTGAATGAACAAATGAGGGATCCAGCCAGCTCCTGACTCACTATCAGCCCAATTTACCTCACCCACACAAACCTTTTGATATGTTCTGAATTAGAGCATTGCTTATGCAGTTGACTTCACATGCCGTTTATTAGCTGGCAGAAGAAGACCAAAAGAAACACTCAGACTATAGCATTCTGTGCCATTACACTGTTTTTAAATATCTCCTTTATGTTTGTATAAATATATTTAAACATACATTAAAATAGAGATGATTTTCACCAATAGAATCTGAATCACTGTTCCATCTAGTTCTAGAAGTACATAAAACATAATTATAAAAATTCATAGAGCCTTTGCTGTTGAGTTGGTTTGTCAATGTTTAAGGGGACACAGCTAAGATTTTCTGGGCAGAACAAACAGAGTAGGATGTGTGTGAGGGTGATCGAATGAATAGCTGATTTCAGCTTTAACCACTGAGTGACTTAGTGTAGTTTATCATACATTTAGGGCTGGAGAATAAAAAACAAAAAGAAAGAAGAGAAATAGAAGTTTAATTAAACACCATGGATGCACTATAATGCAAATCTCACAAATAGAGCATAATTGGTTTAGCAGAAAGATCCAATGCCATAAATAACCATTCATAATCATATACAATTAACATATCAATAGTTCTTTTTTGGAGTTATAGTCCATAAGCTAAGTTAGTTCTTCAGTAGAAAAGTCTGGCAAAACCAAGCTGTTAATTAAACACTCTTCACTATTCAGTGCCACATTTTGACTCCTTCACAAAAAAAAAAGTCTGAACCTATTATAATGTCCTTCGTCTTCACAAGCAGAAGGATGCATTTTTTTGTCTATTCAATATCACATAAATCTTCAGAGAGGAGAAAACCAGCAATCTCAAGCCTTTACACTACAGCTGGCTGTGCTGTAGTACAGTACTGGGACAAGGCAGTAGAGGAGAGATTTTGGCTTTTTTCACAGCATTGAATGGAGCTTGCGTCTGATGGAGAAAGATTTCATGTTGGTCTGAAACAGTCCTAAAAGAACCCAGTCCTAGCTGTGGGTTTATGTACTTTAGATGATAATGATAAGAACAGGTTAAAAATCATCTTTTCCTTGGAATTAATTAATGTTCCTCTTCCACATATATTACATTAATTCAATCCTCATCTCTCAGCAAAAGAAAGGAGCTCATTGAAGAATGGCAAAGATTTTGCTAGCTACCTGAAAAAGTGCTGAGAGATTTCTGAGCATTCCCAGATTAAAGGGGAATTAGAAAAGCTTTAATTGTCTGTACAAAGGGCTGAAATTTTCACATCAAAATTGTTTCAAAGAAAGGTGGCTCTCTAAGCAGCTGGAGTCCCTGCTCTGCTTTGAACAGAAGAGGTACAGACAGGCTTGCTTTCCAACTTTTCACCTTTCCTGGGGTTTACTTTTATTATTAACTCCACACAACAAACACCATCCCCTTCTTGACTTACTCCTCCCTGGCTCACCGTGGGCCTTCCTTCATCCCAGATCCTCTTTCCTTCTCCCTTATTGCCTGGAAAGTTCCCACATCAGCAGAGGATTTTGGCGTCCATCTGGAGGCTTCAGCCGCAGGAAAAGAAGGTGACTACATGGTCCAGGTCCCTTCCACGCTGCTCATTTCCCCCTTGTTCAGCCCCCTGTTACGATGCTATGCAGCAATGCTGGGTTTGATTTAATTTACTGATATGTTTTCCTTTAACAAGGACTCCACTGAAAGGCCTGAGAGCAGCTCTGTGGTCCTGCATAGGACAATGTTTTTTCTTCACATCCACGTATTTTCATCCTCACCTACAAATCAGTCAGGCAAAACCACAAGTAACAACACCCTTATTTATCTCCATTAAAACTACCGCTTTTTGAGCTGACACCCATCTCACCATAAGGAACAAAAGGATACAAAGGCCTACCAGGATCCTCTCTCACAGAAACCATGTCAGGCTCCAGCATCAGGTATACTTTTAAAAGATCTGATGACATTTTTCTCTTTTGAATGTTGCTATTTTATCAGCAAATCAGCTTAAACACAAATAATAGTTAGGAGCTTAGGAGTTGTAAAACAATTTCTGAGCAAATGTCCCTTCTAGACTCTTTCTGGAAAGGAAATGGGACTCAAACAAACAAACAAACAAACAAACAATTAAATGTTACCTTTCACCCCCTTAATTTTAATGCCATACTCGGGTCTGTTGGTTTTCTTACTAACATTTCATTAACAATGCTGTGTGAGGAACAGGGAGTTTGATTGATTGATGGGACCAATGTTACACTAAGCTAGTTGATTATTTCATACTGGATGTCATACAAAGATATCTAATGGCACTTAAATCATCAGCTAATGTAAAACAGAGAACATTTAAATCAAGAGATAATGGGTACAGATGCTGTACTAGTGCTTCCTAATCTCTGAATCAGCTGAACTTTCAAAACCAAGCTCTAAATCCAAGGTTTCCAGATTCCGTAATACCGGTTCAAAACTGGCAGGCACGGAAAAAACAACAGCCTGCTAGTCAACACCTCAGCCCTATAGCCAGAGATCTATGAGCTTAACATCTTGCTAGGACTTGATGCCATTCCTCATTAACTTTGTGTGGTTTTGGCTGTCAGAAGTAGAATGGTACACGTGGTGGATTTTATTCCACACACCTGTACGCCTGCTCTGCATCGTGTGTACTCTACGTATGAAGGAAACCTCATGGGCAGACATCAGTGGCACTGAAAACAGCAAATGCCAATGTAAATAATATCTCTACTTCATTTTGAGCACAGGCAGAAGTCCTCCACCCACTGGAGAATGTGGACATGAGTCTTTCTTCAGGTGAGGACATGAGGAAACTTCTGGGGAGTGTTATAAGGGAATTTTGGATACAAAATGGGAATGAGTGTGCCAAGCACAGATCTACCAGGATAAAAACATTGCAGGGCATCACTTGAGGGATCACTTGGGGGGCTGATGGGACACATCGAGACAGCTGGGTCAGTCATGCTCAGTTTGATCCTCTAGAAAACCTAGCCATTTCTCTGTTTCCTGTTGACACATTTTTATAATCATCACTGCTCAAGGAGACATTTCTCAAAGACTCCTGATGTTGCCTGATGAAGTGAGCTATTCAGGCAGTTTAAGGGCAGTCTGAAGACCATCATGAGCAACACAAAGAGCGGCGGGTGACTGACATATCAAAGGATGGTTGTGGAAGGATTTAAGTAGAATGGTGACAGGTTTACAGCAGTAGGTGAGAAATATGACTTTGCCCATAGTTGCCTACCTGTCCAGGTTTGTGGAAGAGAAGGGGAAGGGAAAGGGAAAAAAGGAGAAGACAAGGAAAGAAAAGAGGAGACAAGGAAATGAGAAGACAGGAAAAAGGAAAGGAAAGACAAGGAAATGAGAAGAGGCAAGGAAAGGAACTAAGAGGGAAGGGAAGGGAAGGGAAGGGAAGGGAAGGGAAGGGAAGCACTGAAACAGTGCTTTTCTGCTATGTTTTACAGCTAGCTGCTGCTACCCTTGCTCTGATTTTACACTTGGATAAGAGTTTCCCCCACTCCTGGACTGGGGTCTCAGAGCCTTTATTTCATTGCAGCTGGTATGTGGGCAACACAAGAGAGTCTTGCTTCTGCTGCCCCTAACAAGCAGGGCTATTCAATGAGAGCTCTACGACATCCTAACCCTCGCTCTGGTGTGGGCCACTTTGAGCACTTCTGTTCAGACCTTCCTTTTGTCCTAACTTCCTTTCCTCCTCAGGACTTTTTTTTTCCTTCCCCCCCACCCCCGCCAAAAGACACTGCACAGTCCAGAAATTCTCTGCTCCTTGTGTTGCATGTCTGGAATCCTAACAAGTCAAACCACAGGAGTTAAGCCAAAAATCTGAATGGAGACAATTAAATTCTTCAACACTTGCAAAAATTAAGGAGTCATAATTTATACTGACTTTAAAATCCACCCCATCTGTTAGTACATTTCTAACAATGTGATTTGTCACAGTAAAAAGTAATTAAATGAAATGTATAAAAACGAGTCTCATACTGTTTTATGCATAAAATATATTTTATTATAATTAGTCACCTGAACAAAGGATGATGAAGCAATTATAAATGGCAACACTTACAGACTTTAAACACACAGCAGATGTAGCACAGGCAAAATATTTTCTCCATAAAGAATTGATTCCCACAGAAGATTTAACTGGGAAAACTGAGTTTTATTTAGGTAATCCAATTGTATTCAAGAAACAGAAAGTTTTGCAAAAGGACAGCAGTTATGTACAGTGTTGGGACCTGATTCAGAGTCAGTTAAAAAGCTCCTGCTGATTTCAGTGGCTTTCAACCAGCTTCCTCAGCGTGCCACTGTGCTGAAGAGCTCCCTCACTGAGCCAATAGAAGGAATCAATGGTCTTTTACACTAGGAGAAGAATAACCCACCCGGATTAAATTGATCTCACTGGCTCGACTATGTAAAAAGTTCACATTAAAGCTGCCCATTATCATATGAATAATCAAACCTTTCTAATGCTGCTACTGTTTTTGCTATTTCCATGTGATTTTGTTGCATTCTTTTTGTGTGTTGTTTTCACTTGACACTTGCAGATACACCTGTAGTATTTTATTTCAGAGCTAGAAAATAGAAAGCTCTTTGGGCCGTTGTTATATTTTCAGCTCTGAGGTGTTATTGTTTGCATGTACAGACTAAACAAGGAATTGTGAGAAAAAAAGGAAACTTGAAAAATACAGTACTAAACCCAGATGTAATGAAAATTTATTGCAGGAGAGGGATATGGGATCCATTCCATAAGCAGAAACAGCAGTAAAAGCAGAGAAAGAAAAAGAACATCCAGAGTGGGAATGATGAGGAGACCCATTTCTAACCTGACTCAAGCAGGAGGCTGCCCTTGTCAGTAATTTAGAAACAGCCACTGGTAGTTGCTAAACAGCCTTCTCCAAGGCAGCAGCACCCTGCAGAATCACAAAAGAAACAAAGCCATTTAGGGTCAGAACAGATAATAATGTCTGTCCTTCTGATCTTAGAATGCGTTGCTAATATGTCTCAGAAACTTAAACCTCCTTCTTCCCTTTCCTGCAGCTATAGTCTTTTAAGTATTTTTCTGCTTTTGGGCAATGAGGGGTTTGTTCATAATGTTGAAAGTACAAAATCCAAATAAGTTTTGTTTAACTTCCTGGAGGGAATTTTTTTTCCTTATTTATGTCTCTTAAACTAAGAATTTAAGTTATGTAAATTTAAGTTGCCAACTTTGTATTATGCTTGTACATGTTCTTTGTTTCTTTAATCAACCCTTACTCCTGTCATGTCGGAAAAGGACAAACTACAAGAAACAAGAATCAAATTTTCCAGAAAGCAAATTTTCCAAATGAGCATTAGTGTTCCTTGACATCCTTCTTTTCTACGTATTTATGCCCCAAATCTAGCTAAGCAATATTGCCCACAGCAAAGAACACTGTAGCCCAGAACATTGCTGTAATATTGACTCTTAAGTAGAAAAAGAATAAGTGACATTGTTCGTAACTCAAACATCACTACCATATTTTGCTTCCAACATTTAAAAATAAAAACCAGAACCCCAAAGCCTTCATTATTTAAGTTAAACAATGAAACTGTTACTGTGTCGCTCGAAGCTCTGCTTTGCTTCCAGTGTCTTAGGACAACTTTTTTTTCCTGAAGAGTGATGAAGAATACATTTCATAAGACACAGATATGTGCAAAACAAGACGTCTTTAGATCAGTTCCAGGATTACAGGTTGCCATGAATTGAAGGGGGAAAAATGGGAAAGAATTATGCCTGGAAAACATGAGTAAAAGCAGTTCCATCTCCCTGCCAAGGTAAGTTACAGG
The DNA here is from genome assembly GCA_013396735.1 of Grallaria varia. NCBI lineage: Eukaryota > Metazoa > Chordata > Aves > Passeriformes > Formicariidae > Grallaria > Grallaria varia. Next base: position 409,063 of record VWZG01005112.1, read on the forward strand.
GAATCAGTTTTAAAAGGTGTCATTTTCTTCCCCTTCCCTGTTACTCGAAAAATGCTCAGAATAAGGAAGAATAAAATGTGAAAATGCCTCAGCCTGTACCAGCAAGCCAGAGCAGTGTTGACAGGATTACAGAAGTTGCCTAATTAGTTCCTTCTTTGCTAATATCCACCTCAAGAACTCCGCTTTAACTGGTAAACTATCAACAATTCAGGGAGAGAAACTCAGGAGCTAAATACCAAATCTGAATGCTCTTCTTTCCTGCCAAGGATTACCCGCCACAAGAAGAAGCTCCCATGGGCAGCAGGGACGGGTTTGGGAGCGGGGCAGCTCCCCTCTCCATCACCCCTCTGAGCCACACAGTAACACCACAGAGGTGCCAGTCCAGGAGCAGTGCCAATCGGCCCTACAGACTCCCCAGGGTGACTCTCCTCCTCCCTCTCTTACACTCGGGTTTGGAAAAGGGAAAGGCATAACCTGTCCTTGATTATTTTTTATTTCTTTTTCTGTAAGGGAACTGGAATTGCTCACCATGTGTGTATGTGCACTTGTGGGAGGTTTGCTTTCCACACAGCCCCACGAGGAGAGGAGTGGGTGTGTCTCCTAAGGTATGCAGCTGGTGTGCTATTCATGCGAGACCCACACTAAAACCAGGTATGACAGTGATCAGTAGTTGGATTTCTTATGTGTCTTAATGTATATGCACATGACTTGCAAATTAAGGTGCATTCCTTAGCATGTAATAGCTGACAAAATCCTGGTCCAATAGACACACACTGAAAGAAGCAGAAATTACTTCTTCTGTTAAGAAACAAACAAAAAAAAACCCAAACCAAAGAAGTGTTTTAAAATTTTACTAACCTCACTTTTCTGAAGCAGAAAATAATTCCAGACTCCTAGAATGTCCCAGTGACTTGATAGAACCATTGTGCATCTTTATCTCTTCCTTAAAAGAAAAATAAAAAAACTTACAACTCACATAGCGGCCCCAATTCATTGCTATACTCATTTGCATGTCCATTTTATTCTCATTTTTCTACCTTTCAGTTGTGTCCTCTAGATGGTTAACTCCACAGGGGAAGGATTATATCTTTTCTTTTTTATACAGTTCTATGCATAATCTTCCCCTACTGGTTCCCTTGAACACCAACATAATATAAAGAGAAATATTTACTACCACTGCTAGTGCCTAGGAAGAATTAACCCTTATAGCTGTACAATCATAATCAGTAAAGTTTTTAAGATCCTTGTCCGTCAAATACATGTGAATTGTTATGTATCGATCCACATGTGAGTGATACCTGTAAGACCTGCAGCCACCCAGGTTAATTGCCCTAACTCCTCCTTTTGCCGGCATCATCAGGGCTCTGTATCACTGTTAATGTCCATATGTAGTAGGATACATGCCCCACACAGTGTGAATTATTTTCTTTTTCACAGGACTCATTATTAATAGGGAGAGAAATTACAACCTGTGTCCAGAAAGCCTGCTGCCTGCGCAATCCTCTTCCCTTTCATTTGCAGAGCGGCATACTAAAAGCTGGCAAGACAGACTTTATGCAAAGCCCTTCTGTAATAAAGGTAAGACACAAGGGACTACTTGTAAATGACCGATTTTCTCCTTTCTGCTCAGTTCTCAGCTATATATTAAATATTATGGTCTGGTGTTACAGGGAGATTATATACTTGTCACATGGTAAAAGTTTTCATGAGTGCTGACTCCACTTTCCACAGTTAAATCTACCGTTTTTCTAATGCACACAGACACACATGTCCTTTTAAAGTCAAGCTCAAATGAAATATGGTATCAAATAAAAATAATATTATGGCAGGTGTCTCAGTTCCAGATTGTTTATCTTAGACTGATATTAAGCTTTTACT
>VWZG01005112.1:410970-475867 GCA_013396735.1 Grallaria varia
AAAAAAAAAAAAAAAGCACCTGTCTTGCCAGTAGTTCTGTATTATACAAGGTTTAGGTATATACAAAGTTTAGGTAGAACAGCTGTATGAACAGTGAGAGAGTTTGTTTTCTACTTCCATCTGTGAAATGGGTCCATCTCTGAAGTATAGTTACTTTTCAGAGACGGAAATTAGGTGGCAGTTCTTAGAGACAGACACTTTCTTGCCTACCCAAAAAACAGGGGCAGATGGATTGCATTTGAAGTGTCTGGAGATGATGTGGATGATTTGGTCTCCTCTGGAGGCTGCTCTGCAAAGCCCTAGACTGATGTTATCACACCACCAACCACAAAGTGATGACTTCTGTCTGTGCTATCTCAGTGGTTTTCTGACCACATGGAGGGTTCCATTCCTCAAAACAAACCTGCTGCTGAGATGAAGACGTCAGCTGCAGTGCCCCTGTTCGCACGTCCTCAGGAAGCAGAGATCTTGGTGTAGGACACAGCTTTTGCACAGTGCATAGGCCTGACCATGAGGAGAAGCTGCAGAGGCTCGTGGGCAGTTTCCTTCTGCTTGGCAGCAAACATCTGCAGCAGCTTTCACTTTCCTGACCTGTAAAGGGCTGCACATGAGATGACTGCACTGAACTTTCATCTCAGTCAAGGGAGAAAAAAGCACATTTTGAGAGAAATGTTCATTTTTATGTATGTTTTGTGATCAGATAAATCTCTTAAACAGCTCCTCCCATCTCTCATTGCTGTCTGGGTAAATGCCACCTCTAGCTGGCACATACATTTCAGAAAGAAATGTGACTCTTACCTTATGAACCTGCATGGTTTTTGTCATCCACTTCTAAATTGAGAACTATGCACCAAGCTTGCAAAAGTGCTATGATATGAGTTGATTTACTCAAGTAACACAAGTTTCTTGCTTTTTGCCCCTCGTCCAGTCCTTGTCCTTAATATGCCATTGAATCCTTCTACCAGTTCTTATATTTCCTGTTGCTCTCCAGGAAAAGTTTCCTTTCTCCTCTTCACAATTTTCTTGTATCAGTCCATGTACAGAGTGAATCATGCCATGAAGTTATCTAGACAGTACCTCAGATAATGAGGCCACCCCAGGAGACATCCGTAAGTGTATAGTTACCCAAAACAAGACTGAAAATATCATTTTTGTCCCAAGTTAGATGTGCAGCTTGAGTCAACAAATGAAAACTGTTGACTCTTAAGTTGTGAACCAAACTTTTTTTTTTTCGGTTGTACTTGATTGCTTGATCCATATCTTTGGTTCAGCACACAGAGTTACAACTTCTGGCTTTTTCTTTTGTTAGTGCAGATAATTGATGTCTGTTCAGAATCACTAAACATTGCTTAACTTTACCATAGGCTTAGCTCAGCTGACTGCCTAATTTCTCAGAGCTGGTGGGACTTGGCTGCATTAACGAATTAGCATTTTGTTAGCTTGCCTAGACCGTTTTTCAACATTTTCAACCTAGCATTTGAGGGGGCTGTAACACCATTTGGAATACAAAGTCACCTGCTATTTTGATGACAAAAGCCATGTCCTCACTAACCTTTGGCTGTGTTGTGAGGCTCCCAGAGCAGTGGTCATGGACACCCAAATTCAGTGCTGATGAGAGTTCGCCAGGACTCCTGGTGGGGCCGGGCAGTGTGGGAGGCAAACACAGCCATCGTACCTTGGGCTGGAGCCAGGACGCAGTAGGGTGGGTACACACCTCGCACAGGCGCTTAGCACCACTCCCAGGTCCTGTAGTCTAGACACAGCCAGTGGCTTAATTAACAGCTAAATAAAAGTTAGGCTGAAACTTTAATGTTCCTCGAGTGCTTTTGTTGTTTTCTGGCAGGCTTTCTGGCCTGTGTGGAGGAGTACCCATGCTCCAACCTGACATGGCCATCTAGCACGGCTCACAGATAGTCACTGGTGGCATTCACAAGCTACTGAGAGATGCACAGGGTCACATAGCTTTGGGCTATCTTACCTGATCTCTGTAGCCTCTCCACAGTGGGTTCTGTAGGTCCTGTGCCATACCTCCTAGCCCACATGGATGTCTTCAATGCTTTAAGACATGTAGAATCACTCTAGACACATGTTCAGGCACATGAGTGAGCCACTGTGTGACTTTTACCCATCCTCCTGCACACGGGGACTGTAAAATACAGTTCCTGCTCTTCAAAGTATCACTAGTGAAGACTGGTACATACATGGACATAAGAACAGGATCAGAGTGATGTGCAAATATGTAGTCTTTCATGCTTTAGGTATTATTGAATTGGTACTATGGAACCAACTAGGAGCCTCATTTTTGGAACAAGAATTGGTTATAATGAGTACTGCGTGGACTACAGAAACTAGCAATGTCTTTTGCTCCAAGAAAGTCAGAACTTGGAGAAACAAAAAGAATCGGTGTTGACTGATAATCTTGAGATCATCACACGCAACTGTTTGAGGTACTGCAAAAGTCCAGGAGTACCTGTGCACAAATTTAGCACAGAAAAGACGAATATTTTGCCCAGTCAAAACTAGTGGGGCCCTACTTAAAACAAAAATGAAAGATTGGATGACAACAGGTTGCATAAGCCCTTAGCAGTGAAAACAGGAAACTTGATTTTGCGCAGTAAAAAAGGAAGAAAGGATGAGAGTGAAATAGGAATGCCTGCAGACCTGGCTAGGTAGAAGCAGGGCAGAAAATAATTTCTCAGGGTCACAGAAAAGGATTTTGCATGATCTGTCCTTGCATGGAAAATCTGTGTCTGCTGGGGCACAACATTTTTGCCAAAGTTTGTCTTTCCTCTTAAAAATAGTTCAGTATTTCTCCTTTCCCCTTCATCTCCCTTCTGTCTGTGTCTAACTCAGTAAAGTGTTCTGCAGAAAAATGTTGGATTGAATAAATTCCCAGGCCCAAGTGGCAGAACACTTATTTTTTCAACTATTCTGTGAGATGGGGCATCAGCTCCTGGTCCTCTTGCCAGCTGCTATGCCTATAAGCATTCGTGCTTTTAAATAACTATATTATTAAAATGCAAACTATATTTGTGTTTCATATGTTGCTGGTCTTAGAAGCAGACAGATATCTCATGGGCAATAAAAAGAGCTTGGACAGTGATTTCTTCATCAGTTTCCATTTCTGCTCCTACTACACTGACACACAGCTTTCTCCAAGGATATTGTAATAACAAAATAATGTTAATCACTGACATCCTTAAAATTCTTGAAACTTTTTCTATTCTCAATATATTTTATTTATGTCTCCTAACAATAGAAATCTCTACTGTTGTAGCCCTCTTCTACTTTTACCAACACATAGACAACCAGGCAAGGAGAGACCATGGTGTCAGTCATCCACTCCAAGAGCTTCTATCACACGGGCAACGTGACTTTCCTGAATGCATTCCTGTTTGGATTGGAGTGGATCTTTAAAACAAATAAACAATGAACTTCGCACACATGAATTTTAATTTAGGATTGTGGAAACCACTGTATGTGGAGGATATTGCTGTCTGCATGAAAAGCACTGGTTCCTCTGCTTTTGTCTGTGAAAAATCAGACAGTTTTGTCATAAATGAGATAAAAAAATAGGTCTACTTTTAAGGAAAATACATCAATGAGCTATACTTCACTCTGAAAAAAAAGAGCAGCCGTTAGCTTTCCATGAATACTGCTCATTCAAAGCCTGTAGTGAAGACTTCCTAGTTTGCCAGACAGTTGGTGGAGTCAGTCATGCCAAACTTGGCACATATTTAAGAGACATACAAACACAATGGATTAGCGGTATTTATATTTCACCCTTCACCTCTCACGGGGGTCACGTTCTCAGAAGAAGGTGACATCATTGTGAAACTTCACCCTGCTTAAGCCCCAAGCAACATGTCTCCTTATTTAAAGATCAGATTATCCCTCCTTCATTGTTTTGCGTTTGATTTTGTTTCTTTTCTCCATTTTGGGGAAGGGCAGCTCACTATTTTGAAGAGGTGATGGAGCATGTCAGGATTTAAGGAGTGAAAGGGAAGAGATTGGTTTGGATTTTCTGCCTCTCCTTTGTGTGCTCTGAAGCTCAATATACTTAAAGTGGTGACTGCAGGTACATGGGCAGAAGAAAGCTTTTGTACTCTTATAAACCCCAGCACTGGCTTGGACTATACCTCTATAGTCAGAGGACAGGAAAGAAGTTCAAGCAGCTTTTTAGCCACTTTCCATTTCAATGGACGTTTATTAGCAATATGCTGAGTCTCAGAGATCAGCATTGTAAAGTGCTGATCAAGAGTTTGATGCACGCACAGATAGCACAATGCAAAGAGCAGTAATGACTATAGATGTCCCTGTTTTAAAGAAAGCTAGAGGACTGTCTTGCTCACCTCTGAGTTTATGATTTTCCATAAATAGTAGCTGGGTGTTAATATATGGGAAACAACTGCAACCATACTGACGTCTCTTCTAGAGAGTTTTTTGCTTCACTAATCTCAAAGAAACTCCTCAATTTCAGCAGGTTTGTAAATTCTAAGTAACTGTGGAAAACGCCTACCTTTCTGTCATCTTTATCTAAAGTAGTTTGCAGAATAAGGAGAGAAAATCTGAACCCCATGTCATGAATCAAAAGAGTTTCTCATGTCAAGACTTTTTAGCAATTTTTAAAAATATTGCTAATATAAATTAATTTTATTTTATATTAATGGATGTGGCAAACATAGCAGATAGAGTAATTTCAAGAGAAAACAGTTTCAAAGAAATATGGTAAAGCAAGTGACTCAATGAGATATTGGCAATTCTGAGGGGAACTCATGTCATTGACCAGAGGGAAGTGACAAAGTATCACCTCAATGCACTGTTCAAAGATTAATATGAGAACAATGTCAACTAGAATGTCTGCTGAAGGTATGGGTTGTAATTAAGTGAATATTTTGAATACTGTCTTCTTACTAAAGGTGGGTGAATACTGTCATGAATGTTTGATCAGACATTTAACTGGATTTGCTTCTGCCTCACACCTCTTTCATACTCACTTTCCAAGCACTGCAGTGTATTTGAAGTTCAGTGACATAAGCATTTGCAAAGAAAAAATAAAAGCTAATTCCCAGGTCATATATTTCAGTGTTCATTTTAAAAGGCATTATACTTTAGCATTCATGACTATTTGTGCTAGAAATATTTGTTTAATTACTTCATCTGAGGCAACAGCAACGTTTGAAATCAGGAAAAAAAAATCAACAAAACCTAACTAAAATCAACAAAAATTGAACGCCCTTAAAAATCAACTGTTTTCATAGTTCTGTCCCAGTCTCACCCATCCTCTCATTGGCTTAGTCACAAACAGGGAATTAAGATTGGCGAAATCCCCACAAGGTTATTGATTCTGGTCTCACTCCCACAGAAGCCAGGGATAAAACTTCCCTTAATTTCAGAAGTGCTGCATCAGAACCTTCATCCACGTAAGCACCATGCAAGGTACATGGCCAATCATGACTCACTTTGAAGAATATTAACAGGGATTAACAAATACCTGCAGATATCCCTGTTAACATGCATTGAGCTACATTTGGCTATATTGTATTTCTTCACATCAAACTCTAAATTCTTGCCATATGTAGAAACCAAATTCAAATAGTCCAGATCTGCACCTTCGGGTGTTGCCTAAGGTGTAATTTAGCCCACAAAAGGGGGACACAAACACGTGTTGAAGTCTTTTTCTGACTTATCTTCCTTTTTCATTTTCCTTTTGAAGTCTGTTTTATTATCAGTTTCTCTGGAGTAGGAACTAGTTTACCGAACAGTAAAATACTTCTTCAAGGAAGGAATAGAGGAAATCTCATGTCATCAATTTCAGTTTAATATCTTACATGTATTTTATATCCACAAGTATTCCTTTTGTTTGTCATGTTTCAGGTTTTGATAGTGGGATTGTGTTTTTGTGGCAATTTCCACTCTATATTAATTCTTGGAGTAGCCATTGTCTTACTCTTTTTGCTCTCTGTAAGTAACACAGGGCTTTCTCTGAGCCTTCAGGGATTTGATCTTACAGGTTTCTCTAGGTAAGGAAGCTCTTTTGCATTGTTTCCACCTGAGCAACCAAACTGTGTTCGAAGAGAGAGGAAGGTAAAATTAAGAATGAATCAGCATGTTATGACATATCTTTGAATTCATTGTAGGGGGAAGGGCAAAGACAACTGTGTTTTGGTGAAGAACATCTGATCAGGCAACAGCTGTGCATTAGCTCATGCACCGGATCCCTGCTCCAGCCTGTAGAAATTACTACACAGGGGCAAAGTTTGAGGATGCTTGTGGTCCGAAGCTTTCATCCATGGAAATCAACTTGGTTTTCATCTATACATGCAAGGAAAGAAGGATCTGAATTTGGGGCATATTGGAACTATCTGCTGTGAGGTGTACCCTCCTTGCCCTCTGTCAGAGTAGAACTCAAGATATGTGACCCTATGAAGAGGAGGACACTCACAGAGAGTGAAAGTCTTGTGCTTAAGGCTCAGACCTGCACTCAGGAGTCCTTCAGCTTTTTATACTGCGTCTCATTCTCAGGAGGAATAAAGTCTTGCAGACTTTAATGACTGCAACATTAGCTGTGAGAACCCGGCACTTGTGAAAATAAAGCCTTGCCTTGTAAGTTATATTGTAGCAAAAGATAAAAAAATCCCAGCCAAATGAATAAACCCAAAAAAACCCAAACCCTAAAAAATCCAAAAATAGCTAAATAGCTAATAACTGGTTTAAAATTATAGCCTCTCTTAGACCAAAGTAATCCTTGTTACAAAGATTTGGGAAGATGTACAAGGAGAGTCTCCCAGTGGCGATGTTAGACAACCCAGAAGTCCAATACAAGAGTATAATCAAATGTGGAAATTGTATTCTAGAGAGATGCTAATTCTCCAGAGAATGTGATAGCTGTTGCTGATAAATGCACTACCAAGGCCTGACATACTCCAGTTCAAGTAAACCACCCATCCATCACACAGGCACATTCGCACATGCTCAGAAACTTCCCAAATTCTGCTTTCAGGGCCTGATCCCTGAAAGTCTGAGTGACACAAAAATCCTCACTACATGCCCATAATCCCATTATCAGACAGGATCAGACTCTGATACTGAACATACTATCTCACTGGTTCTAATCAAAATGCAAATGGATCACGCTGCATTTGGGTTAAGTAACAAACACTAGGAATATTTTGGGATTTCATACTCCATAGATTTAAGAATTTTTTGAGGTTGTTTGTCAAGAAGAGGGTGCATCATTATATTTTTCTGCATTCCAGTTGTGTTAGTTATGTTAATGTATTGCAGTTTTTAAATCATGTTTTGTTCCCAATTCCTTCTATGTTTTTTACAAAAACATCTCTATCATTACATTTGCATTTTAAAAGACTGCGGATGTTATACTTACAATGGATATTATTTACATTTCAGATTTCCATATATCTGCACCAACTGGCTTTGCTGGATTTAGGGTACAATCACACTTTCCATTATCTGTCTTCTTTTGCTACAAAGATAATTCCCTTTACCTCCAAACTTTGCTAGTCATGCTTTGTATAATAACTCATGTCTTACTATCCCTCGCAAGTTTGGCGGCTTGTTAATATAGCACTTACAGAGAGGGTGCACTACATATTGATCTAATTAAATGTTTCTGAATCAGGACAACAATAGTAATGGGATTAATTATTGTAATTTGTGCAGAAGCAGAAGCATATACATAAAGAGGCAATTTCCCCCCCTCCCCATATAGCCAGCAGAAAATGAATTTCAGACATTAGGACCTGAGAGACCAGAGAGCTACAGCTGCTGAGCTAGTGTCCCTCCCATAGTCCTGGCCAGCAGCTCTGACATCCTTGCACAAAGTAATCACAGATCACAGCATTTAATCACTGAAAACAAGCACTCCAGAGGACAGCAGTGTCAATATCCCACTCTCTCATTATCTGTTTGGATTGCACATCCACACTGTCAGATAAACAGAGTGGAAAATTAAGATTAAAAATATGGTAATTTCATTTCAGGCAGCAGGCACCACTCACTGCCCCTATTATGCTATTGATTACCTCTGAATTCAATTTTTCTTTCAATGCAAACTTTAATCTGTTTGCTACCCAGCAATTCAACTCCCCAAGGGCTATTTGAGAGTAAGTAACCATTTAATCTGATGCTAACTGAAAAATCACCGTCCTTAATGAATTGTGTAAATCATTCAGCTCTAAAGCACCTTTGACTTCTATTTCATTTTTTATTTTCTACTCAATATAGGAAGGGATCGGCGTGTGAATAATTACAAAGTAGCAAGTATTTTTAAATAGAGCAAATATGATAAAAACCCTATTATAGTGGGGCATGTGTAATGAACAGTACTTTTTAATTTCAAAATAGCTATTCATTAAAAAAGAATGGGAGATTAAAAAGAGAGGCTCAAAGCTCAAGGTAAAAGTTGATAGACATTGTAATTACATGGTTAATTTCAAAGATTTATATGCTGTTATGATTTAAAAGGAATTTTTATGACCTGACATTTTCATTTGAGAAGATTTTTTATTTAAAATTAATCTTCTAGCTCCTATTCTTAATTATTTTTTGGCAAGCGATAAATGGGAATACAAAAAATGCCCTATATCAAATTTTCAGCAGAATAAATGCATGTGAATTTGTGAACAGCAATAAAGTGGTCCTACTTACCGTAGTCGAATCACTTTACATTGAAATCCCAGGCTAAAATAAATTCTTTGTATATGGAAATTATTGACACTTTTAGGAAGGCTCTTAGGCTGCAGATTCACACCGTGCTTTTTTATTTTCCCAACTAAGAAATTCAGGACACTCTGGCTAGGCTGAAATTGCCTTTCTACTTTGCAATTCAGTTTTCGGCACACCTTTCCTCCTCCTCAACTTTGACAGGTTTTCTTCCCAGCTCTCAACAAAGGAACCTGCAGTCCTGGGAGGGAGTTTGCCTCTCAAATCTCCTCCAGCCTTGGCGGCACTGAGGGAAGCCAGTGACTGACTCAGGCCAGACACACTCTCAGGTGCTTGTTTACAGCCCAGCTTGCATCCCAGTCCTGGGCTAGCTGGGCCAGGCAGGATGTGACCCCAGGGATGCTGCCTTGTCCACACCCTCAAGGCTGTTTTCCTCAGAGCTGGCATGAAACTGGGTGCCCAGCTATGGCCAGCACCATCAAAGTGTTCTTCCTTTAACACTGGTGACCATGCTTTTCATTGTGACTGTGCTGATAATGCAGGGCAGCCTGCTAGTAAAGCAGCTCGGGACCCCTCTACTTTTCCAAGAACTGAAAGGGAGCTCACCCTCCTTTGGGTCCCACATGAGGTGTGGGATGCAGGGTGCAGGTGTGGGATGCAAGACATAGGATGTAGGATGAGGGATGCAGGTTGTGGGTTATGGGGTGTGGGGTGCAGGACATGGGATGCAGGATGCTCTTTCCATCACGGTGCAGCAAGAGGAGAGATGAAGCAGCACATCCCAAAACATATCTCCTGCTGACACAGCTTTGTGGACCATCCCAACAGCAAGCCTGAAGGCAGTCCCCATTCCCACTCCTGGTCTTGACCTTGGCTATGCAAAATAGATTAGCCAAAAACACGGCGGGGGGACTAGGGGCTTTTTGCACGCCACCCACCAGAAGGCACCAGTTGCCCAGCCATCCCTCTACAGACACCCCTGAATCCACCTGGCCCCACTGCTTTCAGATGGAGCTGCACAGATGCCAAGGGAGCCCTGCCAGGTTAGAAGGATTGGCAGCATGTATTTTCTTCATGCTGAGTAAGGGGAAGGACAGGCTCTGCCTCCCCAGGGCTGCATGGAGGGAGCCCGGAGGCAGCGAGGCAGGAGCTGTGGGTGGCTTGCTCCCACAGTTCCTGCACCCCAGTGAGTGGGAAAACCCAGTGCCCGCTGCACTCCCTTGCTTGGGAGAGCAAAGCTCGTTGACAAGCACGTAGGAAAGTACACTGCTCCTGTTGCTGTAAAACCTCCCAGGAGAATCTAGCTGCCTGCAGCCCCAGAGAGATGACAGTGGGGGTGGTGATGGTGGTGGTACTCAGGGTACCACGGCAGGCTCCCCATGGCTCTGCTCTGTGCACCTGGCCCTCAGCAACCTCCTGCCTGTGTGCACACACTCACCCACAGCTCATGCCAGGTGATTGGTATGTGATAAATTGCAAAGCTGCATACTAAGTGTTTTTTTTTTGCCTTTCAGACATAGTCGCCTGCATTTTCTGTCCCAACTCATACCCCTCTGTTGGATTTGCTCTCCCTGTTGCCAAGCACAAAACAACTAATAACGGCTACTGTTTATTTATTTTTCTTTAATTTGACCCACCAAGAAAAAATTCCCTCCTTTCCCACAAAATCCCTGATTCTGCAGGTGGCTAAACATTTACAGTACTTTAAGTCCTTAGCTAGCCCAGGAGATGATCACTAGCACCACCACCATGTTTCCTGCCACAAGCCAAAATACAGCTCCTAGGTACAGCAGGAATTATATTGGGAATCCTGTACAGAAAGCTACTGAAACTTGCCCAAAACTGTTGGGCTAAATCCTTGTTTTAGACCTGCCTTTAGGAGTGCAACAGCCGAGGCTCAACACAAGGCTTGCTTGGGAACAGCTTGAAGATTTTCTGTGAGGTAGATTGAGAGTGGAGAGGTTCTCATGGAGTGAGGAGAGAATTTTGTTTTCCTGTGGGATGCTTACTTGTCATCCTGGAAATTCCTGAGCTTTCATATAACATGAAATTATGACAGCATGATGTATGGTGAAACGTTTTAAAGGGGTAAAAAACCCTTATTCATGTGGTTGAGGTGCACTCTCAGTTTTGCTACAGGTTCTGTACAGAGTTGAAGTCAATAAGGCTACTGACATGAAGAAAGTGTTGCCAGTGTTTACAGAGCCCCAAGTCATCTGGCTTTAGAGGCAGAAGGCTGGAGTGCCAATAACGTTATTAAAAACTCTCTTCAATTGTTCCAAAATATTTCTTTAATAAAAGGTAGCATTTGCAGAATAGTCCATGTTGGGGCAGAGTATAAAGGTTTTGCTGGCACTTGTTTGGAATAAGACGCACTAACTTATGTCTTATGACCCAAAGCACGACTGAAAAAAACGAAAGAAAGTAATTCATGGAAACACAGCCATACTGGAAGCGTTCATGTACTGCAGGTCTGTTTGACAACATGCAGACCTTAAACAGCTTTATTCTCCCATCACAAACACTTTTACAAAGTCATAGGCAGATGACACTTAGTATTTAAGCTGAATTTTGAGGCATTTTGTACGATGGTTGCCAAGTGTGTCTTTTTTTTCATTTTTCTAGCATTAGGACTGATGCCTAGGGTCCCACTAGGGCTGTTATCTGTGTGTCTCAAAAATGCAAATCATTACGTTCAGACAGAGAGAGATAATAAATAAGCATTTCATAATACTTAAATATATAAAATTGAGTTCAGAAAACTAGTACAGAATTAATTTTCATGATGGGGACTTTCTTCCTAGATTACTTCTGAATATGAGACTTGGGCTCCTCAGGCTCTAGGCAATTTACATTTTTCTAATATAGTCCCCAAACCTGTAAAATTATCAAAACAATTATCTGACCTGTACATACTATACAATATATCCGTGATACAGAATTTTAAAAATTGGTCTTTTTTTTACAGAAAAATATAAATATGCCAGCATGCATACACAAGTGTACAGATAATATATCATATGTATCCATGAGAGAGAAACATTGAGCTGTGCAACATACACTACAAATATGCTGTACGTGCCTATTTTCTGTCACAGGTGTCACAGTAACTTATGATTATACATTAAACAGGTGATACCTACATTTAACATACTTTGTACACATACCCTGAGTATTTATTAAAAACTGAAATAATTGCTGTGGAGGGGAAATGTGGTTCTCCCACCCTCTTTCTTCACATTATACAGAAAGGATCGCTACACAGACAAGGAAGGGGCTGTGAGCAACTTTCACCAGCTGAAGAGAGGACCTGATTTTTGGCAGAAAGTAGCACATTGCTAAACTATCCCCTCAAGCTACCACCTCTCTTCATGACTTTTTATCATGCCTGTGCACAGTGGAAGACAGATCATTTTCAGAGCAGGGCTTGGTTTTCTGTCACCTGTATTTTGTGCCTCCTCAGGACCCCTTTCCTCACCTTTCCTGCTGCCACACTTCAGAGGCTGAAAAAAAACACAACCCAAGCTATTAGATCTGTGCTTTTCAGTTGTATCTGTTCCTCATCAGACTTATCAAAGTTTGTGTAGTCAAAAGGTCCTCTGAGCAAAGCCCCATTTAAAGAGAGAGCACTTACCAGCCACATCAGCATCCTGCAGTTTTGCATGGGCTTTTTTTTGGTCTCTGATACCCTTGCCCTTCAACACGCCTGCAGTCACCTCCCTAATCCTACAGACACACTTGTCATAAAAAGACACGCAGGGAAGGTGGCTGCCTGCCACCTCTCATGAGCCTCTTCCAGACCCGGTCCTGGGATTTTCACAGGACCCAGCAGCTGTGACTTTCAGCAGCTTGGCTAAAAGTGTGGACCCAGCCACATGGTTTTTTGTTTCTAACTGGTGCTTTTATGCTCTGCACGCATAGGTGGGACCATTCGAGGGAGCTTAGCACTGTGGTGTGGTTGGGATGTCAGTGGAAGGGCTCACTGTATTGACACATCTCCGCTGTGGCCAAAGGCCAGTGTCCCCATGTGGCAGATTTGCCCCTTAAAGCAACAGAGTGAAAAAGCTGCAATTCATTCCTCAGGCTTCTCTGAATTCCCATGTATTGCTGGCATGATGTGTAAAGATCATCTGCTAGCCAGAGACCCCTGATGGAAGTTTCTACTATCTGCAATACCTAGGCGCAGATGAAATGAGTCAGAGCATGCTTACAAAAACCCTCGGCACTGCATCACACAGCCTGAAATGGGGCTGAGGGAGATGACAGACATCACCAATTTGGGTTTAGGCTCCCACACGGTAACCTCTTAACCTGGAAGAGGTACCAGGTTACCTTTTGCCTGTCTTATCTCAGATCAAGACTATCAGCACAATAGGAGAAACTTGTGTGTGTGCACACAGTTCCCTTTATTTGTCATATGTGATTTCTCCTCTGGGAACACAAGAGAGACCGTAATAGATTCCCTTCATTACAGTGGTCAGTACTGATGGCCTGTCACAGATGGAGAAAAATGCATGTATGCAGAGTAATTTTAAATTAATATCTTTTACCACGTTGGTGCTGAAAACTGTTATGATCCATCATGGCAATGAGCACTTATGGACTTTTAAATCCACAAATTAGATGTTGTGCACAGGAACTAGAGGCAATTATGTCCAGCTCAGTGCATAGATCCTAGCCACACAAATCCAGTTTCAGTACACGCCTCCCAGAATGCTAAACTCCAGTATTTGCTTGTTTATGTGTTTATTTACAGGTGGGGGTGGAGCTATTAAAACTGTACATATAAATAAAATTGATAAAGAGAGACAAAGACAAAAAACTCTTTGTGAACTTTGGTCTAAAAGAAGGTTAGGCTTCCTCAATGTTCTAGTTTTTGAAATAGCAGAGACCACAGATTCACGTGTACAAACACACACACATAGTCACATACTCAAACTTCCCAACAATAAGAAAATGCAATTAAAAAAGCTCCTGCACTGACAGTTGCATAATGTTTAATTTTTTAAAATTCCATTTGGATGGGAATGTCCCAGATTAAGTATCTGCAGAGTTAGCATGTTTTTGAGGCCATCCTAACTCTCTGCATAACTGATTTACTTGGAAACACCTACAGACATTTAAAGAAAAAAGAATGAAAATAATACTACAGAAGAAAACACCATCAGACCGTATTTTTGCAAGGGTTTATATAGGTAGCTAAACTCTCAGGTCTGCCCCATTGTCTTTCTGCCAGCCAAGCCCTTGCAGAATGGAAGAGAATGTTACCATGAGTACAACACAGAAACTCTTCTGGGTCTAAAAGATTCATCAGAACTTCTCACTGCTTACCACTTAACTGATAATATTGTTAAGTTTTCCATCTCTAAATAGGATTATAAAGTGGGAAATGGGCCAAAGTCCTTGCACTTCCACTAAAAAAACCCATGACAAGCATGTGTTTCCCACTGTCTTTTTGAAAAGCTTTGTTTAATCATGCAATGAAACAGAAGTTATGAAACTCTCCATCATTACCTAAACCCCTTCAAAACTTTGAGAAGGGTGCACTTGCTTCATCCCTCTTCCTGAGAGATCTCAGATTTTACTCGTAGTTTCTCCAAAAATGGTCAAGACAGCGTCTCAAGTGCATTGACACTTGTGAGGCAATTGGAGCAGCCTCAGAAGACAAAGATTACAAAACTTTCTGCAGGGTATTGGGCATGGGACACCCCTGAGGGATGGAGAAGGAAAGGTCCATGGCAGAGGCGAAAGGAACAGAGGGGAGGAACAGCAGGAGATTGGGGAACTTCAAAGCAAGTCACGGTTAACTTGTTACAAAACTATTTAGGAAATAATATGAAACTATGACTTAGAAGCACACACTGAAATGGATGTTGAGCTCAGGGATGATCCTTGGCTTCAAAATGGACAAGAAGGGAAAGAATGAATGCTTGACTGGAAAACTGGGATGCCTGTTTAGAGAGGAAATTAATAAAAGGAAACACAAGCAAGGCAGATGAAATGCTACCTAGTAGACATTTTTTGCTGTATAAATTAAGAAGCTGCTAAGGAAATACTTTATTACACAACGTATAATTAATGTGTGGGACCTTAAGCCACAGATACTACTGAGGCTAGAAAAAGAGCATTTAGAAATGGACTAGTATTCATGCGGTTATTGAGAGTCATGATACATTAGCTGGAATAAAAAACAGGATGTGTTCCAACACAAGGAGACTAGTCGTACAAGGAAACTGCCTAAAAATATTATTATAAATTATGTCCATGTCTTGCGGTTGCAGGAGCCTCTAAGGAGGAGCCAAGGCTATTGCCTCTATCAGCACCACCATGGATGGCTAGACAGGCTGGTACAGAGACTGTGCAGTGGCACGGGCTGAGCATATCCACACGGGTTCATGCCTTTGGACATCTCAGTGGCATCTACATGCTCTGCTGTAAGGCATGGACTTTGCTGGAGCCTGCCCTCCCGTCTCCTCTATAGGCATCTGAAAGGCTGTGGCTGGACACTTACGGCTGAGGGCACTGAAGGGGGCTGGGGGACCACAGGACGCTGTACTGAGGTCTTGCAGCAGAATAGGGAAGACAAGAAGATCATGGCCACACTGTCAGTCACTTACAGCCCATACCATTTTTCTAACTCAATAATGAGAGTTAAGAGGCAAACATACCTTAACAATAAGCAATGTAAATCTCCACAATGCAATTTCTTACATACTTCACCATATACAGTGCTGGTCAGGACTTCAGACAGTGGGCAAGACACTACTTGCAGTTGCTGTTTCTGAGGGGTTTTTACTACAAAAACCCATGAGAAATTTCACAATTTGGTGACATTTCTTTGGTGCCTTTCCTCCTCTTCATGTACATAGTCTGTCAATGCTGTCTAGCTGGACTTTGTTTTCCTGAGCTACTGCAAGCCTCAAACATGTTTATTGTTATACAGGTAATAAATAAGTATTAAACACCATATAAATAACAATAAATATTAAATCTATTAGACCACACTTGTGGAAACCTCAGCAAAATGGCTCAGAGGTGGAATGCCTCTGCCACGCTGGTGGCTTGCTCTTGAAATTAAGTGCATGGATGAACAGCAAAGGAATTTATATGGTCAGGAAATGCACTCCAGAGGACCGTCACTGAAAGAGACTTTTAAAAACAGATTAAAACATTAGTTTGGATGGTAAGAAATTAAATCAACATGCATCCAAGTACAAAAACTGATTCTCTGGGGACACCTCTGGGAATGCCTAAGCTGTGAACTGAAGTACAATGGGGAGATCCTTACATGAGCAGCAAATAAAGTAGTGGTGTAGTTGAGAGTGGTACAGCTGTCAGTAAGGCTGGGCTAAGAGGGGTAGCTGAGTTACTGAAGCCCAGCTTTGTACTGGCCTAACCGTGCTGTTCCTGGTTTCATTCCTGAATGTCCAGCACACCAGGAGATGCAATATGTGGCCAGCCAAGCTGAGCCCTGGGACAAGCAAAGGAAAGCCACCACAATGGCGGATTCAATGCACAACAAAAGTAGGACTACAACACCTGACAAAACCAATGACTTGCACAGTGGCATGGCATACACTCCCTCTGGCATTTGCCCACCACACCTCCCTGGTCTTGCATAATTTGGTGGCTTCTCTTCACAGTAACTTGCCTTAACCGAGAAGGTAGGAAGATGTTCCACTCCAAGGTGCAGCCAGGACTTTGCAATTAAGGTTCTCTCTAGGCAGCAGAAATAGCTGACTAGGAATTCCCATTCAGGTCACTTATGCCTCTGCTGTGTGTCTGAACCCTCAGGCTGTGAGCTGCTGCTGAGGTGTTTGCATAGCACAATGCCAAGATACCTTGGTAAGATCTGCACAGAGGGCTTATAACATCAGGGCCAACTGTCCAAGGGGAGCAACATCTCAACACACCTCTGTAGCACCCTTTCAGCAGTGTCCCTGTACTGGTTTACATTACAGAATGCCTTTTCCTGACTGTCTGCTCTCAATTGCTCTCCCAACACTCCAAAAACATTCTGGCTAAGAACCCCCGTAGCTGGAATTGCCTGATCACATACCAGAGGTGATACCCATGCTCCATCTCATTACTATGTACTTCTGTGGGCTTGCTTATACATCTATCAATACTTCACAGAGCTTTCTGTGAATTATATCTGCTCCCCGAGGAATGGGACAGGGAGCCTGGGACCTTGGAGTACGTGGAGCAAATGCATGCCTCCATCCCCAGATCCAACCCTACAGCAAAACTATATACAGGTCACTGTCACAGATACGTTAAAGCCCCAAAGATGAAATTACTGAGGAGTTTTAAATAGCACTTTGAGACTAATGGATAGCTTCACAGGGTGAAATGTGCCAGCCTGGAGTAGACCTTCAGCGTATAAAGAATCAATGACTGTAAACGAGGAGCTGAAATTGGAAGAGGCAAAGCACAGTGCAGAACTAAAAAGAAATCACTGCACAACTAATGTGATAGGAGAGAAATTGAAATGGAGTAAAGCATCCGACTTCTGTGCCCAAAACTGGTGGAAATATGAGGAGATTTTCTTTAAAAAAAATAATTTGAAAGTAGTCAAAGACTTTCCACTAAAAAATGTTGAGAAAAACCTTCGTACAGCTATGGGGGAAAAGAAAAAGGTGACCTATGATCGTGCTGCAAAGGAACTTACCTCCAAATCTGAAACACGTCACAATGATAAATGGAAAGAAGTTAAACCTCCAAATGCTATGACTATCCTCAGTTCTGTTCTGGACAGATGTTTGATGTATTGTATCTCTATGTGACAGAGACCTGAGGGTTCAGAGGGGTTTTTTTATTATTTAATATTTTAGCAAAACTTGTATAGCTTGTCATGCCAGCAAGGTATTTTTTAATTAAAATGAAATGTATGTATGTGGGGTGAGCCAGAGTTTATGAGGAGCTTCTTCAGGGGGAAAATGAATCAGTCCAGGATTTTCAAGAAGGATTCAAGGCTAAGCTCGAGCTTACTAACTCGGGAGGAATGTAAATTATGGTGTACTTACCAGGCAGGGAAACCTGGGCTGGGAGTCAGGTTCTCCAGCTGGGGAAGGTATCTGCCCTTACAGCTCTGCACAGCAGGCAAAGCAGGCATTTTCCAGCAACAGGAGCAATAGGAGTGGGATTGTGTCTTGACACAATCCTGTGCAGTGTGTTCTAGGGATACCCTGCTTGAGCAGGGAGGCTGGACCAGATGACCCACTGTGGTCACTTCCAGCCTTGCACATTCTGACATTCCGTGTTTCCGTGATTCTGTGGGAGGCACAGTCAGGAACATTTAGCGTAGTGAAGCCAGAGCCTGGTGGTGGTTAAAAGGCAGCTTCGTGGGGTACTCAGAGGAAGGATCTGAGTAAGCGCCATGGGGTTAGCGGCTGCTGAGGACATTTGCCAGGGAAGAAGGGTCAGACTACACACTTGGCTGTTGCAGAGTGAAAAAGTGCTGCTCAGCTCCTTTTGGAGAGGTTGTAATGATGGACAGGCACTGCCAACGCATAAAACTTCAGGCAGGCACTCTTCTCTTTACTCCATCAAAAAGCTCATCCTGTTGCCTGGATGGAAGCCCTTCTGGAAATCAGGAACAAACTGTCCCCTTATGAAAATTTTCTGAAGCTGTAAAAAAGCTGCATTTACTAGGCATCATAAGCTGTATTTTCATGACTTTCCTCTGCATTAGGAAGCCTAATAGCATTTATTACTAGATATTTTTTATATATTGTACATTTAGTAGTATACTGCACTAAATAATTATATGTAACTTACTAATAGTAGCTTTTTCCAGTGATCACAAACAGGAGACCTTACTGTTGTAAAAGTACACCAGGAGGTGGAAAAAGAGCTCCACGTTCAGCTTTCCAGCATCAACATTGCTACACCTTTTTGGGATCAAAGTGAAAGTCTTCCAGTTGCCCTAATTCCTGAGTTTGTCAGTGAACTTATCTCTGAGGGACTCTAATCACTGAGAAATTGGACTGAGAAACGGTACTACATCTGGACATAGGACTAGGAATAGAGACTAAAGAACAAGGGAGATGATCCTTTTTTAAAGGCAATTGTGTGTAGTTGTGCACCATGAAACAAAAGAAACGTGACTGATGGTAAGAGCAGAAGATGAAAAGCGTAAGTTTATTTTTTCCTTACAAAATTTATTGAATGCTATGTCTGTATTTTATTTTCACATGATTCATATTAATTTTCTGAACATATAGTGTGATCTGTTTTGTCATATCCTGGTAGATGAATAGTGTTTCTCAGGGGTTTTATTATTTCCTGTGGCTTTTTTATTTTTTCTTCTTCTGTTGATTTCATAATGTGGTACACTTGTAATAGGTGCTTGTCCTGTCTGAAATAATTCTTGATAAACAATACATATGAATCATCATTTTTCAACCTTGTTCTGAACCATTTCAAAATTAATAGACTAATTAGTAACCTGGAAAACTATTATCATAACCATTTTAAAAAAACCAACCACTTTGGTGTGGCCAGAAATTGCTATTGAGATAATATCCATGACAGTCTTTCGCAACCATCTGCCACATCCCAAGACATGAAAGTTTCTCTGCTATGTGCTGAAGCACGCTCTTGTGGTGGGACCCAGAGTGCCAAATATGAAACAGTGATTCATGTTCCTCAGGATTCAGCGGTCTTCTCCTTGAATATTTCACATAGCTGAATCACTAGTCAACCCACCTAACTTGAGGTGCCTGACTCTCTCTCCACCAAAGGCACCTGGAGTGGAAAAACTCCAAGAGCTATCCCAGTATAGGGATGCACCTGACCTGAACTGGGCCGTATACCCAGGTGCTGGGCAGAGTCAGGGAATCGCTACTCCATCTTCAGTCTAGCTAAATTTCACTGGCTTTTTCTGCTCTTGCAGGGCGTGATATCTTCCTCCTGGTACTATACACACACCCAGCCCCTGTTCTGGCTTTTCTGATCTGTCTGGAGTTTTAAATCTTCAGCCACGCTGCATTAGTGCATTGCCACAGTAGGATTTTTTAATACTGCCAAAGCAGGATGACAGCCACTGTGTTATGATCCTATATCCAGCTTCATCTTCAGTCTCTCCCCACTACCCAGGGTGTTAACCAGATTATATTTCTATCCATCTTGCGCAAGATGAATATTTCTAAACTGGCTATCCCAGTCTTACAGTCTGCAGCACTTATCTGTGTCCGCAGCATGCATATTTTTATTTAGTCTCCCATCCTTCAGGAATGACTTTTCTTTCCCCTTCCCTAAGCAGCAGCCTCTCCAGAGGTGTCCTTCCTTACTACACCTTCTCAAACCCTCACTTTTAAATCTATGTGCAGGTAGACAAGGGGGAGCTCCCCTCAGATGGGAACATACTTCTGCCGGCTTACAAGTCTTCTGTGCACCTCTTGGTGCTGCAATTACTTTATGCTGCACACTTTTTGTCTCAGCATGGGGCTGAAACCCTCTCACCAGCTCCACTGCCTTTCCACAGGAACAGCAGCGCCAGGTGCAGGACAAAACATGAGATCTGCCTCCGTCGTGGTCCTTTCCTGGGTACCTCCTGGGTCCTGCTCAAGCCATCACAAAAACGGCAGCTTTCTGATAATGTCCTTCATGTTGCTACGGTGAGGGAGAGGAACAAGTTTCACCTGCCTGTTGCTGAAAGCCTACCACGCCTCAGTAGTGGCATCCCATGTGCTACGGGAAGTCTTCCTGCAGAGTTTTATAGTTTTTGCCATTATTTTGCCAGCTGGCTTTTTGATAGCAAATTGAGCAGGAAATTGCATTTCCCCCCCTGCACTATATTTAACCCATCAGGCTACAACTCTCTTTTTGATATTTTCTGTGGGCTTTGAAAAAAAGCAAATTATATCTCTTTTCTCTACCAAGTTAAAAAATAATCCTTTCTCAATATACCAGCTAGTTTTTCCCATGTAATCTGTCTTCCTCTTAATGTAACCAAACAACTTCTAGTATTTATACTGAAAAGTCATGGAGATAAACATTCCTTTCCTTTCCTTTCCTTCCTTCCTTTCCTTCCTTCCTTCCTTCCTTCCTTCCTTCCTTCCTTCCTTCCTTCCTCCCTTCCTTCCTCCCTCCCTCCCTCCTTCCTTCCTTCCCTTCTTCCTTCCCTCCATGTCAAGCAAAAACATTCCTTGCCACCAGATCTCCAGAGCAGTTTGTGTCCCTAAGTCCATGCTTCTAGAGCTACTGCAGACACACTAGGGCTGTTTGCTTGACCCCAGCTCTGCTCAAGCTTCCTGCAGCCACATGTCCTGCCAGCCAGCCCCACGTGATACTCCCAGGTGTGACAGCCACGGTACCTTTACTGGGTAACATGTAGCTCTTTATACATGTATGTACATTCTGTAAGAGGAAATACTTTCTTTCGCAAAAGGAACACAAATTTCCATCCGCAGGTTCCCTGAAACTGATGACCAAGGCAGTGATGTCTCTCATGCTTTGTGGTGGTGACTCTGGCTAAACTTTGGCAAATCCGACTGTAATTATTTGGCATGGGCAGTGCAGAGTGAAGGGGGGGGATGAGCAGGATCTTGTTCTAGCATACCAGTATATACAAAATGAGCAGAGAACCTCCACATAGGAAAAGGAATTGAAGTTGTGACACTGACAGTGGATGACCATCCACCTGGATATGTGTGGGCTGTTGCATAAGAAAAAGTGCCACAGCAATTTACTGGGCACACAATGTGCAGGGTTTAAAATAGATCCCAAAAGAATTTACCCTCTCCTCAGATAGCCTTTGAGAGACACAAATTGCTCTTTGCCAGAGCAATTTACTTCAACTCTGTATGGAAAAAATCTTCACCCTTCCAAATGAACCAGTCATCAAGCGCCAAAGCAAAGAGTATGCACACCTTCAGCTCCCAGAACTGATTTCCTCCTTTGGCTACCCATAAATAAGGTTGTCTTATCATGATTTCTATCTTGAGGACTTCTTTCCATAGCACTTGAGGAAGAGATCCATCGCTTAGTGAATTTTTCACAGCATAAGTTTAGTGACATTAAATCCTCTCCTGATTTTTCACAAGCTTACAAAAGATGATGTATATCCCTGTGGAAATGTACTACCAGGTCTATACGGGCACACTTGCATGTCTGTGTGCCTCTATCATCAGCACCTGTGGGGTCAAAGTTGGAGTCACTCCTTGACTGATGCTTCTGATCTCAGCTTCCCCTGTCTTGTGGAGCAGGCTGTAACAGCATGATCTGGAAATCTTCACATTGGAATCCACGAGAGAAAGCAAACGAGGCAGAAAGAAAGGTTTGTGTGGTGCAAAACATCCTCCATATTCTCCAGAAAGCATGCATTCCTCACAGCAGGACTGTGGTAGGGCAGAGGGCAGAATCACAGAATCTGCTGACCTGGAAGGGACCCACAAGAATCATGGAGTCCAACTCTGAGCCCTTCAGGGAACCAAGAGTCACAAAATGTGCCTGAGCATGTCATCCAAACACTTTTTGAACTCTGTCAGGCTTAGTGCTGTGACCACTTCCCCGGGGAGCCTGTTCCAGTGCCCAGTCATCCTCTGGGTCAATTTTCCTAATATCCAACCTAAACCTCCCCTGACACAATTTCAGGCCATTCCCTCAGGTCCTGTCACTGGTCACCACAGAGAAGAGATCAGTGATCAGTGCCTGCCCCTCCTCTTTCCCTCACAAGGAAGCTATAACTGCAGTGAGATCTCCCCTCAGTCTCCTCTTCTCCAGGCTGAACATACCAAGTTACATCAGCTGCTCCTCATACAGCTTCCTCTCAAGGTCCTTTACCATCTTCATTGCCCTCCTTTGGACAGTCTCTAAGAGCTTAACATCTTTCTTATATTGTGGTGCCCAAAACTGCCCACAATATTCATGGTGAGGACACCTCAGTGCAGAGCAGAGCAGGACAATCCCCTCCCTCGCCCGGCTGGCGATGATCTGCCTGATACAACCTAGACATCAAACGCAAACACAAAAAATGCAAAAGACATTTGCAAACTCCCCCTGTGGACCCGTGGTGGGTCTTTATTGAGTCTGGAAGGAAGGAAACAGGAAGACAGAAGAGATGAGATCTATAATTGTTTCCTCCCAGTTTTCTGCATTAAACAGTGGATGTTTCCATCCAAAGGAATTTACATGTAAGTTTAATTTCTTCTCTCAACAGAATGTAAACCATGACCTGGTTAAAGGGTTTTTGCATGATGTCTGCTTCTCTTTCTTCCCTTTCTTTTGGCAGATAAATCTTTCTCTCCCCACAGTCCTGATGCTGAACAGCAAGATACATCAGCATGTAGCCACTAGCATTTGGATTCTCACATCAGCATAAGGAGAGATTATGGGAAGCATTATGACCTTCTTGTATTGAATAGGGAGAAAATAAAGATCAACAGGATAGCACACTACATACTTGGTGCAGGCTGGCCAAAAGGAGCTCAGTATCAAAGGCTGTGGAGGTGTTGAGGTGCCACCTGGGCTACCAACTCAATTACTCAGCACAGCCGGAGAGAAAAGACATGGCAGAAAAAATGACATTAGTGTCTCTCAAAGGCTATCTGAGGAGAGGGTAAATTCTTTTGGGATCTATTTTAAACCCTGCACATTGTGTGCCCATTGTTGACCAGAGAAAAAATAAAAGGCATCGGTACACTGTGGAACATTTCCAGGTAGCTTAGCTAATGTATAAATACATCCAAGGCACACATGGCATAGCATTTTCATTTTTTAGACTTTGGAGGCTTATGTTGTGTTTGCAAATCTGTCTATTTGTATGTCAAAGTGCTGTTGTGACACCAATATCACCAGGCCCCATGACCATCACACAAATACAGAGATAAATATAGGTTTTCTCCCCAACACCTGAGACTTTAAGGATTATAGCTCAGCATCTGAGAGCAGTAGGACATTGGACATGTTTAACACCAGAGAAACATCCCTGATGGAGTTACAACATTGGTTACAAAGCTCTTAATTACAGACCCATCAGGCCCAGGAACAAGGGGTTTGTATCTTTCAATCAACTGAAGGAGCCTTCCTGACTGCAACAGCGTCTCCAAGAAAGATATCTGAGCTGAGTGTGGTCTGGATGTGGTCGCCAGGAAAGCAGCACTGTATAATTCATAGGAATATGACAGGTATGCAAACACCTGTTGAGTTTCTAAATGGCGTTCAGCTTTTCCAAGAAGTAGTCCTGGCATTCGTTTTTTTTTCATTCAGAGAGGAAAGGTACTCCCATAAAGCAGATCAAAGGTAAAAGGGAGCTTACCACTCAGAGAAAAGATCCTTCCCTCCTTTGTGCCCTTTCAGCATAGGGAAAAGTGACAAACAAGTTCCCTCATTTCCCACGGCAAGGTAGGCAAAGCACAGTGCCTGACAGACACCATATCAAAGGGATGAGCCACGAGGTTAGCATGAGGCACTGCTCCATGTCACAAGCACAGCTCAGCCTCCCTTCACCCCAGCAGCACTTGCTCACCAGGTATTATCTTGCAACAATTTACTTCCATGAGTTTCAATGGGAAACACTAAGACATTCCCTTTCAGGAAGAAGTAGAAGGGCTCAAGTAAATAAAAGGGCCAAATTACCTTAACGCACCAAGAAGAAATATGAAAGGATGAATTTAAAAGAGTCTGTGTGGTGTGCTGGGTTCTGTCATCAGACAACACTGCTGCTGGCAGTGCAAGGTCAAAGCAGCACCTTTAGGCTCAGAGAGTCTGCTGAAAAGAAGCCTGGGATGATGGGATTCTCTGTGGGGCCAAGTGAGTTTTGATGAGCATCAAGATCAAAATCTCCATATGCGGGTGCTGTTTTATTTCCTCTCCTAAGTTTGAAGACAAATGCTACTATTCAAAATCATATTTTCTGC
Organism: Grallaria varia; assembly: GCA_013396735.1. Taxonomy (NCBI): domain Eukaryota; kingdom Metazoa; phylum Chordata; class Aves; order Passeriformes; family Formicariidae; genus Grallaria; species Grallaria varia. Next base: position 435,519 of record VWZG01005112.1, read on the forward strand.
AATTGTTTAGAATAAAAAAAGGAAATGGAGAAGAAAAGGTGGCTCAAAAGAAAGAATTTTTGTTATCAGAAGGAGACAGGGTAATATATTTTTCTCCCTATTTTGTCCTGCAAGCATAGGCAGCCCCAAAGGTAATGGTCATCTCTGAGGCTTCCTGCAGGTTCTCCATCCAGGATGGGTCACCAAGAAACATTGTGAGATGAAGCCGGGAAAAGAGGCCCAGTTCCATCAGAACGACTTTATGGGACTGAATCTTTATGTCTGATGCTGGGTCAGGTGTGGCAGCCGTGGCCGAGTCTGCAGCTTCATGGGAGAACACATCCCGCTGTGAATGCAAACTTCATAAAGAACTCCCATATGAATAACTTCCTCACCAGCAGGCAGGCACAGGGCACTAGGGAGCCAGAAAAGCAGGGTAAGGGATTAATAGAAACGTATCAAGGACAATTACATCCAAGTGGTTTGGTTTTTTTGCCCCCTGAGTTTTCTCTTCTTCAATCTGCAATAGAAAAAATTCTGAGAGATAATGGATGAAGCATAAAAAATTGGATAAAGAAGAGTGGTTAATTTGTAGGGGGGCTTGAATTTTTAATCCTGTGCCCTAAAGAAACCACTGCCTAGGTAGCCAAATCCTATCTGGAGTGACTAATGAAGGCAGGAGTTATGACACAGACCCCCATAGCAGCCCCATATATCTAAGCTAGTGAATAAGCAGATGCTTTAGCCTTCTCCACCCAGAAGGCTGAAATTCCCCTCATGAAGAGCCCTCCAACATTAATTGCAGAGACACAACCTGCCTTTTTCTAAGACAAATTAATAATTTCCTTAATCCATCATCAGGAAATGGAAGGCTTTGATGCTTTAATTCCTTTCCTGTGACCATGGCAACAACAAAAAGGAGGGGGGGCTGTTAATTTTCTCATCCATGAGAATTTCAGCAAATAGCATGTTAGTGTTCTTTGCCTGGGAGTCTTTGCTGGAGAGAAGTCCAGTGAATTACACAAAAGGCAGGTAACAAAATCGGGTGTCTCAGACACAATGGTAGAATCATGGGAAGGAAGCCAGAGCTAGACTTTGGCAACCCCACTCTGGATAGAAAATGCAGAGTGGCTGTAGTATCAGGATTATTCAACCCAAGCCTGTTATCCTTCAGGGAGAAAAACCAGCTCATTACAGTGTTGTGCTGAGGGCATTGAAGCCTGCTGATGTTCAGAAAGGGAGACCTGTTAAAATTAGCATGGGTTGACCCACCTTCTCCAGAAAAGAAACAGAAAAAGAGTACATGATTCTTAGTCTGCAGTACAGGTAATTATAGCACTAAAATTGGTTACTGCATAAAAGTGCAGGGTATGCATGCATGACTATGCATGTATATAAACGTATGAGTATATGTATATACACGCATATATGTCTCACATGTCCATACTGCACAGCCCCGCATGTGTTTGCGCACACACTACCAGTTGTGAAAGAAATTTCTAGCAACCAGATGGCAAACCCTTTTTATGTCATGCATGACTTGCAGATGCATGAGTAAAACACTCTTTCCCCTCCAAAACAATTGGCCTCAACTATATAGGCCCTGAAGAGCAGAGTTCAATCCACGGCACACCTTGAGCTGCCAAGGAGGATGCTAGCCCTCACTGGCCAAAGCCATGCTGGATGACACACTCCCGACATGTGTAACTGATTGCAGCACAGAGCTCACACCATCTAACTTACTGGTATAGTCAAAACCTTCACTTCCTTTCCTTAGGAGCACAAGCCCACCCCTTGCACCTACAGCCCCACTTCTACAAGTCCCACCGGAGCAATCCAGGGCACACTCCCGATCACCAGGTTCAAAGGGGATGTGATTTCACCCCTGAGGTTTGCATACAAAAATGCTCCCAGAGCTGATAATAAATGCAGTTCCACTGCTGGAGCTTCCATTGGTTACTTTGCAGGAAGGAGAGGCTGGATTCTTAGCATGTGAATCAGGCTACGTGGTCTGAGGGAGGCTGATTCATCCAAGTTTTACTTTGCTAGAACTGACAGAACTTTTCCTAAGTGAAGGTATCAAAGCAAGAACCTAACATGTATAATCCTCAAACTGAGTGCACTGTTCGGCTGAGAGGAGTCTGCATTCAGCTACTGTGAGAAGCCCGTGCCTCTTGAGGTCCTGGACTGACACACAGGCTGCCTGGTCTGCTTGGAGGAGATGCTTCCCTTGCACTTGCGCTCTGCTTTTTAACACACCCTGCTGACACACATTGGTCTTTCCAGCTGCTAAGGCACTGAAAACACAATAAATGCTGAATAACATCTGCTTTCACCAATATTAAATACAAAAAAGTTTTCACTTTATGGTTACTGAGGGAATACAATGTGATTACAGGCAGGCACAGAAATATAATGCCAGGCTTTGAATGGGCCGAGAAGTGCCTAAAGAACACATCTATATTCAACACTGAGCACTCTCTGATTAGCTCTGTGAATGTCAGGCTTAGCTAGTGACAAAGGTTGGGATACTTTCCTTCTCTGGAGAGCAAACTTTGTTTGCTCAGTCTTTGATTGTCCATGGCAAGACTCAGCTGGTAGGCACCATGAAGCTAAATTTTACCAGCTTCGTGAAGCATCCCTCCTGAAATGAGAGCCCGTGCAATCAAAGGAGAAGAGTGCCTTTGAAAGCACTGAGCTTGTTCAGCTGCTCCTCAGGGTTTCCTCACCAGTTGGACACCTCCCCAAGGATCATGTCCTACAAAACTCTATGGTTTCTCCAGACAACTGCTGTCTGTTGCATTTTTCTGGATCATTAAAACCCACGGCAGTGCTTTGCCGACAGCACTGAGAACTAGCAAACAATTGCTGCAACGCTGTGTTTCATAAGGTGGGGGAGAAATTTCCAAAGAGAACTCTTCACCAGTCCTGAACTAGTGTGAGTATTTTGCATTCAAAAAAAAAGTTTATTTAAAAAGTTTTGGAACTCCCAGGAACCCAGAGATGCAGAAAGTCCCTAAAATTATGAAGATCAGAGGTAGTACTCTCAAACAGCATGCCACCTGAAGAGGATATTCTCTCAGAAATGTGAACATTTGTGTGGTATTAAGATACCTGAAAGTGTCTTATTGATTCTGACATCGTGAGCTGAACTTCCCACAACAGAATTACAATTAGACACATTTAACTTTCACTGTATTCTTAATCTGCATTTCTTGAAGTGCATGTGGACCCATGTAGTCTCCAGGGAATATTTATTCATGAAAGATGGCTAGTCACTAACTTTAGCTTAGTACCTTGCCTTTTGCACTACATTCCAGCTCCAAAACCCTGATGTAAAAGAGGATGCCAGTCCCTTTCCACCACTGCAAATCCCATATGAAGAGGAGTTTGAGCATCTCTACTGGCTATCATTTAGTTGAGATGCCTATTTCAAAATTCAGGGTGCCTACAGAAGATGGACAAGCAGGCCTTGGACACCCAGTATGCGTTGGGAGATTCAACTGGATTAGAAATGTCCTCTGAATGTCTGTAACGCAGAGTGTCTGTTTAACACGGGGTTGTTTACAGTAAGGTCTCATGGCATTGTCATATTTTTGTGAACTGCAGAGAACGAGGGTACCTACAGGAGCCAGAGCCCTTCTGGCTAAAGCTGATGCACCTTGTAGTCTAGCGAAAATGAATGTTCTCAGGAGGATGGAGTGAAGCACAGATGAATACTTTGTTTACTGTTTGGGATATTAGTTTTAGCACATGCATGTGTGTGGGCTTGGAGGATTAAGCATGATTGGGCATTGACAGTCAATACTATTTGCATTTTATCATGTGTAAATGACATTAACACAGAAGTTATGATGCAATGTGTAGCAAGTTTCATTATGCCTCATTAAAGCAGCTCTCCCTTGCAAGTGCAAATGTACTGGAAGGCTGACCTAAATGTAGAAGAAGCTGAATGCTGATCCTTATCTTAATGAACAAATACAATTAGCCAAGTGTAAGAGTGTCAGGTATTGAAATGATCCTCTATAATACCTTCTTTCTTTTATTTCTCTGCGATGAGCATCTCCTGATGGTATCAGAGCAGCATCTCATCACACCACCTGGCAAAAACTACCAGAGGGTCTGTGAAGCATCATATCTGGGCCTTTGGTCCAGGTCCAGGGTAACCGGCCAGTTCTACTGCAGTTGGCATTCCTTGAATGTCCACTTAGCCTCTCAGGACATCCTGGGGAAGGTTTCTATTTCATCTCTTTCAACTTTCTTGACTTCCCAAAGACTGGAGAAAGCCTCGAACCCCTCCACCAGAACTGGTGTTCCTCATGATGATTGCTCCACTGGCAAATTATGACAATGAAGGGGCTTGAGGGGATCTTTGCCATCCTTTGGTGAACTCTCTTGACAAAAGTTTGGCAAGGACAGTGACATCTATTCTTCATTTTGAATGCCTGATCTCCATTGATTTGCAGTACCTACTGCAACAAGTCAAAGACTTTCATCTTTCATGGAGACTCTACTGAGGAGCTGGCCTCCTGCCCTCTGGAATGAGGTTTCTGCCAAGTAAAAGTGGGGGGAATAATAGATTTCCATTGACGGAATGCTTAAAAAACAGGTTACACATAATCACAGCACAGTTTGAATTCTATGTGACCATTAAAGGCCATCTAGTTCAACATTCCTGCAAGAAGCATGGACATCTTCAACCAGATCAGGTTGCTCAGAGCTCCATCTAACCGGACCTTGAATGTTTCCAAGGATAGGCATCCATCATTGCCCTCTCTCAGCAACCAGTTCCAGAGTTTCACCACCCTCATGGTAAAAAATTTCTTCCTTCCATGTAGTTTGAATCTACCCTTCTTTAGTTTAAAGCCATTACCCCTTGTTCTATCACAACAGATCCTACTAAAATGTTTGTTCCCACCTTTCTTAAAACCTCATTGAAGAATCAAAAGATCACAGTAAGGTTTCCCTAGGGTTTTCTCTTCTTTAGGCAGGATAAAGCCAACGCTCTCAGTCTGTCTTCATAGGAGAGGCGCTCCAGCTATATTTTCATCTTTCTGGCCTTGCTCTGGATCCACTTCAGCAGGTCCATGTCTTTCTTATGTTGGAGGCCCCAGGGCTGGACACAGTGCTCCAGCTGGGGTCTCACCAGAATGGAGTAGAGGGGGACAATCACGTCCCTCAACCTGCTGGCCACTTTTCTTTAAATGTAGCTCAGGATATGATTGGCCTTCAGGGCTGTGAGCACCCATTTCCGGCTCATGTCCAGCCTGTCATCCACCAGCATGTCCAACTCCTTCTTGGCAGGGCTGCTCTGAATCTCTTCATCCCCCAGACTGTATTGATACTGGGGGGTTGCCCCGACTCACATGCAGGACCCTGCACTTGGCCCTGTTGAACCTCATCAGGTTCCGCAGGGCCCAGTTTTGAAGTTTCTCCAGGACCCTCTGGATGGCATCCATCCTTTAGGTGTGTCAACTGCAACACACAGCTTGATGTTGTGTGCAAAGTTGCTCAGGGTGCACTGGATTCCTTCATCATTGATGAAGCTATTTAACAGTACTGGGCCCAATATGGGCCCCTGAGGGACATCACTTGCCACTGGCCTTCATGAGGACATTGAGCCATTGACCTCTACCCTCTGGATGTGACTAAATCTACCCAACTCCTCATCCACTGAACAGTCCACCCATCAAATTCAAGTTAGAGAGAAGGATGTGGGGGACTATGTCAAAGGCTTACAGCTTCAGAGATGCCCACTGATGTCACTCCATTGTAGAAGGCCACTAGGCTGGTTAGGCAGGATCTGCCCTTGGTGAAGCTATGATGGCTGTTTCAAATCACCTCCCTGTCCTCCATGTGCCTTAGCCATGTTCCATGATCTCCCCAGGCACAGAGGTGAGGATGACGGGTCAGTCCCAGGATGATCCCTTCTACCTTTTTTGAAAATTGGTACAGTATTTCTTTTTTTTTTCCAGTCACTGGGGTCTTCACTGGACTGCCAGGACTCTTCATATATCATGGAGCGATATAGGGCTATATTGAGAGATATATGGATTTGTATAATTGCACCACTGAGTACAAGTTATAAGAGTTGACGCTGCTCCTTTGATTAATAGGCACCATGTGCAACACATTTATATTTTGGGACACAGGGACATCTTTCCCCTCAGTTAAGGCAGGGGACATTTTGCTTCATCAGAGCAATGGAAATTTGAATCTTTGTGTGATTCTGCATCAAAGAGACATCTGGGACTGTCTGGGCTTTTCCAGGCAAAGAGCTACATCAGAATTGATTGCCCAGACAATTTCAAATTAGTATTCACAGAGTGCAGTGATTAAGGCTACTTGTGGACATTTATTTCTAGTCTAAAGTCTTCCAAAGTTTTCAAAGCAACAAAAATTGTCTTACCTGCTTATGCAATTATATAAGCACATCCTGCTTAATTTAGCCTCTATCCCCAGTAATTTTTCAAAGAGGCAAGTAATTTCATCTGGATTTGAAAAGCTGACTTAACTAGAGAATTTAAGGTTAGATTTGGGAGAGGTTTGGGCACTGAAATCCCTGACTTTTAAGTGATTTGGCCTCCAGCAGCTCATGAACCACACTCAGACTCCCTGTGTGATTGATGGCAGTAGTTGGGTGCTTCAAGACTTGAACACAACAGAGCTGGCAGGATACAGTGGGATCTCCTTGAAGGGAGCACAGCTGCTTACATTCAAGCAATAGGAAAAGTGGAGGATAAGGGTGTATCTGCAATCCTCTCTTGCACTAAAAGCCCCTTGAGGCTGGAGTGAGGCAATCCTGTCTGCCTGGGATCCATTGTCTGGAATCTTCTCCTGGAGATTGGTACCTACGCCCTTTCTTTCAAAAGACTCCACACAGATCAGTCTTTTAAAAACAAAGCAGGAAGAAGAAAAGGTGGTGATAGCTTTTATTATATAATGCCTTGGTATTCAAAGTATATGCTGAGGAAGTGGGAGGCCCAGGTTCCCCTCCTGCCTCAGCCCCAGGGGCCCAAACCCACATCTCCCACATCCCGTGAGAGCGCCCCAACAACCAGGCTGGAGGCTACCTTGGGTGGAGGAGCCTCCTCCACCCCTGCTTTGAAACTGCCACACTCCAGCCAGGAATTTCAGACTCAGGAGGGTGGAGGGGGATGTGAGGGAGAGCCAGGAGAGAGCATGTGCCTAATACTGAAACCTCACTGAGGCCTGTCACCAGGGAGGAGGGAGCTCCGGGCTGCCTCCTCATTCCCCGGAGTTGTTATCCCAAGAGATCTGCACACTGACTGTGGGTTCTGGCATCCAAACCCCTCCTCTCTGCTTGGCATCATGACTCTACAAAAGGCTTTCAGCAAGGTGGCACTGAGACGGGTGGAGAGGGTCTCTCCCCCAGGCATCCTTGCTCCTGAGGGAACCTTCCAGGGAGACAGCAGCCTCCTTTGCCCCTCTCTCACTTTCCCTGTGTGTGCACTCTTTGGATCTGGAGCTGCCATCGTGGTGCATGGGGAGGTTCCAGGTGCAACTACTAGGGCCCACCAAGCCCCTTAACAAGTAAAATCCTTGTTTACTCCATGCCAGGGAGGCTTTGGCAGGCATGAGGCACAAGGCAGCCCAGTTCTGGCTGCTCTGGAGACCTGGGTGAGCTCCAAGGTAAAGAGTCAGGTGTTTGAAGGGTTTCCAGGCAATTCCAGGGTTAAGTGGCAGTAGAGTTGAGTTTTCCAGACAAGCTGCCTGAACACATGGATTTCAGTTCAGTTTATACCCTTTGGTTTTGATCTTACCTACAGCAGAGGAAGTTTCTCTCTTTCCAAGAGGGCACACTGGGTGGCAGACAGGGAATTAATGTCCTCTCCCTGACGTTAGACAATAAATCAGCTCCTCACTAAAACTTGGGATTAAGGGTCATCCAGAGAAATCGAAGTGGGAAATCGAGTGCTTTCCTCAACTTCAAGGCAATGGATTAGAGAAGAGGGACACACTCATCTTGAATCACTCAGGTAAGATATGATTTGGTGTTAAAACTCTAGCACGGCTGATGCTGCTCCCAGTCTAAGATCAACTTTCCTAGTCCAAAAAAGGGGGGAAAAAAAAGAAAACAAAAAAGGAATTATGCAAACAATTTAACAGTAGGGGCCAGTCTTTATTACAGTCCCCTCAGGATGGGCCAATGAAAGTCCTGAACAGCTACCAAAACCAGTAGTCACAGTTACAGTAACAGGGCTGAAACACTCTGTGAGCTTGGCAGCTGTCATGCCCCAAGCAGAAGTCACGAAAAGGCACATTACACTTACCAATATCTAACAGAAGTTTGCCTCAGTATCAGTTCCAGGAAAAGGTTGAACTGATAATCATTTCTTTAGAAGTGGGGAGAAAAAAAAAAAAAAAAAAAAAAGCAAAATAAAAAATAACCTGGAAGGAAAAGCAGGCTTTCTGGTAGATCTGTGACAAAACAGCATCAGCAGCTCCAACTGGTTTGTTGCCCATTCCTCTTGGCAGACCAGTAAAGTCATATCCCAGAGATCTACACCTCTCTGTTAAGTAATCGTTGCACACACGTTCATTTGGCTGCAGCAAAGACATCCCCATTAGCCAATTAATGAGCCCATTAAAAGGTCCTCCTAACCACTGTGGCTGTTACACCTTCTTTGTGGAGCACCCATGAACCTGGTGGAGTCCAGCATGCAACCTGGAAAGTGCAGAAAGGAGCAACTTTTTTCTGCGAGATAGAGACCTCCGAGGAAAACCTTCTTGTTGCTTCCTTCATGCTCTAGGAAACTCTCCCTAGAAATTTCTTCTTTTTGGAGGGCTCCTTCTCCTCCAAAATAAGCCAAATTACTCAAATGGGGCAGAAATGCAGTCAGCATGCTCAGAAGGACAACACCTGCAGGGAACAGGCTTTGGCCATACCTGGCAAAGGATAAACATCTGCTCATGCTTACCAGCAGCACTTGGCTTTTCACTTTCTGCTTTCAGCAACATGAACTGGTTCTGCACAGTATCTGGTGTAACTTCTTACAAGCACAGAAACACTCAAAGAACCTGGGCAGGTAACACCAGTGCAGGGAGATTCCTGCCAGCCCGGCTCCATCCCACAGGCAACTTGCTGCTCTCTACATTCCTTCGGCAGGTGCAGAGGCACTTTCCTGTTCTCCCAAGGCTGTGATGGTCTCTATCACTTGATGCTAGAAATCACAGCAGAGACTTTTCCATAAAACTACCTGAAAAATGCAGATTCCTTTCCCTTCTGTGTTGATGTGTACGCATGGTGTGACACGCCATTCAAGTAAATCTAGTTTTATTGACAGGGATACTCACAGAAATGAACACACATGTGTGCACCTAAAACCAGAAGAAAACAAAATTTTAAATTTGCAGGTATGGACGTTTATACCAACCAATACAGAGAAAACACTATGTAGTTTCTCTGACCTATTATGAGTATGACTCAAAAAATCAACATTGACCACGTACATAAACGTGTGACCTACACAGAATGCTTAAAAGTAATTGCAAAAGGATTTGTTGAGTAATTCAAAAAAAAAAAAAAATATTGTCAGGAGACAACTTGGTTGTGGGAAGAGGCACTTAATTCACTGCATGAATGACTCACAGTGAATTACTTGCATAACTCCACTCATGGAAATCACTACTCTGCAAAAGTGCATACATGTTAAATCAACCAAAACACAGAGTGGTCCATATTCTTGGTACAATGCTGCCTTCCTGCTGGTACAGAATGAGGAAAAATCCCCTCAGCTGGGCAGGGAGCAGAAAGAAATCCTCTTTTTTGGCATCCTGGCAATGTTTTCAAGAGACAGTTCAGCAGCACTCACTTGCCCTATTCATGCTTGGCATTTATGTTAAAAAGAAAATCCGGGCCTGTAATATTTAAGAACAAGCTCTTGTTGACAATGAAACTTTGACTAATAAATCTGAGGCTGCATTTCCCACCCAACTCAATTTAATGCCATAAGGTAATTATGGTCCTTCCCTGGAAAACAGAGAGCTCCATGAAGAAGGTCAGCTGGCATGAACACTAGCAAGATTTGCTTTCTTCAGGATACTCAGGATAAATAACTCCTTTTATTTGCTATCTGTGTTTGAACTGTGAGGTACAAAGCTTACTGGAATGAAACAAGGGGAACTATTTTTCACTGTTCCACCCTCCTGTAATTTCCAATAGCAGGTCCTCAAAGCTGAAAAAAAGGCAAAAAGAGAAGAAAAAAACCAATAAAAAAATGCACCATAGCTCCTTTCTAAGTCTCATGTGCCTGACACAACCCACCAGCCATACCTGAGGCATCAAATTCAGATGTTAGAATGACCAGGTGACACACATCCATTTGGCTGTAACATCGCAATTTAAGCTGTATGAACAGGGAGCTTATTCTCTGGGTATAGTGAATGCAGAAACTTCAGCTAGTATCTCAGAGCCCTTGTATTAGGAGCTTTATTGATTCTGTGAAAAGCCTGGTCTATGCAGAGACTCGCTGCCCCTGTGTTGCTGGAGGAGCAGCCACAGAAGGAACAGCTGGGCACAGAGAGCATCCCATCCAGAGCAGAGGTCCACATGGTAGTGATGGTGCTCAGGACAACAGCGTCCTTGGGGAGGCAGGAGAAGTGGGTTTGCTCTGGTGGAAATGCCCAACATGTAAAGCACAGAGTGCGAACAGCTGCCGCCTTGGCCACCACCACCCCACTGGGGCAAGAAAGCAGGAGCCAACACAAGCAGATGGATCCTGCTGCCCAAGGAAAGTTCAGTTACACTCACACAAGAGCCCTTATGCAAGCCTCAGCTCCTCTTGATGTTTCTACTGACAATCATTGAATAAAATGCATAAATATTCCCTGGAACTGGGACACGAATCTGGGATTTTCCTTTGTCCCTGTGCGAACAATCCCTCACATAATTCACTCATGGTGAATATTCCCATCAAAAAGATCCTCAATATTATGTTTTGGTGATGCAGTAGATGGAAAGAGCCAAACAGCTCAGGTTAAGGTAAGCCTACAACATCCATCTCCCACTTCTCGACAGCATGCTCTAAAAAACCAGGGTATCCCACGTAGGAGAGGGACAAGAGCTCTGGTGCAGTTTTTAACTCAGATATCTGTGTTTGAAGAAAGCAGGTATGATCTCAGTACCCTGCCTTGAGCCCCTTCAGCAACTTAAACAGTAGAATGTGCCCTGGCTCCAGAATGGCAGTGGGACTATCTCCAGTTTCTTCTCAAGGTTATTGTACTTTCTAACATGCGCTTGGATCTGTGGCTAAGATCCACAGGGAATTTTTGTATCCCAGAACAGATGAAGCTATTGATTCCAGGCAAATTTGGGAGTTAAGTGGTGCCAAGGTGCAGACAGTGGAAACCCCATTTCATACATCAGAGTATGGCCCTGATTTTCTGTACAATAATATTGCTCCAAATCCAGGAACCAGCCTTAAATGCCGACTTTATGAAATTCTTGTTTTGTGGGCAAAATCCTAAAACACATCTCTGGCTTTGCTATTTAGCAGTTCTCTTTCAGGTAAGGAGACAAAGCTCTCTCATGCACTTCTAAGGGATATTTGCTGCACACGGATTTGGCAAGTGCTGGGTCTGGGAGGATACTGCACATACCACAAGGGACTTGTGCTATGACAACCTAAGCCAAATTCACTTAGAGACAACTAAGACAGCTGCATGGTGGTTGTGAGGCAGACTTTTGGTAGAAACACGAGAAATTCTTAACAAATATTCCATTTTATAAAAGGACAGGTAACTACTCATATTGCACCACGTCCTGGAAATTGCTGCACTGGGGTATTACTGACACAAACACGATTCATCCCATACTAAAAATCTGCATCAAAATAGCAGACTGAAGTACTTGAGACAGTTGGCAGACATACGGAGAAATTCTGCAGAGTTCTCAGAAACAGACAGTTTTAAAGTGTCTCAATAAACTAAGCGACAAACTCATCAGACAGAAGTATAGGACTGTGAGATGACACCAGATTTCAGAGTTGTGTTGCTAACCCACCTCACTGCTGCGTCCATTAACCTTTCACCTTTTGGCCATCTAGTCCACTGAGCTTGCTAGCTGTCTGAGACAGAGACCATACCCTGTCTGCACTGGTGCAACTGAGTGGTTCTTCTGTCATGATTTTTGAAAATCTATTCGCAATACTTTTTAGCAATTGAAGCAAAAAGCTTGATAATATGATCTGAGAGATTTCAGACTGGAGGTGACTGATAAAACCACGCTGGCATCAATTACTCTGTGTTATACACTTTCAGCAATGCTACCAAGGTGTGTTCAGAGATTTCAGACATGTCCTGACTAAGCTCCGCCCAGAATTTCTACCTTCAAGCACACATTTGCAATGACAACAGACTTCTGCACGCTTCTGAGAAATGCCTTTTATTGTATAACAGCAGTTGTCACGTGAATGTCCACAAAGGGAATCATTCCATAGCAATACCAAAATCAAATTATTACACAAATGCAAGAACCGAACCAAACCAAAACAAAACCAGAGTTAAAAAGAGGAAAAAGCAGTGTGCTGTTACACAATGTAAAACATACACAGAAAGCAGTATTCTTCTGCTGAAGGGTCAGATGCTCATCACCATCATGGGAAAGAAGTGATTTCAACTCTTTCTTCCCTCCTCCAAAAAAACCAGGCAAACTTTAAAGTGAGATATTTCAAAGACAGTTGCTCTTGTCCTCCTCTTTTTCTTCTTGCAATCTTATTTCAAACATGTATGGGGAAGGCTAAAAGAACCTGCAACCAGCATGACTGAGGTTGGTCAGAAGGTTCTCCTCTTCCCAAAGGCAGTATGAATGGTATCACAGAAGACTGTGCCTACCTGGCAAATGGTTCAGTTCACTGAAGACAATTTTGTCCTTAAAATAAGTAAATAAGCTGAATATGAAATAACCTGTCCTGGTTAACTGTGTTGGCTTTGAAAATGCAAACATGCTTTCTTGGCTCCCAGTGGTCTTTGNACAAAACAAAAGTCCAAAAACAATTCTTGAGATCAGAAGTACAGGCTGTTCTTACACTTTTACACCAAAGAAACAACAGCTCTGTAACTGATGATTTTCAGTATTACTGTATAAAATTATATTTATTAGAAATAAGACTCTGGAATACTTTAAGGCACCTCATGGTGAAGAAATATTTTAAAGACTTGAATAACTCAGAGTATTTTTTCCAAGATCCCCAGGAAGGAACGTGACTTACAGTAACCTGCTTTACTATTTCCAAATAAAGCACAACATTTTTCAAAGTGGAAGTTTAGAACTACTTGAATTTTTCCTTATAAGGAAACATAAAGCACCTTGCTGAAAAGAGAATTTATTAATTTAACATACCAAGGCTTTCACCACAGGAAGGCCTTTTTCATCCCTGCTCTGAGTTTTGCCATTCAGGTACACTGCACCTTTTAGTTGAACTGAAATGGAATGGGTCAGTCAACCTTCATCAACAACTGAACAAAACAACTATCAACAACAATACCAACAAAAGAATCTAAAAAAAAATTTCCTGACTAAAATATTTTTGTAACTTTAAATCAGAATGATGATATAATGCCAAAGACAGACATGAATGACTCGCTACCAGTTGTTCCACTCAGCAATTTATGGGTTTCAGGTGTGATTTTGTAAAATATCTGTTTTGTCTTGTATTGATATTTGATACCTTCAGCTAGTAGTGCCAAAATATGTGAAGAAGCAGAATCAGCATCTTCAGAGATACCTAACATTTCTGTGCACATTCAAAGAGCTACAGTATAAAATTAATTTCATCTTATAGAGTGATAGCTAGATCTGTCAGGGTCGCATACCAGTGAGTCTGCAGCAGCCACCGTTTTGGAGCTCTGCTCTGAAATATAACTTACCATAGATTCATTTCTGAGCGGAAATGAACTAAAACTGTAATCATACCCTTGATTTACACATGCACATCTCCTTGGTTCTGATAAAAAAATATAAACTCCAGGTATGTATGGCTAGGAGAACATACTGTTCTCTTAAGAGTATTTAAAAGTCTCTGTATTACTCTCTTGTAAGAACTAACTATTTAGAAATAAAAAGAACTCACTTTTGTAAAACACTATTAGACTCTGAATATACCCACGCTGCTTAAAAAAAGAAGATAAACAAATGAGCTCGAGCTCCTGATTCCAAGCACCGCCTTACTGGTCAGCTTGCCCTAGCTCTGCTTTGCACAACTACAACAAGGTCTCTCCAAGGCAAAGCTGGAGCAGAGTTTGGACATGGATCCATGGACCCTTGCCAAAAAGGCAGTTACAGACAAGACCATGCAAGGTTCAACTTTCTTCATGCTACACAGCTCCCCAGCATTATCCCACGTGATTTTTCACACTGAAGCACTTTACATTTTCACATACCTGTGCAATGCAAACACTCTACTGAGCTGCAGAACAGCCCTATCTTTATTTCAGACAACTTTAATGGAAAAGAAAATCACAACAAAACACACAAGACGGTAATTGTGTGCTACGACCATAAGTGGACTGCAGGCGCCCAGAGAAGACCAAGGGCCAGCACAGTACAGAGAAGTGGATGTGGCTGGTGCGCTCTGAGAAGGATTAGCCATAAGCACTGCTTACATGAGCCCATCTGTGCCACATGGCTTTGGGGACTGGTAGTTGCCCTTTCTGTCCTTCACTGTCCGACACTTATCACTAGATGTAGCACGAGCCTGGTTCCGCACACCACGGTGTGAAGTTCAGTGCCACTGATCTCAGTGGAATCTGTAAACAGTGTAAATTGCAACACACTGCCAAAGTGTGAGGACTTAACAAAAAAGGGCTAGGGACAAGAGCATCTCATTTTGTAACTTCCTCCTAACGATGTAGGAGGATGCTACTAACAAAACCTGGTATCTGATGTTTGTTCCACCACCTCCAAAGCACCCCTGTGCCCCCTCTGCTTGGCTGATGGCACTGCAGGCAGGATCCCCTCTCTCCCGGGATCTCACAGCAGGACAGTGCAGGGAAGATGCTACAACACGGGAACGAGGATTCTGCTTCTCACCATGGGGCTGGGTCCTGAGCAGGAAAAAGCCCTTGTAGATGAGCGATTGCGCTGAGACACAGGCTTTGGCATCAATTTACTGGTCAATAGGGAGAGAGTAACTTTGTATTTCACTCAATTATTTTCTGGTAGAACTGCTTGAAATGAGAAACATTTGTGTTTGCCTTACTTTTAGACCACTGGGCGAACATTGGGTAAATAACATTTGTTTGGCCTTACAAAGGTAATAGCAAGCATCTTCAGTCTTTTAAAAAAAGTACAATGTTTTCCATGTGCTGAAGAGATCTGTTGCCTTTCAGTCTCTCCTGGGCCCTTAAAACAGCAAGATGAATAGATGCATTTTCTGCTGGACCTCAAAGAGTAGCTCACCAAAGTTGAAAAAATCTGAAGCAGCACAGCACTTGCTTGATTTATATTTTAAACATGTGAATAGTGCCTTTTTGTTAAAGTGCTTTGCTGAATCAGGACATAACTTATGAATATTGAACCCTTTTCTCTCATTGCATTCCTGTCTCTATCAGCAACAGCCATTCAAAACTACAGGCTGTACTTTCCTACCTATCTGGCAGGATGGTAACTTCAAACAGCTTAAGTTCAACAGAACCCCTAATGCAAAACTTTAAACATACTAAGGTTACATATTTTTAACATATATTTAATGAATTTGTTGTGTACCCTGCAGTTACAGCTTTGGCTTGAAGGCACAAATATTAAGGCACAATAAATGCAAATAATGTATACATTTCAATGTGTTGTGTTGAAGATAACTTTGTAGTACACAGTATTTAGGTATAATGACATGTCATTCAAACGTTTCCTCAAGTTATTTTAATACCTTTTTTTCTTTGATAACCTGAATAAAAAAAAGGAATGTATGTTGAATTATTTAAATATTTCTTCAGTGCAAATGTGGTAATTTTCTTCTAAAGTATAGAAGATATTGATTTTTCAGCATTTGGATTTTAGCAAAATAAAGCTAATATTTACACTCAACAGCATAATTTGAACTATTTATCAAAAAATAAGTATAGAGTACTTCTTTTGCTATCAAAAAGTACTTTTGGCTTCTTCAAGTCTTTTTTCTAGCAACCTGCATAGGTACTCATGACAAGTAGAGAGACAGCTGCTCTGGATGATGACTGCACACTACCGAATCTGCTGTTTAGACACAGTTGTCACGCTGAAGTGACATTGAAAAACATTTTGGTTTTGCTTGCTCTCAAAGTATTTCTAAAAGAAAAAAGGACACATTCCAATTATTTTAATATGCTCCAAATATGCATCCTAGACTTGTTAGGTGTCCTGCACCTGTTTAAATAAAAGAGATCTCTACCACACAACTTTCAAACAAAAACTGAATCTGCCCAATTTCCTTAGCAATACAAACATAATTCATTGGAAAGGAAAACATATTGCACTGAAATGAAGGAAATAGGGACAGTAAAAATTTTCTTCTCAGTATTAAATAGAAAGGATGTCCAGTGCAAAGAATCGCCCACCCCTTTCCCCTCCTGTTGACACTTGCCAGCATTGCCACTGAGTTTAGATGATCTCAGGTTTACATTCTGTAGAAAACAGTTAAGGCTACTAGGAATCACAGTGCAGTTTCAGTTATGCATAATCCTGAGGAAGAATCCAAGGAGGAGTCTATGGCAAGCTGACCGTTCTGAACAACTTCTGGGTAATTCTTACTGAAGTATACCTAGGAAAAATATTAGATTTTGTGAGCAACTATGCAGCAAACACCTTACAGCTTTCAACAAAATTTGTGAAGATAAATACAGTAGAGATAAATACGTATCCCTAAGAAATCCCATCAGGAACTTCAGGTTAGTGGGCCCTCAGTAACTTTATGTCACTGAAAAATTAGTAAAATTACTATATGATTTTACATTTTAACAAAACATGAGAAAAATCCCACACAACCTGTAGATCCCCACAAATGTGGTTAATTCAGATAAACAGGTAAGTTTTATCACTTTACATTAAACTGATAAGTAAAATCATTTTACTAGCTCAAAACATGGAGATAAATTAAAAACAGGATGACAAAGAAGCTGGGAATCTTGCGTCTGCACAAGGGTTTCTCATTTTCACACATAAAATGAACACAAAGGGTTTGGATGTTAAAATCAGGTTGTAATCCCTATATTTTACAAACTATGATTGACAACCATTGAAACTTCGAAGTATATGTATGAAATAACCCAGCGTTTAATTTGTGCTGCAGAGCAGTTATAGGGCCTATAGAAATGTGATCTCTGGATAGCGAACCACAATAATGAAAGAAGAAGCAAAAGCTTTAACAATGACTCAACCAAGCAACTTCTCTAAAACGTAAGATGATACCAAATAATAGGACAGTTCTTTGCCAAGCCTTTGAGTTCCTGAATTCTACCAATTTCTAGCTCAACTAGAAGAGATACAGGTTTCCTGATAAATGTATAATCAGAACATAAAGGAAATGAAATGCTGTCAAGTTTCACTGTTCCACAATCATCAGTTTTTAGCAGCTGTATCATATCTCTGTTCCTTGACAGATGCGCATAACAAAATGAAATAATGTCAAGACTTGTGTGCTCTTATCTAAAAATGTGTTTGGGTGAAAAAGGACTTCAAATGCAATTTTTTTTCAAAGAAGAATGTGAAAAGTTTTGTTTGAGTCTTTAAAAGCAGAAAATACACTATCTTGCTGAAGCTGACGTGTCACAAGTTAGGTATAGTCAGACTGCTTTGACTACAGCTTATGAAACATCTCTGAAATTTATATTTGAGAGTGTTGTCAACAAAGTTCAGTTTGTTTGATAATAATGTCCTTTTCATATACATCAATACAAGTATAAGACATCCGGGATAAAAAAGAAATAGTCATTCTATAAAAACATTCCTGTAAGTACCGCTGTCATCTTTTGTGCACACACGCTAACACAGGATATATGCATCTTTACAAGTTTCAAAGAATATTAAAGTCTGATTTGAATCAACAGAAGAATTCAAAGCCCTATTAAGAGGCATTCTTCAGTAACCAGTCACAATCGGATGCAATAGAGCAAAGTTAATGGGGCTGCTGTCTGTGTGCAGACAGCAGCCCCAGTTGTGGATTTTCATCCTATTCCTGGTTTAAAACATAAAACTTTGGCATACTTCTAATGCAGCTTTTGAATGTGATTTTTTTTCTTAATGGAAAGCTAATGGAAAACCTTGGCACATTACTAGAGATGTAATGAAATGGCAGCTGCTTTTCAACTGTCTCATTGCAATTCTTCCCCTGAGCCCAATCCCTCAAGATATTAAATGCCCAAGTCTCTATACAAGTTTCTTCCACTGCCAAGAGAGCTGCAACCTTTTTAAAAGTAATCACTGAGGTGAGATAACACCTAGTATTTTAATATTTACACATCTGTCATAGCTTTAAAATAAAATAAGACAACCCTTATTTTTCCCTCAAAGTACCGAAAACCCGGCTGACAGAAACCCAGCCCTATCCTGATGTCACTAAAGCCTGCAGAAAAGCCTCTCTCAATGTTGCCAAGAGTGGGGAGAACTTCTGTTTATCTGAATAATTGAGCACTTTTCTTTTTCTTTTTTTTTAACTACTTGAAGACTATTTCTCACTTCCCCATAGGATTTTCTCCTGGTAGCTTCCTGCAAACCGAGCAAAGATAAAAACACCGTCTCACAGCATCAAGCACAACTCAATTGCCATCAGGCTTACAGGCTAGTTAATACATCCTCAGTGGTCTCCAATTTGAGCGGTGCCTGTGTTGTTTTCTTTGACATTTGCACAAAAAATACTGAGCAACCAAGAGAGACGCACAAATAACAATGTACACTGACGTTGGATCCATGCAGAAGCCTGAGCTAAGGTTGCAGTAACAGCACAATCTTGCAGTGCTTAGCTAAGATGCCCATGAGATTTTTTGTTTAAATTATGTTTCTTCAAATATGTCCAAGCTAGTCTTCCAATTTAAGATGTGTAGTCTCTCTTCATTTGCATTTAAAGGATACATGCAGAATCCATACTGTTCCAGAAAATGCATTTAAAGTCTCACCTTACTGAAAGAAATTCTTAGTACAAGTTTGTGTTGTACAGGTCCAAATCGCAATAAATCAAGATTCAGATTCAAAATGCAATAAATTAAATAATCATTGCCAAAGTAAAGCCACATTCCAGAATATTTTACCTAGCAACCTGCTGTAATGCCTTTTGAAAAGTACATATATATGTCATATTACCATCTCTTTTCATGTGCCACATACTGTTTTCCAAAAACAGAAAAAAAGCTGTTAGTAAAAACAGCTCTTAGTAACCACAGTAGGAACGTAGGAGACCAACAGCAACGCATGCAACAGACTTACTAGTTTAAAAAGAAAAGCCATTGGAATCAGCTCTTCTGACTAAGCAACTTCTCTGAAAGTATGCACGAAGCACAAGGGACAGCAACAACAAAAACCCTGAATTGTCCAAGTCCTTAAAACAGAAAGAACTGTAACTGTGCTTCTGGGTAGCTGCTGACTGGAGATATAGTCTCTTGATTCCCATATTTTTGGGCTGAGTGTGGATAAGCTCCATGCTTTGCATTCTTGGCAGATGCTAAAGCTTGTATCTGCCTTCTAGCCTGGGAGTTAGCAAACTTTTTCATCAAACCACATTTCAGCAAAGACTGGTTCCTGGATCTCTTCCCTTCCTGTACAAAATCACACAACATTGATGTGGTAACTGCAGATGACTATATGGGCAAGTAACGTCAAGCAATTATTTTTATACATTTTGAATTATCTTTGAATGCAATTGTGCAACTGGGGAGGGCTGCAGGGAAGGAAGGAGAGACAGCATGACATGGCTAAATTTCTACAGATGACAGCTGGATAGCCTCACCTCTAGCTTTTCCAAGGATTAAGTCTTAGGAAGCTGGCCTTCACTTTACAGACAAACAACAGTCATATGAATTTGAAGCTATCCTTTTAAATGCCACTTACATAACCTCCAGATTGTCACAAACACACCACAAAAAACATGGCTGACCCATTCCTTTCTATTAATAAAATATATGAAGCTACACTGCAGCAATGGAGAAGGACAGCAGGACTCATAACATAGCTTTGTTCAGGACAAAGCTGTTTCCTCACTTCTGCCATTTGTGCCACACAAGAATTTATAGTGTATGCTCTTAGCTACAATGCTTCACTTGAAAAACTCCTTAAAAAAAATTCCGGGACTATAAACAGACACAGAAATCTCTTCCATGATCTTCAAAAAGTCCAGTAAAATAGCAACCAGACATGATCATGCAGCCTCCATGACAGCACAATTTTTCTTTTTTTTCCAACTTGCTGGAACTCTGCTAATTTTTTACTGGAAGATAGTCAGGCACCTGCCATTTTGTTTCTTGGCTTTATGCGTTCCCTGCCTTCTGGCATTTCATTTGCCCAGCTAACAGTCTGGACTTTGTGTTCCCCTAGCTCTGCCACACACATTCAGCATCTCGAGGAAAGGAAAGCATAAAGGCTAAAGACCTCTTGTCTCTAAAAGGCTGTCTTAGGTTGCTATATGCTTAACACCAGTGCCTTACTCGAATGCTGAAAGTACAGTTACATGAGTATGAAGCAAGCTGCTGCCAAACAGAGCACCGCCAGTCTCAACTGAAGCAGTGCTGAAACTTCCGTGGCACTTAAGACAATTAAGATCTTGCTCTGGACATCCTGTGTGGTAAATTATCAAGAAAAACAGAAAGCAAGCCAAAGCTAGTCAAAGAGTTCCTGAATCACAGGTCATTTCTTTTATCTTCTTATCTCTGCTTCAGCTTTCCATCTGAAAAGCGGAGATGATACAGCCTCACCTCAGAGGCATATTATGAAAATTAATCCATTGATGTCTCTTAAACACTTTGATTGCCAGAGGAATGCTCACAATTACATTAATAATTCTGTACTCAGAGTAGGATTTGAATAGTAAGCAGTAAATCAGGCACAGAGCCTTGTAGGGAACAAGGAGGCAACAAAACATTCAATAGCTGTTTCTTAATTGAGTCCTGCTCATCCTATGTGCAGAACAGAGCAAGGGGACAAGAACGAAGTAAGAGGATACACAACAGTACAAATGTGATCACACCGCCAGAGATCATAATATAATGCACAGGTACTGAACTTTAACTAAACTATGATGGGCCCTTTAAAAATATACAAATAACAGATAAATGCTTGACTCTGCAGTCCTAGCATGTCTTTTTTACAGGAAATTCTTTTAGGATCAATGCCCTGCACAGGTATGTCATATATTATTTACACTTACTGTTTTGTGTACAGACAAAAGGATGCAGGAAATCTAAGCAATCTTTCAACTCAGGGTATATAAATACACTTATAATTTGGAAGTCTGTATATATCCCTCTGAAAATTACCCCTTGCCTTGCAAAACTGACAGATTCTTTAGTGGAAAGCTTGCTGTAACACTGAATATGCTAACTTGAGATAAACTACAGAGACAAACTTAATTATCTCTTCTTCTAAAATTACCCGTTTTGCTGTTTCAATCAGAGAAGCCGCTTCAGTCTTGCCCACTTGTTGCACCATTTTATAAAACAAGCTGTCGTGTTCTTGCAGCAAAATGTAAGGTTCACCATATTCTTTCAGTCTTCCTGCATCTAAAACCTGTTAAATCAGCAGAAACCAATGTATTAACATAAGAAAATTAAAAACTTAAATGTTAAGAGTTTAAAAACCAAATGTAGGTGACTACAAGCAAGGGGGAAATGTATGCAATTTAGTGCTAAGATGAATTTTGTACCCTGAAAATGAAATACGTCCTCTTCAAACTAGTAAAGCACTTTCTCAGTTTACAGACCTGTTGTACAATTTTAGAGTGCCCTACAGCCATTCCACCTATAGGAATCCAATGTAAAGTTATGCAGAATATGGAAATACAATGTTTGTGCAGCCAACAGAGCAGATTATAAGATTCATTGTGTAAGAAGGAAACAAAGAGGTCCAAAATGGGCTCTGAAGTAAACAGCTGTGGGTAAAAACCACGCAATAACCACCAAGACGGTTAAGGGAGAATAAGTAGGTCTTTTGAATTAGAGGAGGTGAAGATGTCATTAAAGAAAATGAGGATGTTGCTGAAAAGATAAACAATTTCTTGCATCAGGTTTTGTCAACTACATGTTAGAAAGATCCTTAACCCCGAACCTATTTTTTTGACATAAAGAGAGATGAGATGCCACCATGGGCATAGGTACCCTGAAAGAGGGGAAGGGAGAAAGAAAAAACCAACAGAGAAATTAAAAAGGCATTAAGCCAGCAAACCACAGAGGATATACACAGTCAAAAATACCAGAAAAAATCAGGAATAAGGTGATTGAACCTCTAAGAAAATATTCTTACACTAGTGACTCAATTTAAGACTGCATGATAGGAAACACTGCGCTTACATTTTGAAAAGCCTTACAGGATTAATTCAGGAAACTTTTAGACTAGCACATATATTTTCAGATAAGACAGCAATTTAGTTAAAACAGTCATAAAAACACAAGAAAAAGACACACAGACCACGGGTAGAATTTGTTCTCTACAGCTTTAGCAAGCACAAATCTGATGCAATTTTTAATGCACCATAAGAAAACTAAAGGAGATATGGTTTATATGGATTTCCAGAAAGGCGTCTGGTGTAAGTAAATAGCTGTGCTACAAGGGGCAAATCTTTTCAAGAACCTGGACAGAAACTGAGATTAGAAATAAACAGTACATTTTATTTTGTAGAAAGCTGAGCAGGTAGGAACCACATCATTCTGGCATGTGTGGCAGCTATGTATGTGTTAGTCATCAGAAAAGGGGTATCAGAGAAGTGACAAACCTGCAAAATGACACAAAAATGTGCAGGTAAATCTAGGCCAGAGATTCAGATACACCTAACCAGCCTAAAAGAATGAGAAACACAATAGCAGGGAAAAGTCAATATTGACAAATGCAATGCACTCAAATACTTAACTGGCTTATAAATTAATGGTATTGACTCAAGAAAGAGATTTGGGTGTTAGTCTACAAGTTCAGTACTTTAGGCCATGAGGAGGAGTAATGAAGTTTCAAAAAAAAAAAAGAAAGAACTTATGTGAGAAAACAAAGCAATTCAGAAAATACTTTTGTTCTTATATAAATAAAAAACTGAATACACATGGCATGCTATTGACAAAAATATTGCCACAAAAAAAGACTTCAAGGACTCATAACTCAAACCATAGTTGTGGTGTACATACTTATGAGGGGGAAAAAAATCTAAAAAAATGGAGCTGTTGATTTTAGGGAAGAAATTAATCAAAGGTATTATGAGGACAACTTCCAAAATAACAAAAATAGTTTGCAAACTTCTGCCAATAAGTTTGGAGATACACCCTAAGCCCTGTGAGGAAACTTTCAAACGTGCCCTTTGTCCGCGCGGCAAACAAAGCATCCTGATGGCCAAGGGCCAGGCAGATCTCCAAGCGGCCAGGACCTTGGTTAATGACAAAACCCACGGTGAAGGGGGACAGCTGAGCTGATCCCTTTGCCCACACCAGTGTGAAAATAACGCACTGTGGAGATCTCTCTGGACCTGTTTAACACCAGGGACCCTGCACTGGGGGAAAGGCACCCACCCCCTCCCTTCTGGTTCAGTTAAGTACATGGCATTTGAATGGAAAATCACTCAGCCGACAACAGCAGCATAATGACATCTAATTTTATAAATTGTACACAGAGAAACCTACAAAAAGGTACTTGCTATTTTCAAAAGCTCATAACTTAAGAGTATCCAGCCTATACCATGATTTTCCTTTGCAAGTGATTTCCAGTACTGTATTATAGCTGAAGAAAGTGCTCACAGGAAAACGTTAAAATATTAGTACTATTGCACAGCACAATATATAGTGATTCGACATACAATAGCTGCAGGATTTCACCTGCAAAGGTATACTTGCACACATGTTTATTTCCCAGCGTACTTAGTCCTATCCCCATTTAATCTGAATACTTAATGATTAATTACAAACATAATTTTAATCACAATCCTTTCTATGCCATAGTATGTCACAGTTAAATACAGTTTCCTTAAAAATACAATAAATTTTCACATACAATTTCACATTTAAATCTGTGTCACAGCATAGAACATCCCTGGTGCCTTGAATAAGTAAAGATTTTCTCAGCATTGCACTGCATTATGCAACCACTCCTTCAGAAAGGAAACAAAAAGCATCTTTGTTAAACGTGTCTCTTACAAGTAAAGAACTGCAACAAAAAAGCAGAGGGTTTTAAAAAAAATTATGTTATTGCACTATCGGAATTTTAACATTAGTTTTGCAAATATCTGAAACAACCACCAACAAAATCTTTCCCCTTCAGAGAACCTGGGAAAAAGGAAGATTTATTCTGCCTTGACAAGTTCTAAACATCCAAGTCCAGAAGATGAACGGATAGAGCGAGCAGTTTCTGTCCAGAAAAACCTCATTCACATTTTAAACAAATCATTAACCTATTCATAGCCTTTCTTGAAGGATAAAAACAAATGTATGTTATGAAAATAGACAGAACAACTACAGGAAAACAAGCTGTGTTACTTTTTTAAAAAATCTGAAATGACAAACAAAAAGAAAAATTAAGAATGAAACTGAACAGACAATATCACTCCTACAAGTCAGGAACACTCTATAAACCCTGTTCACCAAGGAAAAACACTTTCTACTAACTGCTGTCATCTGTGAGACAATGGAGAAAATTTAAGCTGATTTACTTGGTAGTTATACATTTATATATTTATACATTTATTAAAAAGTGTTTAGACAAAGAGATAAGTACTCTTCTTTGAAGAAATATGTGCTGATAAAATTTAAATAAATAAATAGGTACTTTGGCTAAGGCTTTGCATACTCTTACTCACTGACTCCAAGCCAAATTAAAATCATTAGAACTTCAAAAAGCCAGCTAATCATTCAGGAAAAGTGGAATCTGGTGTTTACCAGCCACATATTTTCTGATCAACTTGCAACGCTTATCACTGCACAATCCAACAGAATCGAACCCAGATGCACTCCAAGGCAGTTGTACCAGTGGAACGTGATAGAGAAAAGCCAGAGAAGTTTGTACCTGGCGAAATCAGATCAGCAGGGAGATTATGGAGGACACACACAGGAGCATTTGACTCTGAATCAGACTGGGATTTCATCATAGACTTTAACGCAGGTATTGAGAGGGATTTTGTACCAATCATTCACCTTTTCAGCTCCTCAGTCTGACTTTTAATAAAATACACTAAATACAGCCTCATAATCATTCTGTGGGAGCTAACTGCCTGGGAAATACTTAAGACAGCCCATAGTAAAATAAAAACAAACACAAAAGAGCTATATAAACCTAAAGCGGTCATACATAAACCAGAGCCAGATTCTCCACTCTTGCACCGGCAGCTTCTTTTACCTTGCCTGCACTGTTCTTACCTTTGAAGTACCACCTTTATGACTTCAACAGCATTTTCTCAAGTGAAAGAATAACAACAGTACAAAACTTATAAAATTGGGTGCTGGCAATCACGCAAAAGAAAGCATGCAGGAAAATTCTTATTCAATGGAATTTGTTCACCCCCCTGAGTAAGGTGAAACCACTCTTTACCTACAGCTATCCCAAAGCAGCAATATAGAGACATCTTAAGTTCAAAGAAGGCTCAAATGATACATTCTTCTTAAGTAAAATCCTTGCATGCCACCTAATTCTACTCCACCTAGTGTTTCATCCTGGTTGAATAGTCTGGGATAGTGACTTGTCATCCCAGTTGTGATCTT
The DNA here is from genome assembly GCA_013396735.1 of Grallaria varia. NCBI lineage: Eukaryota > Metazoa > Chordata > Aves > Passeriformes > Formicariidae > Grallaria > Grallaria varia. The sequence continues at coordinate 461,358 of VWZG01005112.1, forward strand.
TTCAGAAGGATAAGCAACATGTTGGGTAGAAAACAACACAGTTTGAACAGCAATTTGTCTGATATTTGAGGCACAGAATAACACAGAAAGAGCAAGATAAAAAATATGACAGGGAAGGCCAGAGGACCAGACAAGTATTTGATCTTGACTGACCTGCAATGGCAAACATGAAAAGAATATTAGCCATTTAAATGTGTTGCTTATGTTAACTCTAGCTAGCACAGAAGGAGTATTTGCCTATGCCACAAAAATGTTGCTGGACTAAATTTGGGTAAGATTTGACACCTACATTTTGCCTCAGCTATAACCTACCAGGGTACCTACCCCCACCACTTTGCCTAGGTCACTCTCAAAACCCCTGAACTTTACAGTACTTCCATTCCATTGCCTCACAGTTTAATGTACTAACAGAGACAAAAAAAAAGCAGGGGAAGGAAGACAAAAAAGGAAAACATGAAACAGTGAAAAAGAAATCTGAGATCCACTTCACAAAAAAGAGAGAAATGAAACAATGACTGAGGATACTACATCAAGATAATCCATTTTCCAGCAGAGACCTAGGCAGTAGAGGATCACTGCAACTAATCTATATTGTTCTGTTGCACAGGACTTTGGAAAAGCAAGCACTCGTTTTGTAAGTGAATTTTACCATCTTATTTGTGGACTAATAAATGTAAAAGAAGTGTCATTAGCCACAGAAAGAGAAAGAACAAGGGCCTGTAAACTTACAGCTATCCATAGACGCAAAAAAGAAAGTTCTAAATCCTGCATTTTCTAACTTTCAGCAACAAAAGCAGGCAAACCAAGAGAACAATAGTTATAAAACATTCTGAGAAACAAACAGTCCAAGGTTGGAAGTGTTCAGCAAGAGAGGAGGGAGGCATGGGAATTTATTTCAATTATTATTGAGGAATGACTAGTATTCTTATTCACGTTCATATTCACCATAAAGCCAGAGGGGAAATGAGACATTTAAGAGTTGATCATAAATGTTTTTATTTCCTATTCAAAAGGAAAATAATTCAAGCAAATTATCTCCTTGGGAATACATCTGATTTAATTTAGACTTGGAGAAGACATCACCAAACAACAAAATTATTATTAAAGTTCAAAACTCTGCTAGGAGTACAACTTTGAACAATGTTTTCCTCAGAGAGCATACGTCAAGATGATCTTCAATAAAGTCCTGGGAAGAGAAGAATATTCAGGAGATGCTTCTGGTTACATCATATTATAAGAAATATATTTACCCAAGACAATACGAAGCTTTGTGGGAAAGAATCAACAGGCTGTGCTTCAGCTGGCATGAAGTTTGGATGCAAGCATGTTCTGTCTCTTCTATCTTTTCATGGTTTGTCAAAACAGACCAGAAACACGTACATACTTCTCTGAAGAATCATTTATAAATATCAACCTATCTAAACAGGTTGTGAACAACGAAGAACATTGAGAAGGCCATAAATATAACTCAGAAACAATTTCAAAATTTGGTTTTTAATTTTCTTTTTAAAGTGTCCCATCCTCCTTTTTTTTTTTTTTTNTTGGCTTTTTTTTTGTTTCGATTTTTTAAAAAGTTTTCAGATTTAATCAAAGCAATCCCCAAGCCTCCAGACAAATTTGGTGGCAAATAATGTATATTTCATGTATCATGCAAACAAAGAAAGCAGAGCACACTTCGGCATTTACCTTTTTAAAATCTGAATTATTATTTATAAACTTTCAAAATAGTTCACCTCAGTAGAGCTTAACTAAGCTGTAACAATGCCAGAGCTGCCACTGGGCACCGAGATTCCACATGTACCCCCATCCCCAACCTTCCCTTGGATTCACAGAAAAGGCAACATCACACATCTTGTTCTGTAATCAGAAATAGTGGATTTCTTTAAACTGAAAATATTCTTGGGCTATAACTTAGGGGAAATTGAGCATGCAGCACTGCATTAATTGTTGTACGTAAGTTTTAAGTTTTTTGCAGAGATTTAAAAATATATCTTATTTTTCTCCAAATGATGGCATGCCACTGTAAGCTGGTTGGAATGTTGCTGGAAATAAAAACAACTACGTATGTAGTAATGAGACTTACTCTGCTGATAATCATTTGATATTAGCTCCTTCTTTATCTTTTTGAAAAAAGGCAGCCTGTTAACCACACACTGCAAATGTTTCTTGTACTGCACAGTTTCCTCACCACAAAACACCAGTTCAGCCATTGCCTCAGACCTCATGAAGGGACCCCATGCCAGTGCTTACCAACAGCTGTACATGCTGACAAAACTCTCCCCTAGTCAATCAGCAGTGACTGTTTCCATCACTGTAAAGCCACATTTCTCAACTGGGATTGAAAAATTGCTCCAATGGGGCCCTGAAGTGACAGATGTTCTTCAGTTTAAGAACTCCCACTCTTTAATAAGGCTTTTGAGAACCTTAAAAAGTTAGATAAGTTACAAGGATATTATACTTTTCAAGAGGTTAAGGAATACTGTTGCAGATGCCTGAGCATGTCTCCTGGTTTTATCAGTTTCTGACGACAATGAACTTGTGGCTCAGCTGCCATGCACACAGTTTCACCCTATCAGAAACTCTGCTCACAGCACCAGCCACCAGCATGACCTGTACTAATTTGCTTTTAAAGAGTAATACAGTATTTCTGAGAGAGCAAAAATATCTAAAGATGTGTTAGTATTTCTACTATGGTCCAGATTCCATACCATTGTCTTCAATGAAACATGATCCGACCATGTTCTTATACTGATGGTAACACATTCACATACAAATGCCTGACAGAATGAGAACTCAAGGTTCATCAAACATTGGCTTCACTTCCTGAAGAAATTCAAATCCAGCTCTTTTTCTGAATGCTCCCAGCTGAAGTACTGCCTTAGTAATGAGTAGTTTTATTTAGGCAAAAGAAGAATCTTGTTGGGCAGCCCTCTTGAAATGGGAGCAGCTTTTAAGAACTCAAAGAAGCCAAGGTTTTGGAGAGGTGTGGCTTAAAACTGGCAAAGAGGATCAACAATTCTAGTATATTTTCAAGCTCATTGGGATTTTGACTCATTTTAGAGACAGCTGGGCCAGGCGTCATATTTACTACTGTCATAGACACTTTACAGCTGACAAGACTTGCTCTGATACACAACCGTGGCACAGCTCAGTATTTTATGCAAAACGTCGCCTAAACATCATTACAGTATCTTTTCCTAATGGTAAAGATGTACATATTACTCAGCTTTGAAAGCAATGTTTTCACTGTTGATATTTGTGGAACTCAATTATTAAATTCCAAGAAAGAACATGGAAGGATCTGGTTTTCCCTTGTGGTTTGATAAACATCTACCCAGTTTCAGAAGACCTGGGAACAGTGGAAATTGCCTTTGTTCAGAATCAAAACAAAACTGACCATTTTTGAAAAATCATTTGCTAAATTCTCGGCTCTTCCAGAAACTCTGAAAATCTTGATTTAACAAAAGAAAGGAGAAACCTAAGGGTTCTCAGGCTCTTTGCTCTCCATGCAGGTTCCCTTCACATTCGCATCTTCACATTTCTTTACCCAAGGACTTTGGTCCCACAACACAGCTGGGATTTTTCTTAGGCTGAATAACAAAAATAGTAAATTTAGTTCCAATATTCCCTAGTCCATATATTCAAGACAGAAGCTAAGTCAAAAAAAGGAGTTTTATTAGGGTTTATTAGTGTATTAGTGTTTGTTCCTTTTGAATAATGACAGCAAGTGTACCAATATGAATGTAGCGATTTTACTGTGAATTCAGATCCAGAAGGTAAAGGTTTTTATGAAGAATTAGATTGCTTAGTTGCAAAAATTTGGCATTCATTCTAGCTACTATAACCCATTAAGCTCCCTTTATAGTCTTTTAACAGAACAGACTTCAATAGCACAAGTATAATATTCAATGATATTTCACTGTCCTCCAGATACTGGGCTAATAAAAGGTCAAACTCCCTTTTAGCTTTGTGTTACAAAACAACAAAACCCCCCTATTTTATACCCGTGCAGTTGCCCTGCTTTAGAATTTTGAAGGACTGAACAGCAGTTCTGTATGTAGTCCTAATTACTTTGTAATTTCACAAAGTTTCATGTTCTATCATCCCAGGCTCCAAGAATATTTAGTCTCATCAACTGAACTTTCTTAGCATTCTTGAGCACTTGAGGGCCTGTATCTGACAGTGGGCAGCTCTCCACCAACGAAACAGTCCCAACACGTACATACTTGGGTGTCAACACTAGTGGTAGCACACACAGTTTCACAAAGCTAGCACTGCATGTTTCTCTATCTTGTGACTTACATAATCCCCCTAAACAGAATGCCAAGATTTACTGTAAAACACATTAATTACGCAGCAGTGATATTTAAACAAGTGGAAGAAAGCCCACCAAAAGAAAAGGCAATAGCTCACAGCATTTATTACTTCAATTTGGTACTAGTAATTTAAGCGTACCACCACTACCTTCCTACATTCTCCACATCTCCATCTGAAGCTGAGCCAATGCAGCAGAAGTTCACATGAAGGTATCAGGACAGAGGCATGAAACATGGTGCCTGACATATAAGGCCCAGATGTTCACTCACGTTAAAAGCAACATCAGAAAAATGAGAATCACTGAATGAGGGAGGCTTACCAAAAAGACGTGGGAAGTAATTTCCTATTGACCAAAAAACCAACTCAGGTCTGGCTGTGAAGTATATTGTATTGTTACCCTGAATATTAGTCATTTCAGGATGTAACCACAACAGGTTTTCCCATAAATAAATCAAATCTCTTCCCATGATTCTCTCATCAAAAACTTCCTATTTGAATGACAGTTTTTAATTACTAGATCAAGTTCTGCTTGCATAAGGAGTTTCCATTTCAAAGAAGTATTGCACAGATATGAAAACTCTCTATGGAGAAACACCTTTGTAATTGGAAAATGCACAAGTTTTGACTACTCTGTGGCTTTCCTCTAGAGGCCACAGCATAGCATATACAGCAAACAACTGCATCTTGCCAGATACATATACTTTACTTGCTATTGAACCCCCTTGTCCCTGGGTAAGGCTCAATGCTTCAGTATGCTTCTGTTTTCTTCTCTGCAAAAACAATTTCTAGAAGTATTTCTCAACCTGGAGAAGGAAACAGAGAGGAGAGGGAGGAACTGGTGACAGGGATTTTATGAGATCGCACTGGAACTCTTGGGAGTGGTGCCTCTTGGCTGCCCCAGGCTGCAGATGCAATTTAAGTAAAATGTCCTTGTCCTTTATGGTGAGGACAGGACAGGGAAGCAGCTGCTGTGGTGGTGCTCGGGAAGCTACGTGGAATGAGGGGCCAGTGAAGCAAGCCTGAGCTGAGCTTCTGCCAGGATTGGCCACCATGGAAGAGGTAACCGCAGCATTCATCCTATCCTCCCTTTCTGCCAAGGAGCAGAGTGCCTGCTTGTGCTAAAACAGGTAGTGCTAGCACCCAACAGGAGGAGTTACAGCTTGGTTTCTCAAAGTAATGAAGAAAAAGGAATGAGAAAGTATCCTATTAGATGCCGGAGCAGCACAGAGTGAAGAAAATAAAGGAGCTTGAAAACCGCTGGATTATAATTTTATGGTAGTATTATTAGATGGTCTGACTTAACAAGTCTTTCCAACTTTGGTTCCAAAGATTATATGGATACTTCCCTATCTCACCCAGGTGTTTGAAGTTTAATTAATTAATGTTTATAAAGAGCGTTACAATTTCCAGATGAAAGGTCCTATGCAAGTGCAATGTAGTATTACTCATGGAGGTGATTGGGTTAGAGAGTATCACATTACACAATACAACTCTTCCCTCAGTGATTTTAAGCGTTTGAAGTTCTGATAAAATGTGTTTATCACTAAGACAGATATAATGGAAATACTCTTAAGGCGTGACCTGGATTATGAAAGCAAAGGTATGGTTTTGGGAATGGAACAAACGAGAATTAAAACAACTCCTGAGGCCAGATTTGTCTACAGTTGTATAAAATATATTCTGTTCTTCCTTTTTTCCCTCTTTCAGTAGGCTTTTCTTCTCTTCTAAAATAGAACCGGTTATTATGATGGGTGTGAGCAGACATGCAACAGTTCACGTTCAGTTCCTATTTCCATACTCATCCGACTTGAAATTTTCTCATGACTTTCACAAAATTATTTTCTGTTCTCTATTTTATTTCATTTTTTTTAATGTTTGGGTTAACCCTAAAGGCATACAGTTTCTTTTCGGAAAGTTCTACTTCAACCAGAAATTAAATTGAATTACATCAAAACCTTGTAGACAACACCAGGCTGGAGAGTGCAGTCAACACACTCAAGACAGGGCTGACATTCAAAACCATTAAGATCTAGACAGGCTAAGGGAATAGATCAGCATGACACTCAATAACGACAGATGCAAAGTCCTGAAACTGGAATGGACCAACCCCTTGCATCAGTACCAGTTGGAGAATAATTGCCTGAGCATCAGCTGCGCTGAAAAGGAGGTGGTGTCCTGGCATTTAGAAAACTGAACAGGAGTCAAGCAGTGTGCCATGGGTATCAACAGGAGTGCAGATCAAGGGAACTGCTTCAGTCAGTGCTCATCAGATCAAATATGGAATACGGTGACCAGTTTTCACCCCTCAGCACAAGAAAGAGGAAGGTAAATTTGAGCAAGTTTGCAATAGGGTTACCAGTGTGTCCAGTGCACGGGAGCACCTGAGGAGACGCTGATGGAACAGGGTGTGTTAACCCTGGGGAACTAATGGCTTCAGGGGACTGAACAGCAACCTTCCTATATCTACCAAGAAGTTACTGAGACGACAGAAGCAGGCTCTTTAGTGAGATACACAGTGGGAAAACAAGAAAAAAATTGCCATAAACAGAAGGGAGGCTTTCACTGGATGTAAGGAAAAAAGATTTTATGGCAGATAATTAAGCACTGGGGCAGGTTGCCCAGAGATGGTAGAATCTCCATTTTTCCAGGTTTTCAAGACCCAAATGAAGACCCTTGAGTAACCTGATCTGAAATTAGTGTTGGCCTGCATTGAGCAGGAGCTCTTTTCAATCTGATTCAGTGTGACGGAAGTCCTGAATTACGTATACTTATTCAGGAATGGGCTTGGACTTCTATGATTGAGCTAAGAGTGTTGAACAAGCCTGCTCAAAATTTGTTTAAAAATAACTTTACTCATTATTTGTCAAAAGACAATTGTTAATATTCCAACTGCTAGGTTCTGTTTCTGTTCTTCCTCACTCATTTTCTAAAGCTCACCACAATAGCAAACAACAGAGATTTGGAATGGCTTGATGAATGAAGGCATTATTGCACCTAGAGGTCTCAGTTAAAGGAGAAACAAAACCAGGATTTTTAATAATACCTGCTAATGGAATAACAATGTACTTTGTACATTTCTGATTCTTAAAAAAAAATTTGCATCAAGTTAAATTAGTGTATTACTAAAATATACTACTGACTAACCAAATCACACAACACACTGAAAGCTCTCTTTAGTTAAGTCTTCTCGATTTTTGTGATATTGAAGTAAACAATTAATTTTTCATAAATGCTGTTTCCATTGTTAATAACCCTCATTAATCAACAGTTAGTCTTTTAGAGGAATATTCTTTTTCCTGGCAATTTTAACATGTTATTCTTCCAAATTTCTGCTATATTTCCACTAGGAGTTACATGCCTGAGTAAACCAAGTAATTAAAGTGTAACAAAAGGACCCCTGCCATAACTCTGATCATTCTAAGTATGTGATCCTATTTTTGATTTGTCCCTTAAAAGAATCAATAAAAGAATAAGGATGTCAAGAAAATAGGTTTGTTATGAAGCCACACGTCAGTTTCCTTCTTTTTTCTATCCTATGCTTCCCATCTTTCTCTCCCTTCAAGAAATTACAGAAATCTGTAAGAAGGTCAATATGGAACAACACAAAAAGATGAAAAATGTTCACGAGTTACTACTTATTGTAGACTCTAAGATGCATCTTCTTTCTAATCTGTTTCTTAATACTCTGAAGAGGTCAAAAGACTATTAGACAATTAGGAAACTAGAAATCTTAACAGTGGCTAAACAGAAACAACATAAGGATAAGAATACAGACTGTAGAAATGAAGTAGAGTAGCTATATAGCTGGCAATTATCCTGAGCAGTTTTGGGAAAAGGGCAATTGCTATGCTTTGCTCCAATGATTTTTGGCAAAAAAACATAAATAAAACATGATAAAACTTTGCAACTTTATGATATTAAAGGTAAAACTAGGAAATCATCTTTGTGGAAAGAGCATTCTGGGCATAACATGCTAATGGTAGTTAATGAACCAAATAAACCCCTCTGGACAGCTAACAAACACATACAGCTATTAATTAGGTCACAGTTGTTTCCTGGCAAATCTTTTGTTCACTTTAGTTGTAGAAGACACCAACATATCCATTAAACCTGTAGGGAGGCATTCACCAGTGAAGAAAATATTAATTTATTATACATTAAATGCTGGCAATTATATGACTACTTATGGCAGTTCTTCTGGTTTCTCTCTTTGTAAGTAAACTATAATCACTCAGCTCACAATCTATTCTACTCTTCAGAACACCACTCACCTCAGTACATGCAATTGTTTCAACCACTGTAACTCTTATCAAATATTTTAAAATGTTTTAAAGATCCAGTAAACAAAAACAACAAGGAAAGATTTACCACGCTTCGCTCTCACAAAACAAAGGCTGAAGAGGGTATTTTTTTAAGGTTACCACCAAGAGGCGAAGGGTAATTTCTGCCTGAAGCCCAGTTAAATCTGTGTTCCACTTATGAACACAGTTTGCCCGCTACATCAGTTACTTCAAGTTAGTTATGAAGAAAATACTTGCAAAGGGCTTATATTCTTATTGCAGAAACTTGTAAAATTGTAGGCTAGACATTGTTTCAAGGATATAAACTGTGAGAGCCTAGGGAACACAATTGTCTTTATGAATATGTTTAGGAAAACAGGGTATATCACTGCTCTGTTTGGAACAAAGATGGTAAAGGCTGTTGGATTGGTAGTGCTTCATCTTTTCTGTTTGAACCTTGCTTTAGAAAGCTGGCCATGTTCATTACCTCACCAGTCTAGTTCCACTTCTCCCATCACTACCTTTGCCCCAGGGCAGCTGCTGCCTTCTTACCTCCCTGTCTCCTGCTCCAGAACTTCCACCACTTCCTCTTCACACATCCCACACCAACTATGGTCGCTGCCTTCCTCAGCCCACTGAGACTGAATGAATAAACCTGAGCGAATCCAGCTGACTCTGTCCAGAACCTCTTGGATGTGTCTTCACAGGCTCCCAGTACTGGCAGAGTTTATTTGCTCTGCTGCTGCACCTCACCTGCAATGGGTTTGTGCCTTGAGGGCTGGAAAGCCAGAGAATGTAAGAAGTCTTTTCAGGTCATTATGTCTAGAGTTTTATGAGTTGCTAATCACTGCACCAAGGATAAACAGGTTAACTAGGATAAGCCTAAAGTATGACCTAAACCCTTACCCACTTTTGGATCAAAATTAAGAGTCATAACACTACTCTTGTTCAGGAAAGGCAAAAAAAAAACCAAGCAGTTAACTGTCTTACCATAATCCTATCACTGTCAATGATGGTGTTCAAGCGGTGTGCAATGGTCAGCACTGTGCAGTGAGCAAAGGTTTCACGGATCGTCTTTTGAATGAACTCATCTGTTCTGAAACACAGCAAGAGCAATGTAGACAAGAATTAAGATGTTTGCATGGATAACTGAACGGCAGGCAGGTTTTATGACTTCATCAAACATGACTGTATAGTAGGAAACATGCTTATAAAGTCATTATGGTGTCTCCTCCTCTTGTTGTATTAGATGACTTGGAGGCATATCATGAAACATACTCCAACATCTATCGTCTAATACTTGATAAGGTAATAGCTTCTTCTTGTAAGTAGTGCAATAGGCTTCATTTCAGGAGATTAATTTCCAAGGCTTTGATTATAGAAAGAGGAAAATTCTGTAGATTCAGGTAGTCCTACAGATTTCTACACAAAAAAAAGGGGTCATTATTCTTTCTGAAGCTTTAGTTCATGCAAACAGTGAAGAAAAGCTGGTGAAAGTAAATATCCTTCATTGCATATCAACCAAAGAATAAATAAAAGACAGCCTACAACTAAGAGTCTTAATTTAAACTGCAAAAGGGGATTAATTAAAGGGTTGGTAAACTTAACTAGGACTGGAATAAAGAAAGAAAAAGTGGCATACTCTGTAAATCAAAAACGTTAACACACAACCCAAGGGAAGGGATAAAAGATTTCAAGTTAAAGAGTCTCAATCTACTCTATGAATTAACCAGCTAGGAAAAGGATACCAGAAGGAGGATACGTAAGACTTGTAAAGAATACAAACGAAGGTAGCACACAGACACAAGTACAAGGATGAAGTGATAACTGTCACAAATAAAGCTGAGAACAGTGAAAAGGAAATAAAATTATACTGAAAGACACTTAAGACAGTAAGATGTCTTTCAGCTGTATAAACAAGCATCAAGGCAAAAGAACTGGAGCTTATTCAAGTAACTGACTGTAGAAGAGAAGCATTGACACCACCTAACTTAGAGCACACCAATCAGGCTTAAACACGGAAATCTAGATCTACAGTCCTCTCTATTGTCAATGAAAGGGAAGAGGCATGGCTGGAAGGTGAGTAGGAGAACCTGAATTAGGCAGCCATCAGGTGACGAATGCCCTCTAGAGGCACCTGACAGCCCACATTGCATAGGCAGCCCTGGCTCCCAAACTGAGCACAAAGCCAGGCCATATGAATGAACATGCTGCCCATCAGCACTCAAAAAAACCCAATGGATGGTGACAAAGGAGAAGGAGGTAGAGAAACCAAAATTCTAATCCAAGATAGAAGGATGGCACAAAGAACTCAAAATATACTGGGGTTAGCTGGACCAGAAGTCAGGCCTTGAAGACACAGGTCTCATTTCTAGGATTTCTATCAAAACATGAATTGGTTCTTTTATATATAATGACTGGAGAATAATAAAATGGTGCAAATACAATTAAAACAAGACAAAGGAGGTATCTGGATAAATTAGTATATTTAGGCAGATACATTGGTTGCAAATGTTGCTTGCAAAACTTTAATTCTTCATATTGTAAGATGTAATAGGAAAATAAAAAAAAAAACAAATGTAAAATACATGGAGCACATCTTCTTCCAAGTATTATTTTTTTAGACAGAAGTAGTGCTCCACACTGAATCTGTACACATGATAAATACTTGGTATCGCTTAATGAATTACACAGAAATAATTGTTTTGATGTCACCGTGTTAGGAGGCACTAGCAATAAAAAATGAACAGACAACTTTGGAAGAACGGGATGACTTAGAGGAATGAAATAACCAGTAAGTTTCCACAGTAGAAAATACAAGCTCATGCTCTGAAGGACTGAACACAACTTCTGTTACAAACTAAGCTGAAGCAATCAGCATGACAAAGGAATAAACAGATCCTTGCTGATGACAGGAGGAATCATCAGGAAGAAGGAAGATATAAACAGTTAAGTAAGAATTCCCATGCATGCTGTTATCTTCATCCAGGGACAGAAACATTAAAGTTCTGTCATGAGCTTGTTCTGTGCCACAATTGAAGAAGGCTTGGTCCCTTCTGCTCCTACTTCCTAAAAGAAGTTAAAGGTGGGAAGCAGGTGCTCCTCAGCTCCTTTTGAATGTAATCAGGAAAGAGGAGGAGTAGTTAGGACAGAGCCAGGCTCTTTAGTTCTGTGTGTTATCTCCTTAAGAAAAGGAAGTTGTTCATCATGTTCCACATCACAGCAATACCAGTGCTTTCACCCTAATGTTAATGCAGGTATGTTTTTTTGCTGTCTTCTCAGCAACACCTCAATAGCCTGACTACTGTCCCCTTCAAAAGGAAAAAAAAATAAAAAAATTGGACATCTGTGAAAACACTCACTATGGAAGAGCCTTATAAAGACAGCAGGATGTGTTCTCTGCAGCTGTTAAAATAGCAAGGTAGAAACAAAAGGTTCAATACTCCTTAGAATTGTGTAAAGAAGGCCTTTTTCTTTCCTTATAGTCAAGCTCAAGATGAAGTTTCCTGCAGAGCTACTACACAACACAGAGAATCATAGCTTGCTCAGAACTTTGAAAACAACTTTTTAAAGAGCTCAAAATTATTTCTAACTCAGGTTATTCCTACTAATTTCTGAGAATGCCTCAGCCTTGAACATCCCTGCCCTCTGCATTCATTTATTATAACTCTTTGCATTACACGTATTTTTTATAGCACTACCTCTTCCTACATTTACAATAAACCCCATTTCTCAATCTTAAGACAGATACTATCAAACTATTATCTTAAACAGGTACTTCTTAAATATAAGCTTATCACTAATAAGAAACTCCTGGCCATATTGTGGGTGTGACAAATGTTCTAAAATGAGACTACAAAGTAATCAGAAACAGACTTAGCATCTCCATCTTCAAATATCACAGTATGAAATCTCACGCAAATGTGTCTGCTGACTGGCATTTGGCTAGATCCTCTCTAAGGCTCATAGTTTTCGGAACAGCAGGCAGAAGCACCACCAGTAACCTCCAGGAGAATCTCAGGAAGAAGGTAGGAAAGGCAAGAAAATCCAAAAGACCACGATAAGCATCTGTATATGGCATAATGTGCTGACAGAGTGGAGACTATACCATTGACCAATTAAAGCTAGAAAAGTACCAAAGGAAGCATAATTTCTGTACCTTTTTTCCAGGCATAAATGGGGCCCTTGTGGTGCCTATCCACATGGAGCAAGTGGCCAGGCAAGCGCCAAGTCATTTCATCACCCACCTCAGTAGATCCAACCCCGTCATCTTTCAGGCACATTAAAAACCAAAGACGCAACCCAAATACCAAAAGCAGGGCTGCTGGATGACAAAAGCTCAACCCTAATCTGATTACATAAAAATGGGAACCACAATACACCCTATTGCAAGTAACAGTACCATAAGAAAGCACGAAATGGTTGTATAGCTGTCCCACAGGCACCACAGGTTGAGGACCTGACAACAAGTTTCACAGCAACCCAAGATCTGGTGTAACCTGAATTAGTTGACTGTGTAAAAAGAAAACTATCTAAAGAGCAAGACTAAATATGATCTAAATGAGAAGCAACCAAGCTGCTGAAAGGAACACTGGATAAGTCATTATCTTCTGTCTAATGTTCTCCAGGGATTGCCCTGGAAGCGTATCTCACACTACACAATTCCTGAGTGACTTCAGATAATTTCTCCAAAAGAGAAAGAGTTACAGATAGCAGTTAGATGCAATAAAAGGTTAAACCTTACAAGGTTAAGCTGGCTAATGAACTGAACTACGTGTAATGGCTGTTTTTACCAGACTCAATGAACAACCACTGTAAAAATGTGGCAGTGGTCTGGTCCCAAAAAGTTTTGTCCTCTATAAGCAGCATAAATACAAGCTAACACATAATACTGCACTCAGTGAGTAGAAAGCTTAGTAAAGTTAACCTTCTTTACTGCAAGCTCCTCCTTCCTCTCACAAAAAAGCTGACACACAGAGCCAGGTGACAGCTATGAGGAGCACGGGGGGAAATAAGGGTACATATGGGGGCTGGAACATGTAAGAGGGAGGGAGAAAGATGAACTCCAAATTCCATCCCTTCACTCCCAGTAGCAGGTAAGAATGGCCTAGCTGAGCTGGAGAAACATGGTGGGGAGTCCCCTCAGCCCTGGGGAAGGTACCATGCCCACCTCTCACCCTGCTGTCCCATCCACTGCCTCAGGTCATTTCACCCTTCCTTGTCTTCCTCCCACTCCCAAACCCTGCCTTCTCACACGCGCTTCCAGGTTGAGCTGCAGAAGGGACACAGTGGCAGCAGCAGCGGCAGCAAAGAGATCAAGAGCCAGGAAAACAAACAAAAGAAGAAACTGTCTCCAGAGCCACGGCAGCTCCCCATGGTTTCCTGTCTCAGGTGCTTGATAAGACCTGTGTTTGCCAGCAGGCTGGAGACAAGGGTGCCAGCTATGGGGGTTGTGCATCAGAGCAGGAGGCTCTCCTTCCATGCCAAAAATGCCTCCCTAACTGCTCAGTTAAGCAACCCACATCAGCATTTCCTGATGATCGTCCTATCAGATTGCACAGCTAAAAAATGCTTGGCTCTAGTTATACCAACACATTAAGGAAAAGGTAATAATGACTGTAATGCAAACTGAATTCAAAGAAGAAGTTCCAAGTTATTATTTGTATTGTTATGCCTAGAGTTGATACAAACAAACATTTACCTTATTATAATATATATTGCAGCACACATTAATCAAGACCAATTAAATGGATAGTGCAAGTTAAGAACACACATGTGAGATGCCAAAATAGGGAGGATGAGTAAGATGGTATTAAATTTCCACAACTATGATTAATCACAGTTAATCTATCAGAACTCAGCCAAAAATAAACTAATAGTAAAAAAGGAAACAAAACAAAACAAAAACAAAAA
>VWZG01005112.1:475883-557440 GCA_013396735.1 Grallaria varia
AAAAAAAAAAAAAAAAAAAAGAGAAAGAGAACCTCTGGGAAGGCAATGCACATCTCTAAAGGTTTTAGAAATACACTGTCAGCTAAACTGCAAAGCTACCCAATGGCAGCACTTCTCCCCCAAGAAGATGTTATAAAAATGAGTCACGCCCAGATGACACAGAAAATACTTAATGCATCTGTTTGAGGGACTTGCTGTGTTATTGTCCTCTTTGGATTTTGAGTCCTCCCTCAAGCCATAGTTTGTTGGAACTATATATTCAGCTCAGACTAATTGATGCAGTACGTTTGCAGTATTGTTTCCAAAATATTTCCACCAGTGTTTCAAATGTTTCAAAAATTAACCGTGGGGGTACTTAGCTATTGGAACAATTTAAAAAGAGTTGTCATTGAATTTTTTTCTATTGAGGTTGGATGTTCTTCTAGAAGTACATGCTAATTCAAACAGGAATGAATTCAGGAAAATTCTGCTGGCCTGAGTTATACAAGAGAAAATAACAAATGATAAATGAGTCTTCCTGTAGATCAGGACATCTCCAAATATATTTTGCAATTCCTGTGGTGTTTAGGACAGCTTACCTTCTGCCCTTATTTTATCTCTAACTTATTACACCAACATCTGAGCCCTCTGAAAGAACAGCATCTCATAACCAGAAGTATCCAGTTTTGCTTACAGCCATTTTTCACCTTTCTAGTTTTAGAGAGTTTGGGGAGTGAGATTAATTATTATTTATTTATTTCCAACAGATACTTCTTCCAGAAATCAACAGAACTCAAATTGTTTAATGACTATTCTGATGTTACAGAGATGCATTTCCAAGAACATTCTTGACTTCTATTCTATGGCTGCAGGACAAATGAACTTTGATTAATATCCCTACTCTATAGAAGGCACTGAAATCAGGGATACCTTGAGTGCTTAGTTTACATCATCAGCTCCAAAGTCAAAGCTCAATGGCCCCAATTTGAATAAAGAAATATGATGGTATCATTAACAATGTAAAAACAGCAATATAAACTACATGAAATATAAAGCATTTAAGATCATCTCTACAGTAAAGGTGAAAATACTAGAAGTAAATCCAGCTCATTTTAGCATGACAAATTTTGGTTTTACCTTGGGTCCACATTTGCTGTTGCTTCATCGATGATAAGAATACGATTTTTTTTTAGAACTGCTCTGGCAAGACACACCAGCTGTCTCTGACCAACACTAAAATTAGACCCAGATTCTGCCAGCTGCGTCTCCATTTTATTAGGCAGATCTTCCACAACCTCCTTCAGCTGCACCTGTTGACATGTCAACATACTGTAGGATGAGTAACTCTCTTTTAAATCACCTATTGTGTGTCTGATGACACAACAATAAGTATGCCTTTTATATTCTGACACAAAATGAGTAAGTGCCAAGTTGGATTACACGGTATGTCAGTTATTAGAATTCTAAAAACATTAAAGCACGTTGTTAAGAATCTATTAATGTTCACTAAAACTAAGATATGAATCAAAATATAACCAACGCATCATCCCACAGGATAATTTTTTCATAAAAGGATTATATAACAATATACAAGTCTACACACACATGCATAAACACACACAGATACAAATGCGCATACAACAGTCTACCTTTTTTCATCAACAGCTATGCCCTTATCAAACCTGATGAAAACATTAAAAACCTAACACACACAAGACTGTAACATTATTATTATTCGGATGTACATAATTAGATTTATTAAGTTACCTCTTCCAAGGCATTCCACAGCTCTTCATCAGTGTATTCATTGAAAGGATCTAAGTTTTTCCTCACAGTTCCAGTGAATAAAACAGGCTCCTAAAACCCAGTAAAATAAGTATTCCATTATAAATACAGGTTTTAAAATGTAATAGCTAATTTAATGACAATCAGAGCTAACCAATATCAACAACAGCACAGGAATATCCAATAACAAGCTATCATTTTTGAAATGCAAAAAACCGTATTTTACAATAGTGTGCTTAAGGGGGATATGGCAGGGAGGCAAGTGCTCAACTACTGTGTACTAAGATAATTTACCAAACACAACAGGTCTGTTTGCAAATTGCTGTACACAGTTACGCCAGTACTTAAATGGACATTTACGTGCCACTGTTCTGATGCCACAAGCTATATATATACTAACATGAAATCACTGCTATCCTCCTGGTATTGTTAAAAAAAACCCAACAGCTAACACTGTCAATGAGCTCACATTCCTAAATTACATTTGGGCAGTTTTGAAAACCTGTCTTTGAAGTACATAAACCAGAGATGAAACAAAGAGCTCTCTGGTTTCCCTTCTCTATTTGACTGTTTTGGTTTTTGGGTTTTTTTCATTTCATACCATAACAGCCCTTCCATTTTACTAACAGGGCTATGGGGGAACAGCTACCACCATTTAAAACCTATGCCCACTGAAGTTAATCTACACTGCCACAGCAGCAAAGCAAACTTACTTAGAACTGGAGCACTGCTGGGCAAAGCTCTCATTCGAAATACACCAGGGAGTCAAATCAGTACCTTCTCCCATTCAGGTACCAGTGTGGGTTTACCTGTGGCCGAAGCATTTTTTATTCTACCAATAACAGATATTTAATCATACTGGCACAAATCAATTCACACTGAAAAAAATGTAGTATTTAAGAAGTGGGAAGATGACTTTTGGTTCAGAACTCCTTAAGCAACAGATCAGTACTCACTAATGCAAGTTGCCAGACCTGAGTCATGCACTGACACGACTTAAGGGCTAAACTCATCTTAATACCACATATAAAGACAACATGTCAAAAACCATAATGGTGCTAATCATACATGGAGACCATTCATCATGTTGTCAGCCTTCTTTAATTGGAGAAATTTTAAACAAAATGTTTTCTTTTTTTCTTTTCCACCAGGAAATAAAGCCTAACTTACAATGGATTACTTGTGCTTACTCCAAGATTAACCTCTGCCGTGACTTACTCCCCATCTAACCCTAGGGATGCCCAGCTCCAAAGCGCTGCAGTAAATCAGAACAGAACTCAGACTTTAACCCTTTTATTGTCTCTTCATTTCTGAACCATTTGAGCGCTATAAAAGACCTAACAAAGAGAGAACACGCCACAAGCAATGTAAAAGAATATGTATACTTCTTGATGCAACATGCCAATTATTTGAAAATATCTGCTGCAATAGCAACATGTCGCTAAAAACCTGTTGAATGAAAAAAAGGATTTAAACCAAAACATTTCCACGTTAAAAAAGTTTTCTTCAAAAACATCTAGAAAGTAATTTGTTTAACAAAACATATTTTACTACATCATCTGGTGTGTTTTGAAGGTATTGTTACATTTATTTTCCTTCTCAATCTATTTTTATAGGTTGTCAAAATAAGAGCTGAATCTATAAAGTGTTCATAACTATTATAAAAGTCCTAACAACAGACATGCACTGCAACAGAAGATAAGGATATTTTTTAATTATCACTTCTGACACATTATTATTTAAAACACTCTGGTTTATGAGAGGAAAGTAATAACACAAACCTGTAAATAATTGTTGTAAAAATGCTTGCAGTCAGAGAGGCAGACAATATTTGCATAGAAAAGATTTATAAACACAACCTTTACACAGCTCCATCCAAGCAAGCAATTAGAAGCCTAAGCACATTTTTATTTCTCCAGGTAGGTATTTAAACTTACACACAAGAAAACTTCAGTCTTGCCTCATCACTCTCTAAGAATGGTTCTGTTTAGCATGCTTAATGTTGCAATTCTAATAAGCATCTCTCCCTCTGGTTTCTCAGCTTCCCACATAATTATGAAGATATTTGCAGAAAAACAACTAACTGATGTTACACTGCTATTTCTATTACTGACGCTACTATTAACACAGTAGAAGACAATGCCTATCACTCAGTTTACTATAGTAGAAACTTTATTTCAAACCCTTCTTCTCTTCTTACTACCCCCACTTCATAGTTCTGCACATTTTCAGTAGAAACAAGTCTTCCCTTATGCTGAAAACAAATGCTACCTGCTAGTCTTTGGACACTTAAAACCTTCTGAGACAACGATGAAAACCTTAGATAAACCTGATAAAAATCACAGAATTCCACTGGATTAAAACGGGTTTAAAACTATGCCAACAGACCTGTGTATGAAAAAACCCTCACGTATAAGTAAATGCAGAGAATTTTGAGCATTTATATCACTCAACATGTAGAAACTATTTGACTTGCAGTTTTCCTGTCTCAGTACCCTATTTTGTTCAACTGGGTTGAATATTTCAAAACATAAAAATAACCAACAACTGCTAAGGGCAAAGCTTTTAAAAAGCTGTAGACCTTGAATGCTGCTTTCAGAAGAAAGGAACACTGCACACAAACAAACAAACAAAAAAGAACTTAAATCCACATAAAGTACTCTACATACAAAAGATGACTAGCTCCAGTGACTACCTCCACTGTGCAGTAACAAAGCCTTCAACATGCAGAACAAAAGGCATCCTGCACTAGGCAACAATCCATGTGCTGGGGAAGTACCTATTTTTTAATTTATTTATTTTTAAAATAGCATACCTGTTTCTTTTCTTTGACTCTTGTTCTTCGGGGAGAAAGAACAAAGGTAATCAAGAGAGGCTTAGAACCAGCGTTCACTATCATTTGTATCAGGTTCTCAACTTAAAGAAAGTAATACACTCTGAATGCTATCCTGAAAACAAGCTAGCACACCTTCAGACAAATCCGGTGTAAGGACTTTAAATAAAGCTTCAGCAATAAAATACAGAAATCTGAGAAATAATGCTAAACATGGCAAACAAATTGCTCTGGTCTCCAGCCTACTGTTCAGTCTACCTGCTAGAACAGACCAGATAAATTATTTTCCAAAAACATGACTTCACATTTGCAGCATATGAGCTTTTCCTTCTTCCTCCCTCTCCAGTGGAGAGCAAATGATCACAGAAGAGATGAGAGTTCTTACGAAATGGTAACCTGCAGAGTTTGCCTTCTCAAGTTTTAAGGTTATACATAACCCTTCTCTGATTCAATGTCTTATTTGAAAGTGAGACCATAAAAGAGAAGACCTGTGACTGACTGGACTTCTTTGAACATCCTTTCCTCTACGCCAGCATGAGAGATAAGGGTATTCCCAACACTGTCTTAGTTGGTTTTCACTCCTGTACTGAAGCCTTTTCTGCACTCAGCTTCTAAAATTCATCAAGTTTCTGTTTATGCAACATAAAGACCTATTCTTTAGTCTGTTCTCCGGGTCTCTGCCTGTCCAACCTTCTGCCAATAATGCAAAAGCTTACAGCTCGCTTCTATGTGGCACATTTGTTCTTTCTACATCTAGCATCAGTCAGTTTGAACAGGGTTGAGTAGAGAGGTGAAAGAGGTCCTTCAAAGTTCCTTACTAAGGAAGCTTCAGGCAACACACCAGGCAGGAATTGCAGAGAAAGGTTCAAGTGACTACAGAGGACTGCTGAAGATTGGTACATATTTGTCAGATTTTCTCTGCTCTTTCCCAGACTAGAGGAGGACAGCATGTGAACATCTATGCACAGGTATTCCAGAGGAACAGGCACGGCACAAAACTAGAAAGAAAATGCTCCAGTTGCCAAAATTGATTCAATTTATTTTAAAATAATCAAGACCTGACCCAAGTAACAATAATGCCTCACTACAGTTTCTATGTCTACTGCATACCGGGACGCAGGGGGAACATATCCCAGCAAAGCACTTTAAATACTATGGTATTATATTGAAAATGTTTATGGCAGACCAAGTCAATCCCTTACCTGAGGTATAATTGAAATTTTCTTCCGCAAGTCATGGAGTCCTAGTTCTGACGTCAAGCACTTATCAATCCAAATCCTTCCTTCCGGTTCTGCCAAGCGAAAGAGGGCTGCTATCAGAGAGCTCTTCCCAGCTCCAGTTCTTCCCACTATTCCAACCTACAGAGCAAGCCAAGCCTGTACAATTAAGCTGTGAGCTTTTCAGGATAAATTAATACGCCAAGCAACATTTTTACAACATCACAGGATTTATAGTAGAACAAGCACCAAATAAAACTTTTTTATAATTAACATTCTTTTAAGAGGAAAAACCTTCTCCCCCTAAATCAGTTTGGATTCAAGTGTCATTTGGATACACAACAATTTCTTGGATCATATTCAAAGGTGAAACATTTTCCCTTAACGTGTGGTGTCATATTCTGTAAACAAGATAAAGTGTCTCAATGCATAGCGTAACATGATTCAAGGCTGCTAATTTTTATACTAAAACTGGTTTGCTAAGTGAGGTTAGGCAAATCATTGCAGGCATGCATCTACTTCTCAACCCCAAAAAAAAGACTCCCACAAAGCATGGGGAACAATGTATTCCCAATTTAAGTAATTGAGACTGATTTTGGTTAGGTGGTTAAGGAAGTACTTTAAAGCAGCAGGATTATAAACTGTATTCACACTTCAGACATCTTCAACAAGTATTCAAACTACAAGGCCATGTGAGCAACCTGAAATTCCTTTCCAAACAGAAGAAATAGTGAATAACAACATCACAGAGATACATGTGTCTATTTGTTCCCAAAGAAAAACTGGAAGATATATGCAATGTGAAAAAACCCAAGGCTTTCAGAAAAACGAGACAATGCAAAATATGGGATTGATAACTTTAATGACAAGGGGCTAAGGCCTGCAAATATTTTTTCTCTTCTTCCTTTTTTTTTTTTTTTTTTGTAATGTCGTCTTCAGTAAAGGATTCTTAAGAGAAGACAGTGTACAGTAATCAATTCTGTCAGGGAAGATAATGGGTGTAACCCATTACAGAGATCTGATCTGGCAGAATTTGTTGTTTCCTACACTCTGCTCTAATCACTACATTTCCAGAAAGAAATCAACACACCGGAAAGAGTTCAGAGCAGAAAAACATAAAATTAATACAGGTTGGAGATACTGATTTGATGAAGAACGATTTATGAGGATTAAACATGTATAAAATAGCCTGGCAAAGTGATTGGGGTGCAGAAAGGAGGAAGAAACATAAAAACCCTCATGAGTATACGTACAGACACCAGAGGGCAATTACCCACTGCCCAAGACTCAGATGTATGCAGCAATGACTGCTGAACTGAAATTAAGCACACGAAACTGCAAAGAGCAAGGAGAAACTTTCAAACAGTCAGAGACACTAAGTTCAGACAACACAGTAGTGTCCACATTTGATAAAAAATACACAAGACACCAAAAAGTGTACTTCAAGGAGCAACTCATGCTGCTAAAGGCATTTTCTAGTTCTATCTTCCTATTCAACAATTTCAGTCAGCCATTCGTTATTGTACTATTGTATATAAACTAATTAACATTTCTACAGTGCTTATTATTGAAGAAACAGACTAATTTAAGCAAATCTGTTACAATAAATGATAAAATGTCTAGTATTCTAAATTATATCAGTGAAACAATAGAAAAATAGTTCTGAACAGATAAACTACAGCTCAGAAAGAAAATGCTGAATGAAGAACACAATTAGCGTTGTGAAAACAAAAGTTCAATTGTTTCTCTGCAAATGTCAGTGATATAAAGTATTGTATTAAGGACATAAAGAAAAAAACCCATAAAAATACACTGATACTTAAAAATGCAGCAGCTTGCATATTGTCAAAATCCCACTTTCAGTCTGGCATCAAATGAAAGGACTATGCTCTTCAGTGTTTAGAAGAATCTATTTGAATCTTTGGTCCAACTGACTACAGGCTGCTGAAAATTGACATGAATTTGAAACAGCTCTCTATACACATTTGTTTATTTTTTCAAAACATTTTATTCTTCAAAGGCCCATTTTCACAGCCAGTGCAAATACAGCAACAGTCTCCAAATGGAAGTCCCAGCCACCTAGTAAGAATCACATGCCCAGGATTTTGTTGCCTGATGTAAGCCATGTGCATACACAGGAGTACACCTGCTATGCTGGGCTCATCAATACAAGTGCCACTTGTACTACAAAGTAGAGCTGCAAAAAAAAAAGTGAGATTTACAACATGTCAGCTACTCCACTGAAACTCCCCATGTTTTTTGTTATCCCTCAGGCAACCTCCCTTTAGTGCTATGCTGTGAGAGTATTCACGTGAACAGCTGCCATGCTGTAAATCGAGACCCTCACCCTCCTAACTTTCTCATGTAGCCCACAGAATTAGGATCTGTCAGGAAAACATACATTTATATTAGCCAATAAGCATTCATGGACACCCTGAAACAAAGATAGTGGTGTTCAAAACCCAAAGTCATGCGTGCTGATCCTTTTCCTGCTGCAGCTATAGAAGCAGAAGAGGTCAATCACTGCTAGCTGGTGGCACAGCTCTTTGCATCTCCCTGGTGTGTCAGACTACACTACATTAGCAAAGATGGTTAAAACAGAAGGTGCTTCCTCGCCTGCTTTGACTGTCGGGAAATACCAAACGCTGAGATAAGCAGATCAAGAGACCTTAACACGAGTGATCTGCTAGCAATCACTTCCTTCATTCCTACTGCACCTACAGCTTCCCAAAAGGGCAAAGGAGTACCAACATGAAAAACTACAATCACACCAGAACTTTAAATTCATTTATCCTGTCAGAAGCACAGCAGCCATGAGAATTTTCTATAAGCCAGGGGCGTGAACAGGCATAAGAGTTCTCACTGACAGCCACACAGGCAGAATTCCTAGCAGATCTGGAAACTTGGTTCCGGGGAAGATGCTTCTCCATAATTAAACCCAATATAATGAGGACAGATGCAAGGGAGATTTATTTTACACAGTGGCAGTCTACTGCAGTATTGTGCAAAACATCACAGAAAACAAAGTTCTTGGCAATAGTTTCAAGCTGGGTAAATTCACTTTAGGATGACCAAACCACAGCATAACTGCTCAGCAAAAAAAAATACCCTCAGTCATCCTTCCTTCTCCTGTCCCCACCAAGGATTGAGTCATACATTGCTAATATTTCTTGCTTCCAATTTTTATTTTATTTCTGTCTCTCATCAAGAAATGTAAAATTTCTTGTCTGCTATTACACTGGAGCGACATGTAACAGCTAAGGAGACGGTCTATATGACACTGCTCAGAGACTATTTTTAACTCACTCACACCTAATTCGGTGGGATCACCTCCATGTAGCAAAGTTGCCTTGAATTTTTGCAACATGTATGTTATTAAAAGGGTCCACTTGAGGAAAGAAACGGGGCTGAGTTTGAATGAAAAAGCATGCTACAAATGAGGCCAGGGCAATGAGTGTTGAGTTGAACCAGCCTCCTAGGGAAGACATCCTAATCAAAAAAGCATAACGTGCATTTGAAATTTACCAAAGCATAAATTAACACTGCAGGGCTCTAATTTAATACCGTCTGTGGGGGAGACCTTCCCTGCAGCATTCTCTCAAGTGGGATAGTGTCAAAATTGAGGAGGAAGAGTCAAATTTGCAGAGGAGGAAGAGTTTTATTTCTATGTTTCTTTTGGCTAGCAATCTAATTAATAGCAACAGTTAATTGGATTGCTAGCCGAAAGGAATTGAAATAAAATCCTAAATTCCAAAGTTATGCAACTGATATGTATTTCTTCTCTCTTCCATTTGGGGCTCAGTGCAAGGGCATGTACATTCCTTGTTCAATTGTTTTTACTTACCTTGTCTGTTCATTCTAATTACGTTCCCTCTATTGAATACCCAACTTCCTAATGCAGCTCTATTTACTCTGGATTTGAAAAAACATATTGCGCTCAGGTGGTATTTTGTAATGTCCATCAGTTTCTGAAGAATCCCAGATTTTTTTTAGAAAATTATCAGATACGTTTAATTCTTTGTTTTGACACACAGAAATATCATGTTCCCAGATGCATTTATGCTACACTTACAGGAAATAAACAGGTTCTATTATTAAATTTATATTAAATAAATTATTAAATATGACTAAAGCTTATTTTCTAAAAGAACACTTCCTATTTCCCTAACATCCATGTACTTTATAATGTATTTCTAGCACACAGCTTCTTATCAATTTATAACCTTTGCTTAATTTCTGTGAATAACCAAAACCAGCCATATACATACCTTTTCCCTTGGTTTAATTAAAACAGACAAATGTCTTAAGACCAAGGGTCCATCTAGACTGTAAGTGAAGTTAACATTTTCAAATGCTATCATTCCTTGGTTAGGCCATTCCGGTGGTGGATGTTTGTTGGTCTCCCACGGAGCTTCTTTTTCAAGTTCTGTGTATTCCATTACTCGTTCTACTGATATCATCTATGGGAGAGGAAAGAAGACATCTATACATGAACTTCATCCTATTGCATATATTGCATGCATATAAATGTGTGTGTGTGTTTTGACTATAAAGATTCAATGCAAATTATTCCAGAGTTTTTCTTTTCAATACAGGTAAGAGTATTTGGTGCCATTCTATGCTCTCTTTACACAACTGAAAAAGTGGAAAGAATGCATCTCACGTTGTACTACAGATACAAATCTATCATGATACATAAAACCAAACATAAGCGCTCATTTCTAATCAGTGGGATTAATTACAAGTCTAAATACCTGAGACCATTGTCCAAACACTTCCTGAGCTGTCAGGCTTGGTGCCATGACCACTTCCCTGGGGAGACTGTTCCAGCGCTTGACCACCCTGGGTCAAAAAGCTTTTCCTAATATCCAACCTAAACCTCCCCTGATACAACTTCATGCCATTCCCTCAGGTCCTGTCACTGGTCACCACAGAGAAGAGATCAGTGATCAGTGCCTTCCCCTCCTCTTTCCCTCACAAGGAAGCTGTAACTGCAGTGAGATCTCCCCTCAGTCTCCTCTTCTCCAGGCTGAACAGACCAAGTGACCCCAGCCATTCCTCATACAGCTTCCTCTCAAGGCCCTTCACCATCTTTGTAGGTTTCCTCTGGACACTCTCAAACAGCTTTCTATCTTTCTTATATTGTGGTAGCCAAAACTGCACACAGAACTCAAGGTGAGGGTGCACTAGCACAGAGTAGAGTGGGGCAATCACTTCCCTTGATGGGCTCACAACAGAATAGAGAGGAAATGTTCTTGTGTCCCCCCAGTGTAAATAACAAGGGATTTTTGGTGGATGTCCACCTGTCAAAGAAGTTGACGCTAAGCACAGCTCCCTAAAATGATCACCATTCCACAACAAAGTCAGTTTAGTGAATGGCAAGCCCTTCTCTTCCACAGTGTTTCTGAATCACAGCCTCCAAGAGAGCAACTCCATGTGTAAGAGTCCCACAGACACTTTCAAAACCTCCCAACGAGTATGAAAAAAACTGAAAGCCTTACTCCCATTTCTCATCAGTCTGTCATTACTATTTATTCATGTGTGAAAAATGTGCTGAAGAAGCGACGTGCCAGCAAAAAAAAAGTATTTAAAAAAATCCAACATCATTATTATTATTAATTTCATTTGTTATTAAACATGGTTTTGTAAGTTCTATAGAAGGACTACACACATTTCCTAGACTGTGGACAGCAAATTGTAATTACAAATAACCTTCAGTTGTCAACACCACAGAAAAAAAATCCCAGGTTTATGCTTAGCATGTTCTTTTCACAGTCTATTTTTCTTGTATGTTAACTTAAGAAAGTAAATAGGCAAACTGGAACATACTAGTAAGTATTGTGATTTGGTAGAAGGTGTTTCATGTTACGTATTTTGAAAATACACAACCTTCTCAGCTGAATACAAATGAATACTCTGAAATATGTGTTAACTTGGAACTAATTAAGAAGATATAAGCCTTTACAACAAAATAACAGGACCCCAAAAATGCCATGAGTGACATAAATGAAATTTAAAAATGCAATAATAATAGTAAATTAAAAATATCAAATACGAAAAAAATTTAAAGTCTTCCTTATAGAGGGGGATTCATTTCTTGTAATTTTAGCAAATCACAATGCAATTGTCTACACTATAACTAGGACAGTCTTCTTTCTGCTGTAAAGGGAGATTACAAAGCCTCCCTTACTATGAATGCAGAAGGACAGTCTCCGGACACAATTCTGCTCAACAAATACTCAAAATCAGTCAGACTAATTATACCCTAGAATAAGCTGTTTTTCTTTACAGACTATAGACTAGTGCCTCAATCGCTTGCTAAGGTATAACCCTAAATTAAATAAGACGACTCTCATTCTTAAGCTTCATGTCACAAGCACAAAAAGAAACCAAGATGGGAAAAGGAATAAGTAGACATTACCAGGTTTTCAACTTCAGCACTTTGTCTAACACCCCACTGGAATGTTCCCATGAGGGTGATTGCATAGGATAGCGCCAAACCAACCTGCCCCGCATTCAGAGCTGCAGGAGAGAGCAAAGAGACTCAAATAGGTACATTGGTAACTACACAGAATCCTAGCTAAGTTACTTTCATGAGGTTTATTACATGATGGAAGCATCACAGCCAGAATTTTACTGAATTATGCAGTACTTGATATCTGCACAATGAGTAGCTCCAGGCAGAACAGTTACTTGCTGCATTTTTTTGGTACATTTTGGAAACTGTCTCTTTGAGAAAATAATGCCAATTCTCCTTGGCCTGGCATTTTATCTGAGGTTCAGTCTCAAGACCATACCTTACAAAACTTGTTAGGGTCATCCCTACCTGGGTGAACATTAGTTAACTCTTCACTTTTTTTTCTGAGAGGATTAGTCCCTAAACCCCAAGCAAAAAATTACCATAAAATTATTTCAAAAGTAGTTACAAACATTTACATCAACTTTGTACTCTTGTATGCAATCAGATCAAGTAATACGGCAGATTATGAATTCTATCTGCCACAATATTAAGCATGACTGTCCTCTGACTTACTTGAACTTTAGCCTAACACAGTCCTATTGACTTCAAGAGAGCTATTGCTTATCCAGAGGCAAGGAAAGATTCAGGACCATTGTTTTAACTTGTCTTTTTGCATTCTACTAACATCAAACATAGCTCAAAATTTGCAGTGTTGTGCAGCACAGAGTGTTCAAATTTTAAAACACACGTGCACATACAGAACTTACTCAAAGAAAAAAGAAAAGAAACAAAACCAGCAAATTAGCACTAATTTTCATGTCCAAGATAATTACTTCTTCCTTCATGTTTTAGATGACTATCTCATTTTAGTACATCTAACCCAATTACATCCTGGATGATGCATACACTAATGACAGTTCGTGAGTGACAGTGAATATAAAATATATCATTACAAGGCAATTTTCTTTCTGGAACTGGCCTATCCCACTGATCCAAGATATGAGAAGAGCATCCCTAGGAACTTCAGCTCGCCTTTTGACCTACTGTGTCATGTGTAGAAAGGAAAAAGGTTGTTAAGAGGCAGCTCCGTGGGTGTTTCAGTATGAAAAGTAAAGCCCTGTAGGCTCAAAAAAGAAAGACAAAGGTGGGGAAAATGAAAAAGATTTCTTTGTTGTTACTGTTCTGAAAGCCAGAACCTCAAAAGTGAAGACTACAGATCTTTCTGTTTGCACATTTGGGGATGATGATAGGTGCATGCCTCAGCTCAGATGTCTGAACTGCCTCCAGTATCTGCAGGAAACAAGATATAGCCCCAATGCCCTAGACTGAGAAAGAGATCATGATCTAGAAAGAAACATTTAACTTAATTACAGCCTTTAAACACTTAGAAACAGAAATCTGTGAAAAAGAATTAGACATTACTATACATGGTAATTACTGGGTGAACTTTTTCTAACATCTGTACTTACTCTTGGCGAGAAGCAGGGAACCAAAAGCAACCACTATAACAAAAATGGCACAGATGGCATCCAGACGCACAGCAAACCACCTTGAGGTCGTCAAAAACAGAAACCAGGCCTCTAAAGTGTATTTTACAAAGACATAAGAACAGGGGATTATTAGAAAACTAAGCAGTATAATCATTACTAAATTATTTCATGATAATATTACAAGTTGTTAAAAAATAACATTGCCATCTTCAAGTATGTGTCTGTATGGTCTGATGATGATGCGCACATTGACCGGTTTCCCTGGAACGGTCTAACTTGGTTTTCACACCAATAGCAAACACAACGGCAACCACAGCCAGTATAACATACAGTAACTGGAAGAGAAAGAAAAACAGTCAAGGTACTAAGTCATGGTCAAGCATGGTCCATTTATTTAAAATGGAAGCCTCTTCTGAACTCTAGTGGACTCGGGAGTCTTAGGGTACAGAAGTACAACTACATTTACCTTAGCTGGACTAGAGATTACAGGCTCTTAGCTAGAGTATATTACAACACAACTGTCAGAGCCAAGTCTTTAAAAGGCAGCTGCAGCTGGTTAAGCTCCTGTAAGAGCGACTCAATACAGCCAGTGTAGCTCCAGAGCTATTCAAATGACTAGACACAGATATTTACTTTTGGGGAAGCTCACAAGGTGGACATCTCCACTGGGAACTCATATCCAGGTGTTCACAATTTGGTGCTAAATTCCATCCCCGATAGACACGCTACAGGTACAAGATACAGGAGACAGAGGAAAAGACATTGCAATAGAGAAGGCAAAGTGTTTGCATTCAGGGCCAAAACCAGAAGTCAAGTAGTCATAACTAAGTATGGCATTATTCACTGCTTAGGCTGCAGTCAGATGAATTGCTCCAGCTGCTATCAAGTCACCACAGAAGGTTACCATTCTAAATCTTTCTGCGTTGCTTGTCATTACTCCATGTTAAAGATGAAAGCAGTCTCAACTGTTTCAATGTTCCTTAGTCTAGCACTGGGAAAGATTCAAATGAATAAAAAAAAAAACTTCCTTTTAAAAAATAGAGAGGAGGCAAGTCTGGTTTTAAGTCTGATCATCTTGGGTAGCCAGATTATGGAGTGATCAAATCGATTCAACCAACAGAAACCTTCATGTAACTTTTGGAGGGCAGCAGAAGGTAAGAGTAAGGATGACAAGAGGCATCCAGGTAAGGTACAGAGCTGGTAACTTCTTAGTCCTGTTCATACCAACCCTAAATGCACATGCCTCACTGGCAGCAGCTGGTTGCACTAAACAAGACATTTGATACGGTCATACACCCAGGCACACAGAATGATACAAGCAGGAGGCCGTGCTACACAGTCACAAACCTAGTTCCAGAAATTGAATTCACCATGATAATTTAGTTACCTCTCCGAAACCCAGAAGTCAAGTGGCCTGGGAAACAATCCACAGCTGCTTCCTGGTGACATTAAAGGTCATTTTTGGCTCAACAGTGTATTTGTAATACCAGGAAATGGAATGTTTGGCTTGAAGAATTTTCATCTTAAAGGTTTTGCTCCACTGATCCTGTTGTCTTGGAAGGCACCCTAAACTGCCAGCTTGAGATGGGTCATTTTGCAACCTCCCTGTGTAAGTGGGGATCACTATGCATAAAGGAAGGAATATGACACCACGGGGACTAACAAAGACTCATCATGGTATAACTTCTGATGATTCACGAGCTTGCTTATAGAGATGGACACGAGCAGGAAGGAAATTTTGGGTTGATCAAAACTCAGCATGCCTTTTAAATTTTTTTTAATCTAAAATTTCTTTAATACTAAACTCACAGGCATCCCTGAAAAGCTCTCAAAGCAAGTGTCCTGTGTCCTAGGCTCAGGCTTAAATAGAGAGGGGTCACAATGGCTAAACAAAACCACTGCTGGTTGGGAGAGCCTCCTGCAATTCCGGAAATAATTTAAAACTCTTTAGGAGAATTAAAAACCCAGGACTCCAACTTTGTGAGCTGATATGAAGGGTATCCTCTTACATCAGCTACTGCTTGCTCATATTTAGTATCAAAGAACCATCCAGGGTGTGAAAGCAATTTCAGGAGATCTCTAGTTCAACTTCCTGCTCAAGCACCATCAGCTCTAAGGTCAGACCACACTGCTCCATGCTGTATGCAGCTTGAGTCTTAAAAATCAACATGGATGAAGCCTGAACAGCATGTCTGGGCAAGCTGTTCCTCCGCTTGACTGTGCTCATGGTGAAAAAGTTTTTCTTGTATTCAGGTTAAACCTCTTGCTACAACCTATACCCATTTTACCCATTTTCTTGCTCCTACTACTACGTACCACAGTGAGGAGCCTATCTTTTTGTTGACATTCTTGCACGTACTGGAAGGCAGCTATTAAATCCTCTGTAAACTGCCTCTTCTGAGAGTTGAAGAAGCCCAGTTTCCTCTCCCCACCAGGAGATCTCTTCTGTTAGTACACTATCTTAGTGGCCCCTTCACTGGACTAACTCTGGTTTGGTAGAATGTTTCCTGGATCTGGGGGTCCAAAATTGGATGCAGTACTTCCCATGTGGACTAACATGTGTGAGAGGGGATAAACACTTCCGTCCTTCCACTGGCTATGCTCCTGTTAATATAGCACAGATGTTGGTGGCCTTCTTTGCTTCCCAGGCACATTGCTGGCTCATATTCCCTATGGGGACCAAAACCCACACATACGCTTAGCAAGACGGTGTACCCCAAATACTGTGGTCAGAAAGACACCAAGATGAAGCACGTACGTATACAAGAGAGTGTGATTACAAGCAGTGAAGTTTGATTTTAAAAGCAGGTTTCTGATCTGCCCAGGAGGGGTATTACTGACAGTTTTGATACAGAGATGCATAAAACTGACTGGAAAATAGTGTGCGTATGTTCCTCAGATCTGACCTCCAAATATAAGAAAATATTTCTTGTAAAGGTCATGGTCCTCTTTGTATAGTGAAACTTTTGTATGCAGTTTATTGACTAAAGATTCTTTTACTGCAAAGCTAAAAAAAAAACCTTTGTCTTCCCTCGCTATCAGCTACTGTTACATTGATTTGGTCAGGTAACTAGCAACTCAAAAATATTAAGAAATGGGAAATTCAAATCTAGAGGTGCCTTCCTGGAAGATATATCACACCAGTCACAACTTACTGGGCTCAACAGGAAGGTCGGTGTGCATAATTCTACAACCTGTGATAAAGTACTTCAGAAAAGAGCAACTGGTCTCACATTTTAAGTCTATAAACTACAAAAAGGCCACAGAATATACTTGAATATCTTATGACAGAGAAAATCCACCATCTTACAAAGTTCCAAACTTGCATTCTGCTGCATCTTGAAAAACATTGTAATAGAGAACATTTAACTGACAGAAGGTAAAGCCTGAATGGTATTACTTATGCTTGCAAAATATTAATAATTCACACCTTCTGGTCATGGTAATATCATACATTAGATTTAAGCCCCGAAAATTGCTCAAAGTAAAAAATGAGATTTATGAAACTTGAGCAAGATAATTTTATAGTAATAATCTCTGCCCCCTTCTAGCACTACTTAATATTAAATGCTCTTTAATAGACCTTGTTTCATACCCCTCCCCTCTTTTTACAGACGGAATGTAGGAAAACATTAAAAATTATTTTTAAAGTATTCTTATCAAGCCTACTTTCAAACGTTTGTCTTACACATTGTTAAAACATATGTGTGGGTATCTCAAATTACATTACAGCCCGAAGTAAACTCTCTAAATCTAGACAGATAATAACGTTTTTGTTCTACCAGAGAAATTTTACCCTAAAGAGACAAATGCACAGCTCCTACTGATTTTAATGCACATTATAAACATGTCGCTGAGGGCATAAGATACTTCCCTCCTACAGTGCAAAGTATTTGATTTTTCATGTCAATTCATCACAAACCTGAGTGGAGGTCTTGGTATGCATCAAATAATTTTTGAAATCTTTCCTCTGCTTTCAAAGCCCGAATAGTCCAAAGACCCTGGAGGGATGACGACAAGTGGGAGAACACTGGACTTCGAGCTACAAAGGGAAATGAGAATAACTTAACAATAGCTGAAGGACAACATTTAATTCTTTTTGTACCACACTAATCTTTAATCCTACTACTTTATATTTAACCATACAAGTTACTCTACTGCATCCTTTCAGAAAAAATACGCAATATCTCTAACTAATGTCTCCTTACTCAGAATCAGTCAGACAGCTAGGTGCATAAATTTATACAAAAATGCCTTACATTTTTAACAATAACTGTCACTGAAGAAGTTCTTTGAGCTTTATTAATGATATTAGGCACCCATGTTTGTTATTCATAATGCTTAATAATTCATATTATACTCAAGCTAAAGTCAGGCACAAGAGTCAGATAAGGTCAGAAATACCATTAGTATGTGCATGCAAGGCCCCAAAGACCAGCAGCGTAGCATGTTCTAACTAGTTTTATTTACAAATAGTTAAACAAACATACACAAGGTTTATCATTATGCAAAACTGGAGTTAAGCAAGTAATTCACTAGCTGAGAACGAAGGCAAGAAGGAAGTTATTTGCATAGCCAAAGGAAAAAAAAAATCTTAGATGGACTGTCTATAAAATACTAGCATTTCACATAATAATAAGCAGGGTTCAAACTAACATTAAGTCCCGCCAAACTACATACTTGTGGATTCTAGACGTTTAATATCCCTTGAAGTGTCTAAGAAATATCGTCGAAGAAAAATGAAAAGAATAAATAGTGGAATTAAGGGGATGAGTATCCAAGGAATCAGTGCCACAGCCACAGCCACCACACCAAAAATCTGTAGGAGAGTCTGCAGCACAATAGAAACAAAATAAAAAACTCTTTGCCAGAAGAATTTAATTTAGAACAAGTACAAAACTATTTAACACACTACTGAAACACTTAAATATTTAAACATAACTGCCAAGTTCAAGAGCAGATGCATTGTATAACATGAGCAAGATCTATTTTTAAGCAACTTGGAAAATTTACAGTAATACCTAAATTGACTAATTGTGCAGTTCATGGTTTTCTTCTGCATTATTTGTTCTTTAAGAAATGTCTGTACAAAACTGGTTGACTGAACATTACTGTCTTTCTTTGCAGACTATTCTGTGACTATAACAAAGTAATAGACGATTAATGTAATAGACAATTAATCTTTAATGAACTCAAATTATCTGGTGAATCAAGGATATGTTTTTTCACTCCTGGTAAAAGGAAACTGGTGAAAGACTGACTTTCAACTTCAGTTGAAAGACTTGTCAGCTGGAAGATCGACTTTCAACACAGGCTTGCAATGTTTTCCTAAAAACAACTTTGTCCCACTTAGAAAGAAAACCCAGTATCAGAGCAAGTGAGCTTTCTCTTCTCAAAGGATTGCATTGGGAAACACTACAAACAAGAAGAAAATGTTACACACTGCAAAAAGTGTCATTAAAGCCGAGTTTTACCCGGTTTACTAAATAGTATGATGTGAATAGCTGTGGGTAAACCTGACTTTACTCTTAGAAAACTAGATATAATGTGGAAAGGGGCTTTGCTGCTTATGACAGGGGATTCTGGCCCTGACTTTCTGAATTTAATCCCCTACTTCCTGCAGACCGCTCCACATCCTTCATCAAACTTTCAGTTTGAATAGACAATCAAAACCATCATCTGCACGCAAATTTCTTTCAGAATACCAGCTGTGCATGTATGTATGTCAGGGTCCTTGTATACTGTACTAAAGGTCTACCCACTTCCTCCTTAAAAAGAGGGGGAAAATCCCCAGCCCATATAAAAATACACCCACCCTATACAAAAAAAGACAACTGAAATCCTAGCTCAGGACTAAATTCCTGTATTATTCTCTTTACCAAATTCATTAAAAATATACGAAATTTTCCATTTTGTGGACTGTAGAGGAGCCACCTTCGTGACCATCACATACAACGCACAAGAGGATTCCAGCCGAATTTTGTAGCTGCCTGATTTCTGGATGCCAAAAATGCATGGGTGACCACTGGGTGCAAAAGATGCATGTCTTGCAGCAAAAATGCTTCCATCCCTTTATCTATGCATTGAGTTGGAAAAGTTAAATAACACAACAGCCCACGTCAGATACAAGAGAGCTGCCTGGGTTTTCAAACACTTTCAATGGAAAAGCCTAGGAAACATTGTATTTCCTACTGCACTTCTGGTAGCCCACACACACATGCTCTGAAGACAAAACCAAGCACAACCTTCACCCCTAAATTTGTTTTTTTTTCTCTTCAGGCTTCTCTGACTTTACCCTAATTTTACATGACCAAACAGCAAACCCACACACCTTATATGCTATGACTGTATGAGTCAGCACAATTTAATTTCAGCTCTAGGCAAGGTTTTAGCTTATGATAGACTACTTATGAGTGTAACTGCCTTGCATCTCACAGATCCTGAAAACACATGTTAGGGTCTCACAACTCTATTAAGGAAAAGAGTTAGAGGGTAGGAGCTCCGAAGAAAGTTGCACTACCACTACACTGCTCATACGTGAGTTAAGGTGTTGACAGCATTATATTGTTTGACCTTCTAGATATGTACGGTAGATCACAAACATTTTATCTAGATTTCATCAGGAGGAGTAAAGTGGCAATGAGAGCACATAGTATTTCACCTAAATCAATTATGCACATTGCTATGTTAGCACAAAGCAAAACAAAGCACCCTGACTCCTCACCAGCACTGCCATTAGCCCTTCCTTCTACTTCTCTGACATTCTTTAGAACCCTGTAAACATATTTCCTTTGTGGGGTGAAGAGAAAGGAAATAAAGATTCTGGACCTCCTACAAATCTGGTCCTGTCTAGATCCCCATTTTCCTCCATACTGCTCATTATCCCTGCCAAGCCTGTCGGCCATCCACATGCTGGCTAATTTCTAAAGGCTCCCTCACCTCCACCCTCATTAGCAGAGGCTGAAGTCCATTCCTTCCTTCTGACAAACTCACTCCCAAATCTGCTTTATACACCTGCTGCCTCTCCCTTCTCCCTCCATCACTTCCTAGACAGTCACAAAAAAGCCGTTTCCGAAGTACATAGTCTCCTCATACCATCAGCCACAAATCTGAAGTGAAATGTTGACGGAAAAGAATTCTGAGGAAAATAAATGCTTCTTAATAAAAAAAAAATAAAAAAGCCAAACCAAAGTTTTAGTAATGATAATCTACAATATGTTGCAAAGTGTCGGTAGGGGTGGGAGTGGGAGTAAAACTATTAAGATCCAGTTCATGTAAACAAAGCCTTGCTACGGCAAAAATACAGGGAAGGAAAAGATGGTTAGGATGACTAAAGTAAAAATCTGACACCGCCTTTGGAAGGAATTTTAGATGAGCCTGCACCACCTTATCATTATAAAGATTTATGATAGGGTGGATCAGTCATGTGTGTTGTTTTTGGTTTTTTTTAAACCAAACTTGCATATAAATTAACTCTTAATGAAGTAGTCTGAAAGCCAGACACAACCATTTGCAGACTGTAATCATGTACTTACTGCGTGAGGTAAGGCAAAGGTTCTAAGCTCCTGAGTTTCACAAGAGACAACCAATCTCTGCAGCTGGAGACTGCCCTAACTTCAAGTAGATTCACTGCGTGCAAGCTGAAGGACCCAAGATAATCACCAGGCTGACAATAATGATAACATGAGTAGTCTGACGTCTCTCCTCTCTGGAGACAGGCAGCGAGGTAGGTATTCAGTTTGTGCAGCAAGAAATGCTCACAGACTAGCATCTAGACTTCACCCAGCAGAAACAGCTTACAATATAAAATTGCATCAAAAGTCTAAGCAGGCAAGATTTTCCTACATAAAAGAAATATGGCCTACAAAACTGTCATCTTCTACTGTGTTTCTTAATTTTAGCATTCAAAATGTAATGACTGTGCAGAAAATAACAGTTAAATTAAAAAAAAAACAAACAAAACCAAAACAACAAGAACAACCAAAACAAAGAACCAGGAGCTGTTGAATTACATTTTACAGCTATCTGCACAGTATTTGAAACAAGGTCACCTTACACAAAAGACAACAGACGCACAGGCTACCAACACTAAAAAGACCTGGATGGTTCCAGGAAAAGACCATGGTTTCAAAATAGAGACATACTGTCCAATGTCCACCTTCAAACCTGCTCTCATTTCCCTGGAGAAAGATTAACCTCTCACATACAGTCTGTACATAGTCTATTCCTAGAATACAGAACAGCATGTGCTGTCTCTGTGCTCTTGCAAGGCTCCTGAGGGATTTCCCCCATGCTTTGGTCAGTCACTGCATTTATCGTGGCTCATTTTTCCTTAAAAATCTCCTCTTTTACTGGAACAAGCATACCCTCCTATAACCCTCTGGGGAAATTAATGTTCTGATCAGCACATTCACTTGCAAAATATGGTTTCCCTTCATCATCTGACAACCTACATATTCAGAATTCTTACAGGTGCTGACAGTGATATCCTGGAATTCCTATCTCAAACAGGTCTTGATCTAGGAATAACAGGTATTTCTGTATCACAATCACAGAACAGGTAAGTATTTAACACCAGATAAAGAGACTATAAGAAAAACGCCCTAAAAATATGAAAAAACCATGGGAATTATAAGCCATAAGCCATACATATATCACAAGCTATAAGTTTTACCGTTTGTTACAGGAATTATACGATTTACATAAGGTTAGAAATATTATGACAAATTGCAAGCCATTCAAAGTCACATTTAGTGAAGTTAACAGAACAAAAATGCAAAGCAAAATTTAGAGTTTAAGATGTCTCATAAAAATATCTTTCCACCCCACAGATCACTGCTTGTCAGTATCAGTTATACCCTGAGATCAGTATTTCAAATTTGGTCTAAGTACTTTGAAAAAGGCAACAAGCCTTCCCATAGAACCTCATTTTGAACCACTCAGGTCTGCTGGCACTTTGCTCCAGTGGGTACTTGACAGTCCTTTATCTTCTCTTGAAAGTACCTATAAAACACCTCTCTGTCTTCTAACAAGCTCAAAAGTGTCAGACCTTTGAGGTCTTCCATTTTCTTCCATAATACAAAAATAAGGAGTACCATTCCGCTGTGTGTCTATTTAAGATCCTGGTCTGACTTCCTATGCCAAGTCATCCACATAGGTCTGACAGTTATGGTACAGGACATACTACCACAGGAACCACACTAATCTCTAATGAGTGAGTGGAGCCCAGGGGATGGGATTTGAGACTTGGAAACCTGAATATGGGAATCTACATGTGACCTACACAGTAAAACTTCTGTCCAATTTAGAAGTTTAAAAAGTGACTAATAGAATAATAAAATTGTTTAGATTGGAAAAGACTTCTTAAGATCATTGAGCCCAACCCTTAATGCAGCAATGCCAAGTCCACCACAAACCATGTCCTTAAGCATCACACCTACACATTTTAAATACCTCCAGGGATGGTGACTTCACCTAACCTGGAAGTGTACACTTAGTGACCATATGGTTGAGTATTTCTCTACAGTCCACCATTTACTAGATACCCTCTGACTACAGCAAAGTAAGCACCTAACTTCACCAAGCAGGTATCTAAATTCTGATAACTGAATCTGCAGTCAAATCCCACTCCAGAACTGAAGTATTCCAGGACCAGTTTTACCAATATTTAATCAGAAGTCAAATACATCTACACAACCCCTATTCCCAACTGCTACTCCATGGACCCCAATATGCACTCCCAAGGATTACATTAGCCCATGGAACTGCCATGAAGCCATACTAATTTAATAATAGCAATGGTGCATGTCGTGGAGTTCAAATTTAAACCTTCACTACATTAACTTAGGCCACTCTCAGTCAGGCTATCCCATCTGAAGTAAAGCCAGGTTCAAGAAAAGACAAAACCCTACTCTGTTCATACTTGCTTGGCATCACCCTTACTCCTCCTCCTTTATGCCTAACTAAAATGATTTTCTCATTGAGTCTGCTAAAAAACTGCATGCGCAATCAATCCCTAATCCAATTCCGACATTTTCTTTATCCTTGAATGCTTTTTCCTTTAACACACTTTTTCAAACCAGACGGTTTGGACTGACTATCCTGCGGCTCTGTTAAAGCACAACTGTACAGGCAGCTGGTTAGACTGACACACCAGAGGACAAGCTTCCCTGGGAAGATTACATTGCAATGAGAAGATCAGAGCAATAAACACTTCACTCAAGCTAGCTCCACCCAGAGGAGCATATCAAACCACATTGTAGATTTTCTGCAGTTTTTTCTCCTTTATTACAAAAAAACCAGAGGAAACATCCAAAGAGAAACCCTTTATCTTTGTACTGTAATCGTAGTACATAAACAACTACTTCATTTTACTCACTTAAAGCAGCTGAGTTAAGGTGAGTAGTCTTGCCTCCAAACTACTTTTTAAAAAAATTTATGGGTTTTCTTTTGGAACTGGTTAAAAGAGGTACATACGGCTGTTTCTACTATTGTTTGCATCAAACTGTCCAGAGCACATTTGCCATCAGCAAAAATACAATGAAGACTTATGAGTATGGGAGAGAAAATCTGGTACATACAGTATTTAAAAGGTATCTCAAACGTTGTCCTTTTCTGAAGCAACCTGGAACAGCAATCTTTGACACCTCTCAATCAGTGTTAATTCAGCTTTAGGAAATCATGCATCCATTTGAAAATTAGGAATTTAAAGACAAGATAACCAATTCACTGAAAAGGGAAAAACGGCACAGCTGGAGAAGAAATGAAAATTGTAATTTCA
Organism: Grallaria varia; assembly: GCA_013396735.1. Taxonomy (NCBI): domain Eukaryota; kingdom Metazoa; phylum Chordata; class Aves; order Passeriformes; family Formicariidae; genus Grallaria; species Grallaria varia. The sequence goes on from VWZG01005112.1 coordinate 500,428, forward strand.
GATAAACTGAGTGAAAGAAAAAAGCAGGATCTAAATTCTGCCAGCTCTAAAAGCTTCAAAAACAGTAAGCTCGTTTTATCTTCTGCAAGACACTTTTCTCCTCTGAATCCTGTTATCTGCAATTAGTCAACAAGAGCTTACCTAACTAAATCAGTATGTCACTGCAAATGGGCTGAATACATCTGTCAGATACACCAGAAACGTATTCAAAATTTCCAATCACATCCTTACTGCTAGCACCTTCTATTTGTTCTTGCCTCAATAAGATAGTCTTTCTGGATCGTTGTTTTTCCAAATAAACAAGCACATACTCAGCTCCTCAGGACAAATGTTTTCTGTGCCACCAACATGCTCATTCATTTGACATGGCATGCATTTTGTCATTAATTGAGAAGTTTTAATATTTGTTTGAGGTCATGGCAAACTGTGAGCAATTGTTCTTTAACAACTGACCTTATATTAAAAGACTGTTTTCTTTAATGCATTGGCACTGCCACCATTCTGTTGCATTTAACAGCGTCCTGTCGTCAGTGATCTCTTACCCTACAAGGGATAGAAAAATAGGCTCTCTGGGCACACTGGGCCAAGAGGCTTAACTGTCTTATGCAGAACTTGATCCCAATAGTAGTTTTCAAAAATCACAGTTCATAAGTTGCCTGAGACTTCCAGATATTGATGCTTTAGAAACAGACGCATAATCAAGTGCTGCACTTGGTGATTCCAACAGACACTCAAAACATTCATCCTTTAAAACTCCATCCTATATTCCTACAACACAGAGGGGTTATTCTCCTTTTAATAATAAATTATCTTCACTCATGTAACAAGTTGGTTGTTGGGGCCTTCAGCGACAGTAATAAGTTACTTCCAGCTAATACAGGTTTCCCATGAAAAAACAAGCTTTTGTCAGAGCCAAAACTATAGTCTCTACTTATGCATCTCCTGTTCATACCCACTGCACTTGTAAACCAATACTGTCACAGACAAAATGACAGTGCCAACACCCATTTTGTAAATGGCTGTATACAATGTATTTTTCTATTTATAAGCAGTAAAAACTCGAGTAGTACCTTTGATTTTCTCAGGTGCTCTTCTTTTACTACACCTTGTGCCCCTTAGGCACTTCAGCACAGAAGTGTTCTCAGTGACTTGGAAAGCAAGGCACAACTTTGCAATGAGGATCTATATAAAAGTGAGAGGTCTTCTTCCTGAACTTAGAGGGAGTTAGTTATAACTTTACTGTGATCTCCCCATACAAATAATATAAAGTATGTTTTGCTATTCAGCAGCGTGCTTCACTTGTAAATAGTCCCTGGCTGTACTCCTTCACTCTTCGTTTCCAAAGGAAAGAAAGGTACACACACCACACAAAACCTATTCATGTAAACTACAGTGGTCTTTGTACCATGACAAATATGTTCCTGTGGAACACCTCAGATGCTGAGCACAATTTTACATGGTAGCTTGAGGAAACAGAACTAATCAGCGAGTATAGAACATGCATATACACATATGCTTTGCTTGCTTGACAGCTCTTGCCAGAACCTGCCTGAAACACTACAGAAAAATGTCTGGCATCACCCAACACTCCCAGAGTTACTCCTCAGGTAGCAGAAAGCATCCCCTTTCCATCATATTAATTTAGGGGGGTTGTGACTCTAATATCCACCACCATTGCCAAGAGTGGTCACTTTGTTGGCTGTTCCACTAGCTCCAAGATTCCCAGAGCAATGCATTCTTCTGTCTCTCGTATCAGACCTTGCTGTCAAATAACTGATATTTTTAAAGGAAAATAAAGAATGCCTTGACAATTTCTTCTCCCCTCCCTCTTAGAAGTAATTTCCACAATGCTTCACTAGCTATGTAAGTCCATGACAGCCCTTCTGAGCACAGAGCCTCATGAAATCAAAACATTTGATTCAACAATGGGTATTTTTCTCTTTAGTACTGTTACAAATTATCTCCTACTTTGTTCTCTGCTCACATGTTTAGCACATTATCAGCAGACGCTGATTCAGATTATTTGTTGTTAATCTTATCCTACTTACAACCCTCCTAAAAGCTGATTTTATTTCAGTGATAATTATGGACAACATATATACAGGAAAATATTTTAAGATCAACAAGTATTGTATCATTGTAACATTGTATCACCTGTAGTCAGGTTCTCAAACTCTCCCTGAATGGCATTTCCCATTGTCACTGATGGAGAGAGACCACTGGCCTAGACAGGCCACTGCTGTGACCCTCCATGGCATTATTTTGTGTTCTTAAGATCTAGTCAATTTATTTGCTAAAATACCGTCTACTGGTCCTGTGAGGAATTCCTCTGAGCCAACGATGATGTTATCACCTCTTCACCCATGTTGTGCACATTTGTTTGCAGTTCTTCTAAATGTCTGTTGAAATTTTGCTTACCACAGATGCTGCTGCCCTGTACGTCACAATTTTGCAAACTCTGTCTTTGAGCTCCATATACTCTCCTGCCTCAGGTCTCTTGTCCCTCATGGCCATTATGCCAGAGCCCTCTCCCCAAGAATACCTCATTTTCAACTGCATGACCCTTTTTGCTCAGCCATGTCAAACTGGTTCACCAGAAGTTAGTTCTGAGTCTTCCAAATTTTAAAAGCTTTGTGCTACATTTGAGCTGCAGGCTCTTCTGTTAAAGGGAGTATCAATTCCTCAGCCTTACAGCAAGTACAAGCTTTTAAGCATCTTACTGCTTGTTCTTGCTAGTTAACAATACGCTAATTCATGTATTTATTTTTAGGTGGAATGAAGTACTACTCCTATTTCTGTAAACACCACAGTCCCTCTGCCCCATGAAAACCATGAAAAATATCAAGGACTACATCATCAGCTATCCTAAGAATAAAACTACCTTCTCTTCCTTTCTGGTCACACTCTCTCACACCAGATATGCAAAAAAATGCTTTTTAACTTGTCCCCGTTTTACTTTTTCTAACTTCCCCTTTGCCACTCTTGATAGGGCTATAAAATACTACTTTCCTATTCAAAATAAACTCTTGACTCATTATTTCTCAGTATTACATTACGCCCAGTGATCACTCAGCTCCAGGAAGCTTAGCAGCGGTCTGATGCTTTCAGCATCCCTATTTTAATTAATCAGCACAAGCCTCTCATCACCACCACCAGGTTTCCCCCAGTTCAGATGTTCTCTGCATGTACAGAATTCAGTGATAAAAAGAAACTTCCCTGGCACGGAATAAACATTATTTACTGCTGTAAATACCTGCTTGTTCCCAATTTGTTACAAATACACAACAAAGCAGCAGGAAGACTTGTCAGAAGTTTATTTATCACAAATCATCAACAAAGGCACACTTACTAATGGAAGTAACTGATACCACATCTGATCCCAAAATCCAGACTTTTCATCAGAGAGAAAAATTGAAAACTATTTTTCTAAGTATTACGCTGCGTTTGGCAGAAGGATGGACAACTAAATTAGGTACCAAAGCCAGCAGTTTTAGAAGGGAAGAATCTCATCTCATTACTTTAGCATATGAGTAACTTTCACAGTAAGAGAGCTTTGCTTATTTAAACATTAGACCAATTTCAAAACCCATTAAGAAAGACATAAAGAAAAAGAATTAGGGCCGTGGTTGTGGAAGAAAATGCAATCACTCAGTGTCCTATTCTTCTACAGCGCAGGAATAGATATTACTAAGCCATTGAAAGAGCCTTTCTTAATACACTGACTTTTGTATTTAAGAGTGTAATCCAAATGAAACAATTTTTTAAAATTATACAAAAATGTCCTGTAACATACATGTAACACAAAGAGGTATAAGCTTCCCAAAGACACAACATTCAGTCTCATCTTTTCCTGTATAAAACTGCCCACACTGCAGTCTCTATCTTTTCACAAACAAACTTGTCTGCAGTTTTCAGATCAGCAGCAGAATCGCCTCAGCAAGAAAAAGTTCTTATGCTGTGCAGTTGCACGTATAACCCTGGCAGCACATTTCTGTGAGATGCAGTCTTTTTTTTTTTGCTAAAGATAATTCCTTGTCCCACATGTTTGTTTGGGCATAAATATGCATAATGACTTAACACACACACACACACACATCGGCTATATGGCTTAGTAATTCAAATTACCTCCAAGTCTCTCCTTCCTTCTTGAATCAAAAGTGAAATCTCCAGTCCTTTTGCCAAACAGTGAAATCATAATTTGTTTGTAAGCAGACATTGTCCTATCTATAGTATATCAGTAGTTTAAGGCAATCTAGAAGATTTGTACTTATCGCCATTTGGAACAGGATTGTTACACTCTATGACTGACAGCAGAATTAAAATATTCCTAGCTACTGTGAAGTGTTAGAAATGTTAATGATCTTCAGAAGTCCTAAAACTAATCATCAATTTGAGCTACAGATTTGAAAGGTTGCAATAATGCTTAAAAACTCAGGCAAATACCTATGGACAGTAATAATAAAAATTCCCATTTTGACAGTAAAAACAGCAGTAGTACATATATATAAAGATGGACCAAAAAGAAAAAGAGAACTGCAGAACATTAGTTCACTTAGATCAGAGTACTTCTTTACCCTCCTTCACGGTAAGAAAAGCAAACATGAAAATACCTTCCAAAATATACAAAGAGCCTTAGATGAACAGAATCTCTTTTTGGAACTTTTACAAATTCTACCTTAACGGAAAGTGGGGAAATTTCCAAATCACACAAAACAGGGGACACACCACTGGACTTCCATACACCACTGGACTATCCTGCTTTTTAGTAGCTGAAAATGTAATGAAAATAACCTGGTAAAGAAAACAGAGGAGCCAATTTGGAGAAAAAAATTATTCAAACCTGACTGTAATTTTTTGTTTACAGGTCTCAGTCCAACATATCAAAATACTGCAAGAGCAACTACCACTAAGCATCAATCTGCCTCAACCAAAGTAAAGAACAGCAACAGGTTAGGCATAGATTATCTCCCACTGCTGCTCACCATCAACAAGACTAACTGGCTACTGAGATTTAACAATTAAGGCATTCAAGGACAGGGGAATAAAAGGTCAATAAAAACCCACATTATTTAGACAAGTGTCTGTGCTAAACTCACAGCTCCTGCATGTTGATCTTGGGGACACAAATGCAACCCTCCTTTCCCTCCATACTTCCCACCCTGTTTTTTGTTTGTTTGCTTTTTTAACAATAGTGGGGTTTATTTCAAAGAAAATCGCAAAACTGAAAGCACTTACAAGTATCACATGACCATAGCAAAAGTTCGGGTTTTATTCTAACAATCATTTTAACCTTTTCTGAAATAAGAGCTGAAAAGTAACCAAGGAGAAAATACATGCCCCTATCATTTTTCTTTAGGTTTTAGCTAGTCTTGCAGATGCACTGTAGTATGCAATACTTGGGAAGGTACAGATAGAACATCAGTTCCATGGAGAAAGAGTTCTGTAAGGTTTAGGTAGCCAAGTGTCACCAAACAACTGTGTTTGATTTCTTTAATTTATTTATTTCTAATTTAAACCTCAGCACAGCAAAACTGCCATGATTCAGCAGAAGAGAAACCAAAAGCTGTATCCAAGACAGAAGTCTGTTCTACATACCAGGCTAAAGAGAGTATGTTAACATTTAACACAGATGCCATCACTACTTACTTTCTCACAATGTATTTATGATCATATTTTAAATACACATATGCAAACACACAGAAAGAACTATTGTTCAATTATTAAAAATATCTCTTAAAACTCACACATGCACACATCCAAAACTTGGCCAAACTGGAAAATGGAAAAAACAACACAACAAATCCCTCAGGAATCCCACCACTCACAGAAAGCACAAAATAACAATGTCATTGTTAAACTAAAAGATCCTGGAATTCCTTCTACACACTTTCTCTGACATCGTCACACAATAAAATGCCAGGGTCAGTGGTACTGAAACAAGGAACGGCAGTTCCACTCTTGTGCACATACGAAAGCAAGTGACCCAAGCTATTATTCCAGTCTGAGGCACTTTTTGTTCCTAATATCCAGATGCAGCAGCTTTTTTTCCCCTTTCTATTTTTTTCTTTTTTTAAAGAAATGACTGCGGACACCTCCTTCACATTTTCCTATTCTTCAGTATTTTCACTTCATAAAGCTGCAGTCAATGTGTTTTGTGTGTAGTGAGAAGGGAATGGCACATTCAGTGGTGGTCTCAGCCACAGCCTACATTGGTGGCTCAAGTAGTCTCAGGATTAGGTCTTTGTGTGTGATGAAAGGGTATGAAAAGTCAGTTATTTAAACTCAGTCAAGCTGTTGATTTTGGGGAGGAAAAGGTTTTGCAATTCAGTTTTCCTCAATAAATCACTGCCCTTTTTCAAGGGCAGCTGCAGATAGTTCACATGTTCACAGTGTTCTCCAAAAACAAAACAGATCATGATTTTTTTACCCGCTCTCAATCTAACATAGGGCAAGAAATCAAAATGAAGGGGCCATCACATTAATTACTCAAATTTACTAGAAACTAAAGCAAAAATCAACTCTGTTGACAAGTAATAAGATCACAAAAGAATTAAAAGGACAAGAAACTACAGAGAACACCACCCCTTTAAAATTCACCAGAAAAATCTACAAAGCCAAAAGAATGTCTGAAATATATTTCACCATTTTATGTATTCAATCAATTTATAGATACAACTTTCAAGCAGTAGCTTATCAGTTTGGGTACCCGTTCTGCACCATCTGAGACTACAGTTTTAAGATATTAAGCCTCTGCAGGTCTGTCTCAAGTCAAACAGATTCAGGTACTGAAAAACAAGCCTTTGATGAGCTCTCAATACAGCATCCAAAATATTAGCCACTTAGGAATATCTGGGCTAATGCACATAAACCACTATTAAATATATGGGATTTTTAAGTCCTAATACCCCATCGTTAAATTGTTTTATTCTATTCCTTAGCTGACATTTTCCTCAATTTTTTTCATTAGTGTTCCACTGAACCAAACATTGCTGTGCATTTTAATGATGACATTTTTTGCCTAGAGAAGTTGTGGATGTCCCACTCTTGTAAGTGTTCAAGGTCAGGTTGGATAAGGCTTTGAATAACCTGGTCTAGTGAAAGGTGACCCTACCCATGGCAGGGGGGTTGGAACTGAATAGTTTTTAAGGTCCGTTTCAACCCAAACCATTCTATGATTCTACAATTTTAAACCACAAACCCCACACATACCAGTAAAGTCCACATCAACAGAACCTTACAGTCCCATAGTGCTTAAGGCTGAGGCAGCAGGAGGAACACCAGTTGGTTATAACATTGAGAAAATCAGCTGGTATTTTCAGAGGAGCCTAAGAAAATTCAGTAACAAAATCCCAGTCATCCTAAATGGCAGCTAACGTCCTCAAGTCCCTTTTGACTTGGTCATGGGATGATCAAGTTTGTACCAACCAAAGAAAACATTTATACAATTATTTGTGTTTTGTTAGCTCTTTGAGGCTTCTGTCAGGCCTGCCACTGATTCAACTAATAGATAAATAAATAAAACATATCTAGATAAAAGAAGTAGACATTTAAATTCGCTTTGAAAATTTTAAAGCACTGTAATGGCCTTCACACAAGTCATCCTTTACATAAGGAGGCTGTAACTTAGTTGAAAAGCACCTGCCAGAAACACGTAACTTGGGTTAAGAAAACAAAAGCAAGATGCAGAACTGAGGCTAACAGTAATTAAAAAAATGCAAGCTCACCAAAAAAAAAAAAGTACACCATCTTCACCAAACAAGTTCATTCAGCTTCTTGACTATCTCAATCAACCTACAAACATTAATTACTGCTTGATTTTACAAACACATTTAGTGCCATACTTGGTAGAAATAACAAGTGTCATAGTGAACAAAGCATTGCTTTCTGTCTCATTTATTAGGAGAGCAGGTATGGAACCTTACGGTCAGACAGAATCCATTACAGAAGAGGCCAGGCTTAGACTGCAGACTGTAAAGTTTATTTTTCACTTTAATGAGCTATGAACTGGTCTGTAAATATAAAATAAAGATATCTTGATGGTTGAACCTTTGGCTTCTTTTCAGTTTCTATATTTTCCATCTACCCCCCAGAGTTCTGTTCAAACAGCCATGTAGTCAAACTTAGCCATAAATATGTTCTAATATAAAAGACTTAATTTTTATTTATAAACCTTGTGGATACAGCAGTAATTTCCAAAAAAAAGACAGTCAACTGCACTAATATGAAATGTCTCATATGCTGTTAAAGTTCGTAAGAAGAAAAAAATTGCTATCTCCTAGTGAGGACTGCTCCTCCTGCCTCCAATCTCAAGACAGGTGTGCTATATCTTGGTACACTTCAAACCAAAGAAAGAAAAGATGGTAGGAAACTTTAAATACAATGGGACTTGCTACTTCATCAGATACTGCAATGAAACAGTTTTGTAAAATCTAAACAGGGTTTTAAAAGAATACACAAGGTATATGATGTGCTTTTGTGCTTGCCGCATACCCTTTATTTTTGCTTTAACACATGTACAATGACTATTCATTGTCTTGAAGAAAACTGACTCTTTCTTCTCCTTGACTGAATGGAAGATGTAAAAAAATTCAACTTCTTCTGTTCAAGGAATTAATTTTCATCCAGTACAGCTGCCTACACTAATAATACTCACTATGGCTGTAGCACAGTGTATAAATCTTATTAGGCACTCTAAAAAGAATATTACTAATTTTTAGCATTGCTTAAAAATCTGTACTCAAAGTAATTACAAAATTCTAGAAACTAGTAGATTGTATTTTATTATTTATTTATTGGTATTTAAAAGGTCTTATACTGTAGTTTTTGGGTGTCCAGTCACATTGTGTTTATTTGTGCCGAAATTATACACTCACTTGCCAATACAGTAAAAGGGTGGAATGCTTTACAATGATCCTAGCAATAACTCTGAAAACGACTTCTTCTTCAATGCAAATCCACTCAAGAAAAGCCTCTATACACAAAGTAAGATGAACCAGTTACTGCATTGTTTATTAAGTTTCACTTGATTCCTCCTGACAACCATTTAAACAATGAATGTTGGGAAATGTCTCTCAAAGAATCAACAATAATGGATGGGATCAGAGCTTTTATATTCAGCTAATACTGTTTTTAGAAAGGAGAAAATATTTCTTCCTGAAGGGATTATAAGAAGTCTTATAAAAGACACCTGCAAACAAAACAAGTGACAAAAGATCTCTATCATAATTGATAACAGTTATCCTTTGTAAGAATCTGTGCTTTGTCAGAAATAAATATACCTTTGCTATTGAATTTCAAAAGACATCCACTAACCAACCAGCCTGCTGGTCAAGAATAGTAAGTTTTAGAAAACCCACCATGAAGGAAACGCTTTTTTCTTATGGATAGCAGTGCATTATTAATCAACAGTAAGGTTCTAAATTTTCTTTTCTGATACCAAATAGAGCAAGCAAGCTTTAAAACATGGCATGTTTTTAACAGCCTACTGGACTTGTAAAATCTACTTTATTTTTTGGAAAAGGAAAACTTTTCACTTAAAACTTCAGAATTTGTCAAAGAATTCAATAGCCAATTTAAAAGAAATGCATAAATTAATCAACATGAAGGAAAATGTTTACAAAATGCGGTTTACAGTAGGAGCTTGAAAGAAGAAAACAATCACATCTTGAGAAACACCCTTCATATTTCATTCCAAACCAGTAAAGTTTTGTAAAGCACACGCTGCCTGAAGTATCCATACACTGGTAAAATAACTAGGTTTTCCAAACTGTGAGTAGGAGATTTGGCCCTCTGTATGTGACATGCATACAGCTTAGATACTTTCTGAGCTTTCTTTTGAAGCAAATCAGTTTGTTCTGTCAAAAATAAGACAGTGCAGTTCTCAAGTCACTTTGCTTCAGGGTCTGCTCCCAAAAGGAAGTATGGACAAGATCACACCAATTTTGGCTCTCTTTGCTTTTGCAGACTTCTGTAACGTTTTCCCAGGAAATTTTGCATCCTCAGACAACCCCACATGCCTTTAAACCGCATGCCAGGGCATGCAAAACACCCACTCGCTTTCTTGCTATAAAAACACCATGCAAGTGGTCTTGCAACACAACTCTCACATTATTGTAAATGCACTGAACTAAGGAAAAAAGTTAATAATTTTGACTCAAGATCACAGGCCCCAGAGTACGCTCTGGTCATCAGCAGTACATATGATGAAGATACACAGTGCAGTCTGCTGCAAAGGGGACCAACCTCTGCACATACAAACCCCTCTGGTCCAATGGGCAAGCACACTATGCAGAAGAGATAGATGGAAACCCTATTCTAAGCTGTGGATGTAAACCCTGCCCTAAGGGAAGAGGATAAGGAACGCAGGACAACTTGAGCTTAAAGGAAAAAAGCAATGTATAGTCTCAAAAGAGCTGAAATAAAGTGAGGTAGTCTAATAATACAGTTAATGAGACTGAAGAAAACTTGAAATCTGTACAAACAGTAAAAAACTAGTAGTTTTTATAGAAAGATGTTTATATGGCACTTTCAGGAAGAATTTGTCATGCCTTAAATACCTATGAATTAAAAACCTTAGTATTCACTATAAACAACAACCTGACTCGCAAAAAAAACCCCAGCTGTGTTAATTGATAGGTAAAATACATCATATTCCCTTCCCTCCCAAAATGACATTGGGCACGTAATGCTTTGAAAAATAAACACACACCTCAATTTCAACAACTTTGTTCAACTATGGGAAATATTTTTTCTTAAGAATTGTTTTTACTAACTCCTTGGAACAATTTCTTTTTCCTATTTTCAAGAGTTCAGCAAGAAGAACATGATTAAACTGCTCAACTTGAAATGTCTTTAGTTGATTTTTAAAGAAGTCAAAACAAGGTTTACATCCTGAGTAAGCTATCTCTAAGAGATTAAGCAAAGTTAGCAATAGCACCTTAAGAACACCTTAAGAAACATTTCTGACTTGAATGCGACAGGTGTGATCCACTAAGTGGATCCAGATAATCTAGTATGTCTTTTTTTATCTAGTCTCCATGATTCTGTGATACAAGTAATTTTCACACAGTATGATCATTTTTTGTAATTTATCCTTCTGCAATTTTTTACAAGAATCTTTTACTTTTTTTTAACAGAAACTGCAACAGAGAAATTACCTTGATGACATATATAATCCTTTATTGTTTCACTATCATCAAAATCTCAATGTGTTGTCCATCGTTCTTTTCTGAAGCAACTTATTTCACTTGTTCCTATTAAGGCTATTATATTCACCCTATTACTACTAATCTTTTTTTTGTAAATAGCCACACCTATTTTAATCCAAAATGGTGTGGTAAGCATTTGATTCTTTGTGGAAGTAGACATGTAATTAGGTTAATCTGTGCTATCTTTTCAAGTGAGCTGATTGTTTCTTTACTATGGACATATTTCTTATAACAGCAATAAGCTTGCCAGATTGCTTGGAGGCAAATCAGAAGCAATTTACCAAGCATGTAGCTACTATGAACTGAAATCTTGACATAATAGCAAGCTGTGTATAGCCACTCCTACCTGCCAGTTATTACTCATGTTAGCTTTTTACTGACATGTTAAATTTCAACCGCACCTCTCTTCCACAAACAAGTGCTTTCATTCAACTCAGCTACATCTGTGACAAACAGCTGATATTCACCAAAGCATACAGGTATCTAAACTCAGAATGCAGTGCAAAAGCCTTTGACATTAGCAACTGAATTACCTGCACGAAGTCCAAAAATGTCAACGGAAGCAAGTCATCCAGGTGGCCAATATCTTTGGAGAAACGATTTAAGATTCTTCCTATAGAAACAGCGTTGGAGGGAAAAAAAAAAAAAAAAAGGAAAGTAAATATAATAGCTGAAAAGATTGAAATACCTTAAATGTACCATGTTTTACCATTTCAGAAAAAGTTGAACGAAAACAGCTGGAATCTGAAGACAGAAAGACAGTTTTTGAAACCACCATGAAGGGAATCTTTTACAACCACTGCAACATATTCTGAAGAAGAATGCCTTTTTCCAAATGCCTTTTACCCAAATACAAAACCTGTACTTACTAAACAGCTTGGAAAAAAAAAAGGAAATGGGCTTTGAAGATAAGATATCACCACAATTTAACAGGTGAAACCCACATGCTTTTTATATGCTCAACATGTACAGGTGAAAGTTTACAGTTAAAACAGCAATGCAAGTTTCATCAAGTAACGTCAGTCAGAATCTGCTCCTATCCTTGACTGAAACTTGCTAGTACATGCATGTCTCAGACAGATCATATGTGATCTAACTTATCTTTTTTCAGCATTTCTGTTCTCACCCCACAGCCATTATATGTGGATTCAAATCGCAGGCATTTCTAAAATAAAATTTGAGACAGATTTGCATTCGTGCAGCCTTGCATTTATACTTATTCAAAACCTTGACAATACTGATCTTTATTCAAGGTAATAAAACGATTTTTAAACTGCTGTCAGTGAAGCATTTACATTTCTCTATTTTCCAAAGTCCTACCTGAGTGAAAAAAATCAGCTATATCAAGACTTCTTTAATTATTCAAGTCATAATGCTGCCACCCATAAGTGGATTAGTATCTTTCTCTATTAATCAATATCTCTACTCCCTAGGAAAGAAACTAAGCCAAGGATGGGAATCTGGCCTTTTCTAAGGTGTGTAATGCCCATGCATGTATTCACATTGCTTTTTTATCTGCATATATCTTGATTCAATTATTACTTCCAACTGGTACAAACACATTCACTGCACTGGCAACAAAAGACTTTTTTTTTTCCTTTTCAAATGAGCTCATTAAACTGAAAGCAGTTAAGTTTAAAGTTTCCATGGAGCTTGCTGGAGACATAATTTAGAGATAAGAGATACTGAAGTCACTTCAGTAGCAACCATCATGCTAGTTTTCTGTTCACAGCTCTCTTGGAAAGATGAATTTCAACGTAGAGCATTAATTTTTTTTTTAAGGGAATTTCTTTCTACACCAAACAATACATGAAAAATCCTCTCCTCAGGTCTGGGATAAGACTCCAAGGAAAGATACTGGTGGCAACCAGGTTCTTCTGCAGTACTTTACTACCAAAGGCAGTTACTTAAGGCAGACAGCAGCAGAATTCATCCTACTTCTAGGCTTTGTACACAAAGAGGAAGGGTATACAGCAGCACAAGTCTCAGAAAAATCTCTTTCATCTGTTTCTACTGGGAATGGGACGTGGGGATGTTTCCTTTCACTTATTTCATATTGGGGTAGATATATCAGAAAGAAGTTGAAGGCAATTCTTCTTTTAAAATTTCCTTTTTCCTCATGATTCCCCTATATGGTGACTGGCCATAGAAGAGTGATCTAGCATATGCTGCGTAAATGCTACAGCTGAGACTTCTTAATATCCCTAAATATCACATTGCAGGTTATTTTCAAATGAACCACGACCTCACAGGCAAAAAGAAAATGATTCAAAGAGGTAAAATGTTTCCTTCTGACACGGTTTTTCTTAGTGGCCTTTCATGAAGGGACAGATAAAGGAAAATAGATGGCATAATGGATTGGAGGCATGGTATTAGAAATCTTTTTGCAACTTTGTTACTTGTCTTCTGAGTGTCTTCACTTTATTTTGCAGAGCAAGGAGCACAGCAAGATGACAGTGCCAAGCCCCACCATGAAAAGCTGAGTCCCACCAATAACAAGTTGTATGCAAGGGCAAAGGACTATTCCCATAGCAAGCAAACCCCACCTTAATTCAGTATGGGAATCACCGTTTGCCTCTTACCCCTAAATAAGTTTTATTTGTAGTGGTTTCAGACTTGTATAAGAAGCTATTGCGCAAAGGCCATCCCATGAGACACTGGCAGGAGGCAGCATGGTCACTCAGGCTGGCTACTTTCCACAGCAATAGCACACATCAGGCCAATGCTGGCACCACCAGGACTCAAGCAAAGCCTTCACCATCTCCCTCATCCCACAGGTGGAAGAGTGCATCCAAACTTGATCTGGAAAAGTGCTGTGCTTACTCTCATTTTGTACAATACGGACAAGGCCTTAAGGGCTAGAGCAGACAGGTCACCACAAAATGTTTGCTGTTCAAAGAGATTTAACTCTTCGGCCATTTCAGTTCCAGCAGTATCTTGGAATTCACCAGTCATTTCCCTCCCTGGTTAATTCCATTGAAGATTGAGCTGTTAAAGCAGCTCACAGAGGAACTGGCAGATTTTGAGTCTGAGTTTTGGTTCTGGATTTTTTCAGCAATTGATAGAACAAAACAGAATATAGTATTTCAGTTGGAAGAGACCTACATAGATCATCTAGTTCAACTGGTGACCACTTCAGGGTGGACCAAAAGTGACAGCATGTTACTAAGGGCATTGCCCAAATGTCTTTTAAAGGCTCACAGGGTTGGGGTATTGACCACCTCTCTAGGAAGTCTGTTCCAGTGTTTGACCATTGTCTTGGTAAAGAAATGCTTCCTAGTGTCCAGTCTGAAACTCCCCTGGTGCAACTCTGAACCATTCCCTATCCTGGATACCAAGGATAAGATATTAGCAGGAGAACGTGACAACCTCCACCATTTCTTGAGAAAGTTTCAGTGTTGCAGTGGAGAGCGCTCTACGCTGCCAGCACAATACAGACCTATCCTGGTACTTACTATCTAACCTCAAAAGCTGGCATAGAGATAAATGAGAGGTGAAGAATACTTGCCTTCAAACTGCACACTAAGAGTGACTGTGGCAATGCTCTCCTTCACAGTAGTATTCCTTTAAGTGAAGTTCTTCAGGAACGTGGTCAGGAAAGAAAACTTTGCCCACCTGAGCTGTCCTCAGTAATCCCTGATTTTACTGTCTCTTCCATCTATCCACTAACCACCAACGGCTCCAGTTCCCATTGGTAATCATGCTGCTAATTACTTACCAAAACTATTTTTTTGCAATTGCCCTATGAAATTACTAAGTAAAACAGTGTTTCTACAGCCTGTTTTGACAGAACTGTGAGCTGCCACTAGAAAAGTGGAAATTAATCTGATGCTATCAATAAAACATGAAAACATCTTTTAATCTGCCTAATCCTCCTTAAAACGTAAATACAGTAATTCTGTAAAATGACAGCTACTAAAATTTGAGTGAGCAATAGAAACAGTACATGAAAAAGACAAATCCTGAAAACTGTCCACCTGACATAATTAAAGCAATTTAAACAGCGGTAACAAGAATCAGCTGCTTTCTGAATAAACACTGAAGTGAATCTCTGGTAGCAGAATGTAATTTTTTTAAAATTTTCAGGTTACTGAAAAACTATTTAGTGTTTGCACATAGAAATTCTGGAGAATGACACCTGAAGCCACTAAGGCTAGGAAATACTCCACTTCTTGCTAAGAGGTCCAATTCTCCTGTAATGTTTATCCAGTGACCATCAATGCTTTCCTACAGCTAAAAGCAAGTGACAAAGCCACAAGCCTTAGTTCTAATTTTGTCATTGCTGGTTTTCAATTCTATTATTTCAGTGACTGCAAAAGAGAAAATGCCAAGTCTGGAGATATATTAAAGGTCCTGTTCACACAGATATAACTGAACTGGCATTTTACTCAGTATGATGTACACAGAAGAGAGCAAGGAAGTTCCTTCACCATGTAGCACAGACAGCAATGCACCTCCAAGCAAATGTGCTATGCTTTGGAAATATCCACAAAATGCCCCATGGCCATTATGGTATTGCATCCAAAGCAGTTGTTACAAGGATGTCTACAAGCACATGAGGTCTATTTCGCAAGGTATGGAGAAAAAACTGTTTCCACTTACGGGAAACACAGTAAACCAGTGGCTTGTTTATGTATTATTAAGCATGCAAGAGAAAACATTCCAGATACAAAAGTCAGGACTCCAAATGCTTACAGTTATGGGAACAGTTTCTACCAGCATCTGCAAATCTAACTTTTCAGGATGGTTCTTCAGACTACAGGAACTGTTGCACCTGCTATTCAAGAAGGTTGTAAGCTGCAAAACTAACCTGTCCCCTTATCCCAAACCTTATTTTTCCTCTTTAAAACTTCAAATATCCTTCTCTACTAAACTTACAGACTATCAGCATCACCTTCCCAGAATACTTCACATGTTCAAAAACTCCAAATTCCTTAAGTAAGCATCTCTGAGATACAGCTACATGCCAAGAAACAGTAATTCTCAGATCTAGTCCAGTACTTCCAATTCACAAAAATTCTTAAGCTCACTTAGTACCTACATCCTTTATTTATCCCACTGAATTTCAGTTTCAGTTTCAAAAGAAAAAACTGGATCTAAAACTTTTAAGTCAAAGGAAATGTCAAGAAACCATTAACTAAAAAAAGTCTTTTATGAAATCAAGAACTAAGTATGCCAATGTTACAACAGCATCCAAACCAGTCTGCTATTTTAATCACTCAGGCTTCCACATGGTGTGCAGTGTCAGTAGCAAGCTGCAAAAGGGGACGTGCTCTCTTCAGCAGTCCTATGTTTGTTTTTACATCAAATAAGTTAATCAGAACACACACTGTTGTTAGATTGCTTCCAAAGTAATTAAATAACTATTCAATGCCAATTAATCACAGTTAAATAAGGGTCTGTCACCAAAGTGCTATGTACACATTTCAGACTATTTAATGGTCAAATACTTGGCAGTATCAAAGTTAAACAATGATTCATTAAACCTCCTCCCCTACACAATAGTTAGGCTAAACTTGAAGTGAAAGAATCAAACCTCTTTTGTTCTCCATGAAAAAGACATCAAACATCAGTATGTGATATTCTTTTCTTCCTCACTCTGTAAACTGCTTTAATTGCACGAATTGGAATGTGTTCAGGTGCTACATACCCACTGTGCTTCTGCAGGTGCCTACTGATACTTTGGAATAGATGTTCAAACCTATCATCCAAATAATGAAAACACTTGACAGTGTGCCACACCTACTTAAAATGTTTATACATACTTTATCATGAAAGAAATATAATCCAAACTGAATCAACACTAAAGATGTAAACACCAGAAAAGTGTTTCTTTTTTTAAACAAGAAACTGGGATCCTCCATTGGAACACTCAAATGCCACCCAGATCATTCAATGTTGTGCAACCTAAATTCCAAGGACCCTAAGAGCAGCAGTACATTATTTCTAAATGCGTTCGGCATTTCTAGTATACTCTGTTAGCCAGGGCATTCAGTGAAATACCTCTGTGTAACACAACAGAGTAGGCAGATTGACTTTCTATGCCTTGCAAAAAGTTTACAAAACCTTTATACCCACTTACTTCATCACACACTGCAGAAATACTTTGTCGCTACTTCTCTAGTTCACTGATTTGCCTCTTTGGAAAAGAAAAAAGGGTATAAAAGAAGGACTTTCTACAGACAGAAGGTCTGCCACTTGTATGTGCATGTGTGTGCATGGGTGCACACTCTTGGATGTTTTTTCCCCTCAGAGACCAGGCTAGTCCTCAATGCAGGAAATTTTAATCATATCACACTTTTTAGTTCAATATGCAAGCGCCATTAATAAATACTGCTTTGTGTAGTAACCTAAACTCCACCATAGCAATAGGCCTAAATATCAATTTCCACGTACTGCATTTAGCAGGGGAAAAAAATAATCACACTCTTTTTATATACTCTGAAACAGTGAAGCCAGAATACTCCCCCACTGCTCAGCCTCCATAAAGAAAAAGTAACAAATTAAACATTATCGCCCACTCCTCACGCAAACTGGTAGAAACCTGCCTAAAGGCAACCTGTAGCACTAGGAATGAATTCAAGAAGGTACTCAGTCATGTATGATACCCTGAGATTAGCTCAGCTGGTTAGAGCACGATGCCAAGAACATTGGTTCAACTGCTGCATGAGCCATTCACTTAGATCTGGACTCGATCCTTGTGGGTCCCTTCCAACTCAGAATATTCTGTGATTCTCCATGTAACTAAACATAAGCTACCCCAACTGGGACAGAACATATGCTTGAAGGCAGTCATGCCACAGAGATGCTCATCCAGGCTAGTACGACTTTAATACAGATGGACCCAGGTTAGACAGCCCAAAGCGCACACACTTCAGAGTCACCGACTGTGCTCAGCGAGGAGAAGCCCCCATGCATCCCACTCTCTGGACACCACACGCACAGTGGCACCGCCTGAGCGAGGGAGGTAGGGCACTGGTGCAAGGGTGGCTGGTGACCACAGCAGGGTGTCATCGCCATGTGGTGCCTCACAAGACCACGGTGCAGATCGTACCAGCTGACCCTAAAGAGGGACACCAGGCGCTCCATGGGCTGAACTGCAGCTTGCAAAACCAGTCATTTTACATGAACGCACGGTAGCAAAATAATGGTCTCAAGTGTATGTGTGGTAATAAAAGCCTACTCAAAAGGTAGGAACGAAAGAAAACAGCTGCAAAGAACTGGGTATGTTTAAACGTCCATCAATTTAACTACACTGAACGCATTTCCCATTCTGTCAGTGGTGCAAATTGGCAGCTCCCAACATATCTTGCTGTTAAGCTATGGCATTCAGCAACTGATAAGCCTTTACCCATGCTCAGTTCACACACATATGCCAAAAAAAAAATAAAAGTACCGCAACTACAAGCAGTCTGCAGTTTCATCAAACCAATGACAAAGTGGATTGTCCATATCAAATGCTGGCAGAAAGCAGACATTACATCAACCTTGTAAAATACAACTATGAAATCAACAAAATAATTAAAGATGGATTACTGACTTTGAAAGGAATTGTAAGTTTGTGAAATATTTCTTCAGAAAGAAATCTGGAAATGCATCTCCGGCATAGCTGTCAATTACTGATCTACTCTAGCTTTTCTTCCATATTTCTACAAAGAAACGCCAAAAGGTCTGTTATCTTTTTTTAATATATGTTTAGCACCACATGTCCACACAAACTGCCATATACAGCACTGCCGTCTTCCCCACAGGCATCCTATAAATATAAATAAGAAATTCTACTCCTTTTTTTTTCTTTAGCAGCCTGAAACGGATAGGAATATTATCACTTTCTTAGACATTTGCAAATAGGCACAGTGGTGCTGGGCCAAAATATGCTGAGATCATAATATCCATTTATCTAAACTGCCAGCAAGTAATGAATTCTGGGATGCCTTCTATCCAAATTAATTTACTACTTGAAAAGGACCTTTTACACAAATGCTGTCAAACAAGAAAACAGTTAGGAAACAAGAAGAAAATGTGAACACTGTGTTTGATCTTATTTTTAAGTGCAGGATTTAAAGAAAGGAGGATAACTATGATAAAGATAAGAATGGAAAATAGGCTTCTTCGGAAATGAATTTCTATTTTTACTGCTGATGGAGACGTCTACACTACCTAGTATGAATATGTTGAACCTAGCTGTACAGTTGTTTCTTGAGCTTTCTAGTCCATACATACAGTATTTTAATGGCCTATAGATTAGAACTACGCTGCTGTGGAAAAATAACATAGGTCAACGCTCTGTACAATTTGACTTATCCCTTTCCTAATTTATGTGCCAGTTCATTTGGGTTTTTTCCTGAGTGCGCTCAAAAGAGCACATGTACTAACATCAGTTATCACCAGCCAAAGTCTCCTCATTGAAGATACACTGCAGAAATGATATATAAAATCTCCATTAAAAACAGTAGCACACAAAGGAAAAACCTCTTGACTGTGGAGGGGGCTGTGGGGGGGAAATACAGCTTTCCTTCTTTCTGAAATCGCTTTCATTACAAATCTCAAAATACTTTTTGCACTGTAACTGCCCTTCATATGGTATCTCATTACCCATTAACTAAGATGGTTACAATTCCAGCTATAACAGAATTTGCCAAACAGAATTTAACTTTGGTGCTGTATTATACTTGCTAACAAAATGATCTTTTAAAAAAGGCATGCTAGAGCTGGGATAACATATTCATTAACAACTTTCAAATTATTCATCCCTGCAATGATACTCCCATCCCAATAATTAATATTCACAGATTGTTTTCTTTTGTAATTTATTGTGAAAGGAAGTTTCAAATCATTCAAAAGTACAAACTTCTGGCAATACATAAAAGTTTTATCCTATAACCTGAGTACAAAGCTACATCTCTGCTTCATAATTAGAATGACAATGGGAGCAGACACCTGCAGCCTCCAAACCCTGAAGTAATATTAAACTTTTTGTATGTAATCTTGTTATGATGATTGCCTGAAAAAAAGTTCTAACAATTCCAGAAGTGCTGAAGTCAGAATCCTCTCTGCTTCTTTTTAAACTTATTCTTATTCACTGAAGCTATTTTAAGTTATCCTTGTTTAAGGAATAAATTCTACATTTAAACATACTGAAACAGAAAAATCCAAACAACCTAAAATGAAGCCACTGAATTTAATGTACTGCCAAAATACAGCAGAACTTAATTTCTGCTGTATACAATATAAGCATCACAACATTTTTAAGGGGGACAGTACAAATGAACCAAAAAACCCAAAATGTATTTCTACAGAAGAAGGGGGGACAGGAAGAGTTACAACTGCCCCTTTTTCCCCTTCCTGAAGGAAGAAAAAAAATATAATTAACAATGGTAGTCACTTGCAACTTTCTTTCAACTGACCTTTATAAAGAAATCAAGTCATAATACAATTGACAGAATTTTCTGTTGATTTATACCACTTTTTTACACAATTCCTACTTCAGCTTCTCACAATACAAAGCATTACAAACATAGAAACCTGAAACATTATCTAAGAAATGTAGTCCTATATTGACTTTTTACTAGGAAGATTATGAATTTAATTCTTCACTAAAACATTCAGCTACAAATGCACCCACTTCTGAAAGACCATTTGTGCAGTCTAGTTTTCCTTTCTGCTACAAATCCAATTTGTGCTGAAAATATGTCCCAAGTGCTGTTTTGCTGGAGGAGGAGCTTACAAGGAATTAACCGGAATACTACAAATCAGGATGAACCGAAATATCTTAAGAGTATTTTGTTGCTGGAATTTTTTACATGAGAGGAGAAAAACAGTTTTTAGAGCTATTTCCATATTTGGGGGCTATATATAAATATACATCAATGCACAAATTAAAATAAAAATGGAAATATATGTCACCTTTCTGGTAAGGTTTTTCCAACAACAAAAAGGAGTTTTCCTGTGCTGTTTATTCCATCAAGACTAGATTCAGAATAGGCTTTAAATACAGCATTTCAGGTAATACTGGAGGGATCTCACATAGCTCTTGCAAATCTGCTCATATCTGTCATTTTTCTTACCATTCTATCTCCTAAAGATAATTCATACAATAAGAATCTTAATTTGCTTCTTTTCAATGGTTTTCTCTCCCCTACTTTTTTTACTGGTGCTGAAGTCAGAAAGGCTCAATACTCACTCCAGTCAAAAATGTCAATGACCAAGTAGTACATCACTGAATATAAAGCATGTGACTCCTGAAATCTTAGTTGATACTGCTATCTCACCAATACAGTTATGATTCTAAGAACAAATTTTATCCTGTATTTTACCAATCCCCTTCCTCATAGAGAAGAGAATGATTCTGATGTAGTCCATCCATCTTCTTCCTTTTATGAAACCTTGAAAGGGAATTCTTTAGGGACTGTTGCTGTGAAAGCCAAGCTAAGACTTCTGGCCTCTACCTAGCCCATCCATTTTGAGGATAAAGCCTCTGGACACACCAAACAGCAGAGGCATTTCATGTCTTCATCCGACTTTGAAAACCCTCATCTTCTGCTTGGCATGTTCCTTTGGTTTGACCATTCATTTTTCTTTAGCTTCAGTTTCTTTCTCTCCTCTTCTGGAAAATGTGAATTGTTTGGAAAGCAGAGACTCCGTCTAAACTTCATTCATTATTTACCCATACAAGGATTCCTGAAACACCTCTTCCTTTTTAACTACTCCTACTATAAAAAAATCCACTGCAACATGGATGACACTGGTAATTTTCAATTGATTTTTTCCCGTGTCACATGAAATGTCATTACTACAGAACTCAAAAGAAATTCTGGTATAGCTATCAGAAAACTAGAAGTCCCATTTAGTCTGTGCAAATAAAGCATTTGCTTGGAAAATTTTCTGTGTATTAAGGATATACACCATCCCCCATGGAAATAAAAATTTCCCTTCAACACAGGACATTTTAAACCACGTTAGAGGAAAGTCACAAATATTGGGAATTCACAAATATTGTGGATTCATAAATCCACAAAAAAAAAAAAGATACTTGGAACCCTGGCACCCTGTTTATAAAGATACAGCCAAGCACAGGGGTCAAGGCAAAGGCTGGGCAGAGATGCAAGGGAATATGCTGTTTTTACCAGTCATGGAGAAGGCACTGCAAGTGGGTCGCCCACCTCTCCAGTGAGTGTATCAGTTGCTCTACTAGAGGTACTTCTGCTGTAGGCCTCCTTCAGTCCTTGCTCTTGAAGCTGCTCACCCTTTGGATGAATCAGTAAATAAGCATGGCACAGGAAGAAGGCAAATGAGTGCATGCCTGAAGGCTACAGCAATCAGCATGGGAGGGACTACAGCTGGAATCATATCCTTCTTTTTTTTGGGGGGGGGCTAATTTAGAGCATGGAATGGATCTTTTCCAATGGAGCAAGCTGTAGGGTGTAAGGAGGGATGACTTCACCTCCTCTTCTGTTTTGTGACTGGCACCAAATTCCACTTGCAAATCTCGCCTGAGAAACAATCAAAAATCTTTTGTCTCAGAAAAGCTGAAGGCAACCACATCCCAGGTGTTTTATTCTACCAAGGAGTGCTGTCCAAAAAAATATAGTCTGACAATGCATTTCTCTGTGCCATCAGCTTCTGGGGGAAAAATATCTCTATAAAGTAAACTTCTAGTCTAAACTATAACTAACAATGCTGAAATGAAATCAAATGAGAAAAAAAGCCAAAATAAGAACTCTTTGTTTCTGTATATTCTATTCATTACATTAAAAAAAAACATATTTTAATAATTCAATTATTAAATGCTAAGCATTTTGTAAAATTATATTGCACTGCCTACAACTCTGCTGTACTCCTCTATTGGACAACTATTAGAAGGTTTAACCTCAGGAACAAAAAATAAAAATATATTAGGAATAAGCAGCTAAAAATGAGAAGGAAATAGCTGCTGACCATACTAAAACATTAGCAGTGCACAAAACAAAACCTAAGAACCTTTAAAGCGCATTTATAAATATACCTTAGATCGACCCCCTAGATTTGCTAACAGCTGAATGCAAGAGGTTAAATTAGTTTAATAATATAAGCTTACATATACATCACTTAAAATTACAAAAAAAACCTAAAATAATCCTGTAATTTTCTAATTTTTCATGGCCTTTAAAGAATAAGACTTTTAGAATGATAAATAAGTTAACAGCAACATTTCTTCACTTCTCCATAAACAGAGAAAAAAATTCACACACATCAAGGAGGAAAAAAGTACTTCACTGAACAGTCATTCAAGCAAAAGTGAATACAATTAACAAACTCTTTTGTCTTTGTTCAGTTCAAAGACAGACTTCACTGTGAAGCACTGATTTACAGCTGTCCAGCACTATGAACTCCTCAATAAATAAACAGGCTAAAATAGAAGAGTGCCACTCACAACAAGGGACTCCTGAGAATGCTGCCATTTGTATGTGCATGACAGAAACACCCAAAAGAGGATTAACGTATCTGAAGTGGGAGGCAGAGCCTTACTAGGATGCACGCTGGACAATCACATAGCCCTGCCCTGAAGAGTCTGCTGTGTCAGTTCAGAGAAACCAACACAATTGACTATAAAAGCAACAACGAGCAAAGGGAAGACGTAACATTAAGCTGGAACAGAAAGTTGCAGGACAAGATGTGTGCCTTTTTGCCTTTTTGTTTTTGTTTTTTTTTGGGGGGGAGGGAGGTGTAAAGTACAGGAACACAAAGGGGTCACAGAATTAATGAGTCTCTCCACCCCTATGTTTAACTACTCTCAAGTGTACATACTGCTGTTACAGTGATACTGATGCATCTTGAAGGATGATTTTAAGATGAAGAGCCAGCTTGTGGATGAACTTTACTGCACAGAGAGCAGGAAGTTACAAAGACACAAGCATGAAAGATAAGCAAGCAAAACGATGAGGGAGTTAAAAACACTGGAATGTGCCAACAGTTCCAGTTACCAGGTGCAGAAATAGTAAAAGTTTTGCATGGGAAGAAGGTTAACGTTCCTCTCCACAGCTCCTGTTAGACTCCCTCACAGTACACTGGGGCCATAAAATCAAGAAAAAAATCTTCTTTCCATCTGGCCCTGGGGAGGAGCTGCAAGACAGAACTGTCAAGAGACTGGCAGTAATAGTCACGGAAGTTGCAGAGCTTGGGATGTTTGGATACTGAGAGAGCTTTGTGTACATATTGACTTGAATTTTTTCCCTGTGCAGACTGGCTGCTTGCATGTGTCCTCTCCTTCACCCTCAGCTTCATTCACTGCATAATACTCCCTGGTTTCTCACCTCCCTCTTCCTTCAAAGTAGCTTCCTCCAGTCCCTTTCACCACGGAAAGGCACAAGCTTTAGGTGCAAATAAGTACGTTTAAAAAGAGAACATAATCGCATGCATAACTAAAGCATGAAGCAGAGTGAGGCACAGGATAGGAAGCGTGGAAGAGCTGGGGACAAAGAAAGCGAGAACAGGTTTCCTTAATTTCACTCACAGGGTGTCTTAAGATTTCAAAAGACCAAGTAAGATTTCAGGTAAAAAAAAAAATTATCTGGGAAAGTTTTTTTCCTTCCTTCAAAATAAACGTGACTCATTGAGTCTTATTAGTCCACTTATTTATGCATTCATTTTATTTCCACTACAATTTGGTTTTGTTGCTTTTTTAAACAAGCAGCTTCTCTGCTGAAACTAGATCAGATACATTAGGATGAAAGCTACTGCAATTAGGATTATGATGAAAGGATGCATTAGGGTGAAAGAACTGCAATGAACTGGACACCTCAGGAGCCACGTAAAGACTATGACAAAAATACCTATCATTCAAGTATCCATATTCAATATATAAACCACAATTAAATCCTCTCATGGACCTAAAGCACAAGTTATATTTTGTAATAAGCACTCCAAGTTTTGCAAATAATCACTGATCACAGTCTGACTCCAGACATTTTGGGAAAGGTCATTTAAAAACAACTGTTTTGCCATTATTCTGTGTTGAAAAAGAGAGCAACGAAATTTGTGACAAAGCAGGATTAAAATGGAAAAATACACATATAACAATGAAAGCAAATGAGAGAAAAATATCTTGTGTTTTTGCTTCCCTCTTCACAAAACAGCATGAACACAGAACTTCACTCAGGATCAATCTGCAGATTGCAACAAAACTATACTTCCATGCAAAAAAACCCCAAAAAACTACAGGCAAAACTGTGCCAATAAACCAACCATTATTAAAATTACAGTATTAATTAGTAACAATTTAGCATTATAGTTACTTAACTACAATATTCAGAGAAAAAATGTTGGCTCTGATGGTTTTCAAAATGCAGCTTAACTTTAGAATGTATATGTAAAGCATCCAATAAACTTTTCATCACAGCTGAATGGTATTTACAACGCCTCTTAATTGTATGAATGTCTGTTTTGTCCTTCCCTGACTCTGAAGAAGTCCTTATATAGCAATTCACATTCCAAATATGAACATTCAATTCCTAAAGTTCTTAGCGGTCAACTATACAGTGGTCATGCTTTCAGGAAGAGGTCATGAACAAGTTTAAGTGCTTGGATCACTCTAAAACCTTTTAGGACCTCCTGGACAACCGAGGTTTTGTTTGTTTCTTTTCGTTTTCTGAAGAAAGGTGACTGAAATGCCTCTTGACATCAAGGTTTTGTAACATTTCATAATCCAGTGTTTTTCTGGAAAACTCATACCACAGTTGGTATACAAAATGCTGGTCTTATGAAACAGAAGTCTCCAGTACAGCACACAGTGTATTCTACTTTCCAAAAGGTTCCTTACTTCAGCAGGGTACCACCTGCAGATGTCTGTCCACAATGGACCACTTGGGAGGATTAGGACCTAAATTAAGTCAGGACATCACAAATTACCTGAACTCAAAATCTGAGGTATGTTGTAAAACTGTATCTCTCAAGTGTTACTACTTGCACAGGTAATATGTTTTCCTCCTCAGTGCGTTCTGACACCCAAAGGACCATTAAGCTCAAAAAAAAGACACTAGAAGAACTGAAAGGTTCTGACATCAGAGAATTTAAACTAGCTGTGAATTCCCTTGAGGAGGTATGACTCATCTCTGAGGTTTAAATGAGATTATCAACCAAGTGAAGCAGCACAGTAAATCTACAATAAAAGATGAATGCCTACAGGAAAATAATTTTTGCCCCTAGTGGCAGATGCTTGAACTTTAAGGGATCTGAGACTAAGCTCTTTGTCTAAGCCTTCCTGACAGAAAACAACTGAAATAATATCTTCAGTTGGTCCAACTTTGCTCCATATGCCAGATGGAAACAGTATTTAAACCCTGTAAATGAAAGTATATTGTCACTTCTAAACCAGTTGAGGATCAAACAATTTACAGAAACCAAGACTTATTTTGCTGACAATTAAGCTCTATCACCAAGACATGAGATTCAATGAAATTTGACAATTGTGAAGAAAAAGGCTTTTGTCTGACTAAGTCTGAAGCATTTGGAAGAATCAACAGAAAATCAGAAGACTGAATTAGATCGAAGAGCCTTTGAGGATAAAATTCACTAATTAAAACAACTGCCTTTATTGCTGTGTTTCCTCTCTGAATTGCTTTGGTATTACAGCAGAAAGACATACATTAGGAGGAAAATGTGGTCTAAGGGGCAAGTGTTACACCCAACACACTTCCCCCTTACACCAACAGCATACTCGGTCTATCCTGCTGGTCAAGCTCCATTATGAAGAACCACCATTCCCTTAAAGATGAGATGAATGTCAAGTACAAATCCTTGCTCTACATCTAATCTGAGAGGTCTCAAAAGTCTTCAAAGTCTCTTTCTTCATGCTGAAGGTCATCACATTTGCTTTGTAATAATTCAGATTCAATCTAACGTTTGCAATGTACTGCAGGTCACTAGCTGGAATTGTGTTTTTGCATCTCCTCCTCACAGACTCAAAGAATGAATGCATTCTGTTTTCCCGAGACTCAAAGAATCACAGAAACATAGAATGGCCTGGGTTGAAAGTAACCTTAAAGACCATCAAGTTCCAATCCCCCTGCCATGGGTAGTGACACCTTCCACTAGACCAGGCTACTCAGAGCCCCATCCAACCTGGTCTTGAACACTTCCAGGGATGGGGCATCCACAACCTCTCTGGGCAACCTGCTCCAGTGCCTCACCATCATCATAGCAGAGAATTTTTTTTCTAGTATCTAATCTAAACCTACTGTCTTTCAGTTGTACAAACTCATTCTCCTTCTGCCCATTTAATTAAAGATTTCTATTCAAAACACCTCATGACTACTTAAAACCTAATAACAAGCACTCAATAAGCATTTGACCACCTTGCATCCCATGAGAATATAAACAACAGAAGCAGAGCATGAATGTATTAACAAATTAAGCAGTGCTCACAGCACTACATTTTAAGCTGAAAACACATCATTTCACAAACTTGGGATTTTGCATTTCACTAAGCATTCGTGTCTCTATTAAAAGAACGTAACAATATTGCTTTATTATGTGGCTAAGATGGGACAACAATTAATTAAATACTATGTTTCCACAGGAATGTTTCTATTTTTCAAGCAAACAAACACTTCTGGAAAGCATCAGATTGGACATTTCCACTCTCGAACACTCAGCAGGTGAACAGAATCATCTGTATAAGCCCTTATAATCTTTGAGAAACACTTATTTCTGAACAATCACTTCCAAACACTGTCCTTAAGCCTTCGGTAGTAGCTGAGCAACATTGGTTATTAAACTGAGGTGCAGCAGAGTTTATTTTTTCTTATCTGAATTTAAAAAAAACGCTGGGATTGTTTTTTCCATTTTTTCTCTTGGGGATTTTTAGGGGTTTAAATATAAGCAGCATTTAGTGAATGGCTTTGAATTCAATATTAAACCACACTCTAGCTTAATTATGAAGCAAGATCATTGCCACTACATATTTGGAATATTAAAACTTGTCAGCTTTATGAAAACCTCAAGGCACTTTTTTCTCTCAAAATTGGCTTTATTTTGAAAGCACTCCTTAGATAAGATTTCTTAATATTAGAGTAAGTCTAGCATAACTAGTTTTCTGTTGAAAATACTGAAGAAAAAAATGTTCTCTCTATATTTTTAGTTTAATAGAAAAAAAAAAAAGACACTTCTTAAGCTAAAGCCACCTATATTTTAGTTTCAGGGCTTTCAATTTGTAGAGATTTTTGCAACTATCTTTTGTCCTAAATGAGCACCAAATAATTTTTTTTTCCCAACAGCAAGGGAACACGAGCTAACTAAAGGTAACTACTACCAACTCTTCCATAAATAATTTTACCATTTTTCAGTCAGGAAATACCAGAAATATTCTGGAAAGCTAACAGTAATTGTTTACTTCTGACTAGTCATTTAGACAGGAGAGAGAAGAATTGTTCTTCTAAGAGGAGACTGAGAATGAAGGAAGAGAAAAAGGAAAGAAACATTATGCTAACCTCCAGCAAGGCATACGGGTGCACATAATACATATTTTTCATATATATTTGTGTGTGTATATATATAAATAAATATTAAAGACATCATTCATTTCTTTCTCTTAAATTTAGTGGTACTTTCAGAATCTTGAAGATATTAAGATACCCATCCTTAAGCACATGGACAGCTAGGTACCCTGACCCCCTACACTGCAGTGGATAGGAAAAGATAGACCTTTTACACCAAGATTTAGAGGACAAAATTAACACTGGTGTTCTAAATAATGTCCTGGAAGAGTCTACCTCTCTATCACATACCAGGTAAGCCTAGGCTAATGTTAACCCTTGTGAACAGCATTCTTTGCCTGGCCATTCCTCATTACACATGCTCATCAAACTGGAATCCTAAAAGGCTTGAAAATAGAAATAATCATGGATTTGAAAAAGTACCATTATTTCATGCTAGAAAACTGTGTATTTTTCTCACTGAACCGTTAACATCTATTACTGACAGGGTAATCTTACTATGACAAAGACACCATTTGTACTTAACAACAAATTAACCAAGTGAGCATCACACAACAAATCTGAACAAGGACAGGAATCCCAGCACTTCATTTTGCTTTTAGTTTCTCCTTCTCAAAGGAAGTTAGGCTCCTATCCTATCAGGTGATGCACAGATTTACTCATGTTTACAAGTCATACCAAAACCAGAAGGTTCTTCTCTGAATTGCCCAGCATTAAGGACATATTCCCCTATTTCACTGAGCCAGAAGAGAAATCAAACACCAGTGAGAGACAGCAACAGTACTTCTGAAACTGTTTATTATCCGATGCAATGAGAAGATTGCTGCATATTAAACATTTAACATTCTAAACCAAATCTCTGTAACTGAAGACAGACACCACCTTTTCTCTAAAGATCAGCCTGACAGATTCTAAACAAAAAATAAGTGCTCTGGTAGAAGAGATGAATGAGATAGTGTAAAGTCTACAGGTTTAATTGTTCATATTGAAAAGGGGAAATGGGAAAAAAACCAACAACTAAGCAAATGCCCCTGGCATCTAATCACTTACTGTCCTCTGGGCATGTCCTAGAAAGGATGGGGCAGGAACAGTATTCCTGCATGAGAAATTAATTATGACATCTTAAGAACAGATGTAGGAATTTTGCCTAAAATTTAGACTTCAGTATATTTATTTGGGGTTGTGAACATTCAAACACATGCACATGAAATTATGCTGAGAAATGAACACACGCAGGGACAAAGGAACATGTATTTCCAATGAAGGGAAGCTTACCACAAAGCAGAGGGTTTTTTCTTGCCTACACACGAATTAGCAATATTCTGCATTGCACCATTTGCATATTAAACAGACAATAACTTCATTAAGAAGAAAGAGGTTTACCACACACACAGAAATCTCATCACATCTGATAAAAAGAAAACTGAAGGAGAGTTATGCCATCTATCCTCTATCTATTATATCTTATAACTGCCAGCAAGAGCATCTCATGTTCCAAATCTTCACCTTCTCAGATTTCCAAGCACCTTCAGATTATTCTGCACTCTCTGCCCCAGCACTAACTGAGGCTAGTAAAGATTTATCTTTGAAAGAGGGCAGGACATAAGTATAAGACACTGTAAAGGAGAGAGAAAAAGTAGCGTTCCCAGACACAGAAAGCAGAGGATGAATTCAGGGACACAGTGGATGGAAACTGGCAAGAAGCGAGCCAGTGGACAGAAAAACCATGAACTCATGGGGAGTTTAACTTTAAACTTACCTGAGTTCACAAATGTCATAAACGTTGCACAAGGAGCACACTATAAAAGCTGAACTTTGAGAAGTATTAAGTGACCTTTATACTCTCTTTTTTAACTGGTAAATGAGGAAGGACGAGGGGATCTTACAACTAGAAGACGAACAAGTCAATAGTCACTAATTAGACTGGTGGAACAATGAAAAGTGCAACACAAAACCAAAATCACCTCCTGAGCAAAAAAGGCACTTCTACTCTGAACCAAACGGCTGAGAATGAAGACTCTGACATCTTTCTGTCATACAGCAGACAGCTTGCTTTGCATGCTGGCTCTGTGAATACAATTTCCTACCCGACATTAGATGAGTAATAGCTAAAGCAGCTCCAGCATCTCCAGACTTCTCAGAAAACTCCTCACTCCACACCCTCCCTTTGGGGTTGTCACAACTAAATATTCTGCTCAAGTTGAAATCAAAAGTTATGACAACAAAATATGCAAATAAGAATCACCTCGGAAAATATTCAACATGAGCTCAAATTTAAATGAATGTGAAAACAAACTTCCATGAATCTGCTGTTTCCAGTTTCAAGCCACGTACCTCAAGGCTGGTATTGCCACAAGCAATAATTAATGTCCATTACATACTGCCACTCTAATTACAGGACTATTGTCCAGACACTAATAGAACAAACAAACAAAAGAATGTTCTTCATATGCTTGATATTATTTTAAAACACTCTGAAAAGCTCTCTTCAGACAGGTAGCTGTCAACATACACAACTTGTCATAATGTTGCCTCCTCTAAATATAATATCATCTTCCATAAAATTACTTACAAAAATCAAAACCTGAAGGAGGTCCTGCATATGTATTCACCTGAATACATAAAGAAAAGCCTCTGACAAAGCACCTAATGATTTTTACAGAATTAAAAAAAAAAAACTTGGTGAAGGCAGGGTGGATGCAAGCAAGTAATGCTGTATTGTACTATTTGTAAATAACTTCAGTAATGAACTCTATTGAGTTTGTATTTTTTAAACTGAACAGCACACTGACATTGAGTTCAATTCAATACCTCTGCTTCCACTGTTATTTCTATTCTTTGGTTTTCACTCTGGATTGCCAAAGCAGGCAGATTCACATACAACAGCCATTCTTCTCTACACTAAAATTTTAATTCTGGATCGAGAAGTGCCTTTTGTTTCCAAACACTCTACAAGATCACCATAGGCACAAACTAATCTTCACTTGTTGCATAATCTGCAAGATGCTGGCAATCTGAAAAAAAAACCAAAAACCCAAACCCCAAGTAATTAATTCACCCAGATGCTACAGTGCGGATTATCTAGGATCATCTGGGAGAAAGAATTCTGTGCAGTATAAAGCAGAACAGTGTTAATGAAATGAGTTTGCACTGTGATAGTATTTGTTTTATTTTAATTTCCAGCTACTCAGACAAAACAAAAAACTCCACCAAAATACCCCACCAAAATGGGCTGGTTTCTCTGCAAACACCGTAAGTCATCTAACTGCATCTGTGTGTCCATAAGGGACAGCAATGAAAGGTTATGGCACAGCAAAAAGCCCAGGAGAGCCTCACGTTCAATGCCTGTATTAAATCAGAGAGGGAGAAGATCTGGGCTGCCTTCCCCACATCCCACATGCATGGTCTCACCACCTGGCCACTCACTATCCCTATCCTGCACTTCTTGAAAATAATTTTTTTCTTCTTTTTTTTTCGGAAATGCTTATGCCTTGTTTCAAGATAGAATTGAATGAGCTTTGGTAAATCCTTCCTTATTTCTCAAAAATGTTCATTTCATATCTAGAACAGGAATCCATAAAGAAGAAGTGTGGGGATTCTATCCTTGTGGCACATCCAATCCCCACTATCCACAGCAGTCATAACAGCATCCCACAACTTTTAAGCAGATTATAAATAGCAAAAAAGTAAATATTTAAAATATTTATTATCAAAACAAACAAATACTAAGTTTTGTATTATACCTAAAAGTTTCTTCATAGCTGCATCACCTCAGCTACGCCCTCTTTTTAAGCCCCTTGCAGTTTTCCATCAATATTACAGCACTCTCTCCCTCTGTTTCAAGTGTCTCCCACCAACATTTCCTTCCTCTTTGCCACAAATCTCAATGAAACAGCCTGCCATCTACGAACAACTAAAGCAAAATTTCCATTTTATTTTCTCACTACATTTGCAGGAAAGAGATGTCTCTGAACAGCTTCGATGCAGTCTTCTAAAGCCGGTATTTTTAATTAGGTTTCTCTGTCTTTGTCGACATTCTGTGCCTCCTTTTTGCTCAGCTGAGGTGGAGTAAGAGCAGCTCTCTCTGTAGTTGCTTTGGCAAATGAAAACACTAGACTTTCCAGTATCTGGGCAGGTCAGCATATGGTCAGAAATGAGTTTCACAGCAGGCCATTTTCCCCACCAGGGAATCTTAATGTGAAGAAGATAGAAAATCTCTATGAAGGGACGTGAAATCTTGTGCCAAGAAAGCAGGAGACTGCACTTGGAAGTGGCTGTCAGTACACGCTTCACGCTATTTCCCTATCAAATAATGTCCCATCCCCTCCTACAAACAGCTTTTCTGTAAATCTTTTAATTTTATCTCCCATATTAAGCATAAATAGGGTGAGCACTGACTCAGTGAATTGAAAATGTACTGGGCTTGTCTCCTAAGTTTACAGCCAAGTTTCATTCAATTATTATTGCAGGAAAGAATAGGATAGAGTTGAATTATGTTAATAGATACTAAATGTAAACATAACTCCAGAGTGCTATTTACTAACTTTAAAGACTACTCCAATAGCAATCAACTTTATAAGGCTCCTGACAGAATCATAATAGTGATAAAACACATGGAAGCATAAAGCTATTTAAACTCTTAACAAAGCCATGATAATACTAACAGTAAATGAGCAACTCCCACAAAATATCATTTAATAATCACACCCTGATAAGATTTAAAGTACATATCGCCATTGTTAGATGAAAAAAAACATTAAAGGGTTTTTCTTTAAC
Source organism: Grallaria varia (assembly GCA_013396735.1). Classification (NCBI taxonomy): domain Eukaryota; kingdom Metazoa; phylum Chordata; class Aves; order Passeriformes; family Formicariidae; genus Grallaria; species Grallaria varia. The sequence goes on from VWZG01005112.1 coordinate 533,882, forward strand.
ACATGTAGCAACCTAACAGGTTTTAATTACCACACCTACTTCAGTGACGAGCTGTTCCACTCAAACACCCAAACATAATATTTACAATGTTGTGTGGTTGTTAAGGATCTTGATGATTGATGGAACCCATTGTGTTGCCATTTTAATAACAACAAATGCAAGTGATTACCAACACAGAAGAGAGAATCTGTGTTTTTATTTTACAACAAAAGGCTGTCCTATAGGGACTTCTTTTCAACATAAACTAACAAACCTGCGCATATGTGAATTTGCTTTAGAGCTTGGCACAGAGTGAAAAACAAAGCCTCTGCTGCTTTAAAGACAATGTACTTTTTTGTACTAGCTTAAGAGAACATGAAAGTTGTCAAAAGAGCTAGTATAGTTTTTCACAATCCTGCAGAATTCATCTTGACCACAAGGATCTGAAAACTGCATCAGAAAGATAGCATAGATCTTGTTTCCAAAAAAAAAAAAAAAAAAGCAATTGAGTCATTTAGTCAAATAGGAATACAATACCTTTCCTGGCATCGCTACTGAATATTTATATCAGTGACGAATGAGACTACAAACGAAATATCTTAACATGAAGCTTTGCCTTGTTAACTGTATGATATGCCAAAACACCACCTACTGTAAATCACACGGTTTAAGACCAGTATTTCTTGTTTCAACATGCTACTTGTTCAGCAGAATCACTTGTGTGAACAAGCATACATTAATGTAGAATAACTAGCGCAGTTTCACTATCCAACTGATAAAGTATAATTTAACAACCTCATTATCAGCATTGTAATTTTCAGACTGCTGAAATATCATATTCGTTGCAAATATTATATGGCTGAAACACTTTAACAACACTGCCCATTTGACACTTCTGTCAGATAAAATGCAGATAGGCACTTGTGCATTGATGAACACGCTTTTAATCCTATAAAGAAACTTTCTCTGTCAAATTATAGGCATTTCAACACTTGATTTATGAACACCATAATTAAAATCCTTATGCCTTAAAGAGAAACAAACTCTTCATTACAACAACAGCTTTCTTTCACGTATTTATCTTTTTATATTTGGAGTTTGCTTTCATGTGCTGCTATTAGCTATCACTTCAGTATGTCATTTCTGGCTGCCAAAACCAAAAAAGAACATTTCTCTTTAAAACCTGGTCAAATCACAAAGTCTAGGTAAGCATCCAAAGGGATCAATGTTTATTTACAGCACCCACAAAGCATTTGTGGGGTAAAAAAAAAACCAAACCTGTTAATTTACAACCATCACACAATTCAGTGCTTCTCATTTCTAAGAAGGCCAGAAATGCTGTAAAGTCTGCCAAAATATTTCTTTTCCTTCTATGAACTGTCAGAACCAAGAGTTTGGAATGATATAATTAAAAAAAACAAAACTCTAATTTCATATGTATTTGCGTAGTGATTCTCGTTCAATTTAAATTTTAGACAGATCTCTGGAAGGCGAAGATTTCCTATTTTATCTGAACAAATTAATGCATTTCATTCACTATTTCTTACAGCACCCATCAGCAGAGCAGCAGCAGGTTTCAGCTTCCTAAACTCAATGCAATTCAAAATTACACATGATCTCCCTCAAAACTACCATTACTGAAAGTGATAGTTACCCATTACACATTGTCTCTAATTTCTGCCCCTAAATCTCAGAAAAGAGCAAATTATTTACAAGCTAAGTAAGTAATCTTGAATCAAATCCTGAAGCTTGTCAAAAGTAGGACCTCCTAAATTATCAATAAAAAACTAATTTCAAAAGAGGAGAGTCCCAAATCAAGTCACTGCTGCAGAATTCTGGCCCCTTTTTCCTAGTTTTGTAGCAAATTTGTTTTGAAACGTTACAAACACCTTGAAAAAGAAACTAAAATGGCTGAAAATGTCTCCCTGATTAATGGCTGAAGAAGGTCTCTCTGATGGGACTCATCCGACTCTACAGGGTTATCTGACTCTTGGCCATTAATTACAAAAAACAGAGAAGTTCCTGAACTCAGCACTACATGAAGCGGAAAAGTTTATTATGTAAAAGATCAGAAGAAAATACTATACTTGTAAATAACAAAGACAACTGAATTGAACTACATTACTATTGCTCAGCAGAGAGGTTGAAAATGCACTCCTCAAATACCATCCCTAAGAACATAACAGATGAATTTTGTTATCCTTCTAACATTCTGTTGTAATGCTCGACTAGGATAAAACAGATCATGCTGCCCTCTTGTGCTAGACATGCACAAAAATCAACCTCTTTATTCCTGCAAGTGATAAGTGAAGAGGAATATATAAAGCACTATGAAATAGAAAAAGTCCACATTTTCCTACCTTATAGCTATTTTGACATGCTTGCCACTCCCTTAGTGGGATATGGATACAAGAGCAAAGAAGTTTCAAGAGAAGAAGATCCTACACTCAAAAAAATAAACAAGTTCTGTCAGTAAATGTGGACGAATCAGATGTGATAAAGCCCAAAATACTAACACTTAATCTCTAACTACCCATCCAGCTTTCACTATAGCTTTAGCAGTTTTTCACTGTAGCTCATGCTGTATAGATATTTGCTGATACATTTGAATTTCAGTCAGAAATACCCGGTAATTTTTTCTGAATGCTGGCTAAGACAACACACTTTAGTCACTTAGGATTATTAGCTCAATAAGGGTTAGGTTAAATGCTTAAGAAAGAAACAGACAGACAGTCATTTATTAATAAGGTTCTTGTGATGCAAAACATGCAGTACTGTTTAACTATTTTTACAGCTATGCCAAATTACAGGAAGGTGAAATCTGTCTACACACAAATATTTTTGGGTGGGAATGGAGAAAGGAGAGGGATCCTCATACTCCTCTTCACTCTCTCTCTGCTATGTAATCCAGGTTCCAAAAATTCATTGAAATTCCTCTGTCATCTGGGTAAGACGCTTGTAACTATTCCCTTTACAACCTTCCCCTCCCTATGTATTACTAATGCAATCTGTAAAGATAGATCTTGGGCTCATGCCTAAACTGATTCACAAAGCATAATTTTTTTAGAAATAAGTCATCTCATTTATTCACAAAGACCGACTGGATCTACACTGTTGGGAGCTGACAGACATGTCATGATTCACCACGTATTTCCATTTCCTAATGTCAGCTCCCCAGTCCTGCTCATTACTCTGTTTCCCTAAAAAGAACTACCAAGAGCTTGGGATGTCTACATATTTAAGTTTCCTTCCTCGACTTTGGAACACAGATGTGTTTTAAACATTAGCCATGGCAATTTTTAATTGCTGATTATTTTCTGATAAATAAAATAACAAAAGAAGCAATTGCTTCTGCTAAGGTCTTAGAGACCTCACACAATTACTGAGAATATGGTGGATGCTTAAATGACAGATCTGACCTTGCAATATCAGCATTGCTAATAAGGGGTATGAAAACTAATAGCTTGGCTTGGCTATTACAACCACAATCCTTAAAAAGGAGCATTTAATAATTTCAATTTCTTTTCAGTATGTTTTTCATAGTCAGGCACATTAAAAAAAGGACAGAGAAAAATGACAAAAAAAGCATCCCACTTCAATGAAAAAAATAGCATATGTAGTTGTAAAACATACACAGTGGAAAAACCATGTAAATCATACAATGAAATACAGATGATACTAACAGGATTTCAGAATTGCTGCATGCTGCAGTTCTGAACAAGAGTATCATCTCATGTGTCATCTTTTCCCTGTTATTTTTCTCCTTTTCAAAAGATGTATAGATCAGCACAGCAGTACCTTGGCATGCAACCAGGACCAAAAGAAAGAGGAAGGGAAAGAAATACAGGCATCCTGAAGTTACTCTTCTATTATAAAATATGTGCTGATTCATAGAAACACACATCTGTAACTTACAACAGTGTGTGAATACCAGCAATAGGCAGGTTTTATGAATGTTAATTCCACAATGCACTGCTAATTTGAGCTTCACAGAGTGTTACAAAGCAAACTGGCATTACTCTACATTGTTGCTGATGTTTACTTTCTGGTTCTTACTGTTATGATGAGCTAGGTTTATAAGCATTCTTACGAGATGATTATTCCCTCAAAAATACAGTTACTGCACAGGCTGTGCACATACACAGGAGAGAGAAGAGGAAAATCCTTGCCTATCTGACAACGGCCCACATCAGCACTCTGATTTTGTCTGATGTATGTGCTCTCACGAGCTCTCCACTAACCAGTTTCTTGAGCTTATGGCTTCCCTTCTAATCCTCTGCAATGGCCATGAATTTACATTGCCACAGATTCCCCGTGAAGTAGGCCATGTTACACAGCCTTAAACTTCTGCAGTTGTAGGGGGGGGGGAATTAATACTAACTTGTATGCTTCATTCATCATATCATTGTCATAAACCCTTTCTCCGTGAGTACTTTTTTCCTTAAAATACTAGTTTCTCTGAAACAATAAAGCCCTCCCTTTATTTATCTCCCTTTATGTATCTTTACAATCATTAAATGACTCCTGGGGTACGAGAACAAGCCTATGTGCCTTTTTTTCCCAAGGGAGTGAAGACCATCAGGTTTCTGTTTCTCATGTAAGAGAGACATCAATGACCAGATCAACCAGTACCACCCCACTTCCCCGCTCTCTTAACTCTGCTCCAGCTTCTCTCTCATTTCTTTTGAAGAACATAAAAATCTAGATTACGGTTTTATATTGCATGTTTTATTTACCCTCTTGTGCATTCTAGAAGGACAGTAAGCTAGGCAGTTTCACAAAACTCTACATCGCCATACATGCTTAAAATTATTTTTTAAAAGGGCAAATAATTCATGACATTAAGCTTTCAAAGAAAAGCACAAGAAAGGCATCCCCAAAAAGCGCATGCATACACATTCAGCATATGGAAGACATCCTGTGTAACCAAATCAGAACAGCAGTACAGGTCAATGTACAACACCAAAGCTACAGATAATCCATTGTTCTGTAGGCTGCATTTGGAGACAGTAAGGTGAACCATCAATAAGCAGTCTGACTTTTATTAAAAAGACTGCACTGTTGAATTTAAAGTGTTTAAGTAAAAATTTAAATTTAAAGAGTTTAAGTAAAAGAAGAAAAAGAAGCCTACAAATGTGCAAAAACACTATCAAGTTCTCATTGCCCAGAAATGGTACAATTAACGTAATCAAGGGGACAACATTAAATTTGAGGTATTTTTTACTATTAAACTTACCTATAGGATTTCTGTCAAAAAACAAGACAGGAGCTTTCAAAATGGACTGAAACATTTTGTTGTGCAAATTCTGACCAGAATTGACAAGAACTTGAAACACCAAAAGGCTCCTTATTATGCCAAATAGTATTGTAGCCACTGTTAAACCTGAAATAAAAAAAAACCACGAACAGAGCATACATAAAGATATGAATTTTTCAGAAGGAAAAAACCCCAAACAAACATAAAACTGAAGTAAAACCAAATTCTCTTGACTTCTGCATATAGCAAGAACCCAAACTTAAACCTAGGGGGACTCTGAATGAGTGCAGAACATAAATGTATTTGTCACTGGCTTCAGTTACTATCAAAAGATCAATTTAATCAATTTCTCTTATTCCATTTGAAAGAATTAGTACTTTATAAAAATGCAGGAAATGTCTGTTAACCCATGATATAAATTTGTAGTAAAACCCTCTGCATAACAGCCTTACTAAGAAATTCATTTCACAGTGCTATGTATAATTGTGGCTTGCAGAGGTCACTGTGAAGATTCAACACTTGCCAGCAGGTATTAACCAAGTAATATATACATGGCTATTTAGAGACAACCTTGAGTTACTCCCAATCAGCCCAAACCACTCATGCCATGCTTCCTCTTGTAAACCACACCAATTCATTTAAATTATGTGTATTTCTTTAACATTTTATAAGATGCATTCTTTATGTCATGTGAAACACAGCCCTTCCAGGGAACTGGACTGCAGACTGTTTGTCTCTCTTCTGGGCACAACTCCACTTACAAGACAGTGGTGCTACAGGGCAAAAAATGGAAATAAAGAATGAGATTGCTGCTGCTGTGTTTGTTGCGCATACTCTCCAGCGCAGTTGCACAAAATCCCTGTCAATAAAGGTGAAGAGTGAAGGTGTTAACCTCACATTTGGCAGTACTTCCAGGCTCCAGGTGATCTGCTTCAGAAAATATGCCCAGATGCTCAGGCCTTGAGGCCACCCTGAAGTTAAACCCTATCAACAGAAAACATTTCCTATTCTAAGGGCATGTTAAAACTGGACACAATTCAAGAACAGCTAAAATAACAGTGGGAAAGAGGGAAATTTTAAATTATGTGATGTGGTTAAGTTATTCCATCCTGCTTCCTTCTGTAACTTCCCAGGGAGGGAAAAAAAAAAAAAAAAAGTATCACTATTTCATTCGTTTGCTTGCAATTTATTGCTCACATTCTCTAAAGTGCTGTTTTTAAGAAAAAAGCACATGGCTGGAATGAGAGGTTTTTTTGCCTTGTCTCAACTCCTGTATTCTGGCAAAAGAAGACAACTTTTCAAAAAGTAACTGCATGTACCCAACAAGGATAGCTGGGTCATGCAAAAAGGGATCAGGAGGAGGCTGTGTGGCACAGCCCATTCCTAACAGCAGTCTGTTGGAGCAACATGAGGAGAGGAAACATATCCTGGGAAGCCCACATTTCTGTACAACTTTACTCAGGCTTGGAAGCTGCTGGAAGCTGTTGGGATGACCCTCATGAAACTAAACATCTGAACACACCTAATGGCTGGGGAGAAGAAGGAGGAACGAGACATCCCTTCAAGTCCTTCACCTGGTCTGTCTCAAACCAAAGGTTTTTGCTTTCCCTGTTTTTGAGCCTGGAACCTCAGCAGGAGAGAAACAAGGGCCCTTTAAGTGTTTGCTTTATAGAAAAAGTATAGAATTGGTAGCTCAGTTCTCGCCAACAGGGTTTCAAATTAATGGAAATTTTACTGTTCTAAATCTTTGTCCCATAGAAACAACAAGGACTCGCAAGGAACTACCATGGTAATTTTTTCTTTTTCCAAACATTGAGAATCAAAAATAAAAATGCAAATTATTTTAGACTGTTTCAGAAGTTATAGAGAAAGGTGAGTTGCATTATTCTGCACTTCATGTGAAATGTACTATCTTTTTATAACTTTGTCAACTTCACTGACAATTTTGTGTCAGTCGATGCCATCTGTTCAACTATTGCAAATATCTAAGTCACCTGAACATTTCAATATAAAGCTAACTTTTGTTGTTCTGCTATCTAGAACAAAATATGCCTTAAAGGATAAGACTTTCCATAATGTGGTTTAGACTATATGGTCAGAGAAACTCACATTTGCCACATTCAATCATACTGTGCGGTCCACTGGAACGGTTCACAAAATAAGACATTATACAGAGAAAATAAGAGCCAAGTTTATCTGGCTCCTGAATTGTTGCTTCCCAGGCCAAGCACAATGTTTTTTGTCAAGCACTCAGATCACGTGGATTCCAGAAAACAAATCAAACAAAAAATCTTCCACATATTCTCTCACCCATGGAGATGCTTCTGAATACATTCAATGCATATCCTTCAGGCATTCCACCTGTTTTCTCACACCCATCATTTACATCTCCATCTAGAAATTACCATGCCATACAAAACCATACATCACTAGGAGTGCTAAACAGCAGAATCTGAGAGCATGCACATGATTTTTCTGTGACAATTTTTGCTATATCTCAGAGCAGTATTTCAAGATGTTTGGGTGCCTGAATACAAGGATCGACACCCTTTTCTGAATATTCAGAAGCATATATGGCTACCTATTGAAATACATTGAAATGTTTTTTAATAACATGCTTTGCATACCCATCTAGAGTGCTTTTTAAAAACTGGTTCTTTTGCTGTGGCACTTCAGGAGGAATGTGGACATGACAAGTTTTAGAACAGCACAGAATAAAGAGCCATTTCTAATCCCTCTTGTCCATTCATATAATGACTGAATATTTACCTCAATTACCTCTTAGTACAGACAACAGTCACAACCTTAGAGTGACTGACTTTTTGAATACCAAGTTCCTAGTTTACTTTCCAAAATCCAGGCAAAGCAAATTAAGAGTCTGCATTCAACCTATTTCTTCTGTTAGAATTTTTAACTTTATTTATTGCAATTAATTTAACCAGAAAGCAAAGCTCACGCCTGATCTGTTAAGACATTGCTCAGTTGCTGCTAGAATTCACATTTCCTGATATTGCCATTGCTTCACACCTCTCAAAACTCTCTATTATGATAAATCACAAAATAAACAGTTCTTAGACACACACACACATACAGGTGTAAATACCTGCATAAATTCCCAAATAAAAGTTAAGGTCTAGATGCTCAGTCTCATTTGTTCCATTATTTCCATTTGTTGTGAGATTCAGCTTTTCTTGATGATTTGCCCTGCGGAAATGCATACAGAAGATTACCATCCTCAAGGAAGATGTTAGCTGTTTCTAGATTCAACTCTGTCAAAACCTTTAGTTCAAAAGATCTCATGTATCGAAGGTGTCATGCATCACAACACGAGTAGATGCAATCACAGTCTACACTTAACATAAAATTTAATTTCCAACCCCCCAACCCCTCCAACGAAACAAGTGGAGAACTAAAGAGGAAGGTGAAGCGTACTTTAAAGTTTCCTAGAACAGGCTCCTTTACCACAGAAACCTATAGATCACTGATTCCTATTAAACAAACAGCACCTGACTGGCAGAAATGACTGGCCAGTTATTACCATCAACTTACCAGTAAGAAAGCCACCAGTCCTGGAGCACATAGGCCACCTTGAGCAAAAGACACAAATACAAGAATCATCTTACAAAATGAAAAAAAAAAAAATAATTAGAAAATTAAATTTCCGTGCTAATCCTTCAAGCTCCCTGGGAAAACATCATATATTCAAGAAGTATGCCATCCAGTCTTTCAAGACCAGCAGCAATTTGCCAAGCACATTAGAAGGTGCTCTACAAAGAAAGAAGTTACCTTAAATTACCTTACATGATAGCAAACTAAAGGAAAGCAATACACTTGAGCAAACAAAATATAGTAACTCTTCCTAACGTATGTTAATTGCACATTAAAGAACTCATTTTTCAGTTCCTAAATTTGCTACTAGAGATATTGCAAAACGCTTTTTGATTAACAAACTTTCTGATGTTACCAGTCCAGAAATTTGTGTTTACGGGAGATAATTACCACAAACAGGACTGGAGGAGGATGAGAGAGGAGAGGAAGGGAAAAACTACTACTGCCACTTTCCTTCTCTGACAAGAGGTGACTACAAACTTGTAAAAGGGTTATTTATCTCAAAATACAACTCTGTTCACATGAATTTGAAGTTGTAGGCATTCTACTACAGAGATCTGATATTGTTTCACTATCTTTCCAGCAGAGTCAATTCAAGGACAAGCTAAAATTAGGTAACATGTTAAAAAATACAGATCTTTTTTTTACAGTCCAGCCATATCATTTCCATTAAGTGAACCTGAACTTTTCTCAGCAGGAAACAAAGAAAAAGGCAGTAAGGTTTCTTCACACAGCTTCCTCAACTCACCATTTCTTTCGGTAAGTACCAAAATAATTTTTCTTGTTTAAAAATTATTTCACAGACTTTCTCTGGTCTGCATTGCACGAAATATTTGCCTATCCCCTTCCTCACTTTCTTATTCTGCTAAACAGCGATCCTCCTCCTAGAGCGTCTCATAACCGGCACTTACCAACAGACAAGCTGTTCTTTGAACACTTCTGTCAGATTCTGTACTCCCACATGCAATAAACCTCTTTACCCTCCTCAACTGGAAATATAATGACTGTCCAGGTTTGCTAAACACTAGTTTATATTCCTTACTATTTTCTTCTCTGTCTCAAAAAATTAGACTGGCATGTAATTTCTACGTCATGCTGTCATCAAAATAATTATTTTACTGAAGTATTAAAATTGCTGAAATAAATATCAGTGCAAGACTTCTCAATGCTGTACCAAAATTCCATGCTGACACATAAGATTTGACTGAGTACACTACAAAATTATTAAAGTACACCACACTCCCAAACATTTTAAATGAAACATTACAATGACAAGTATACACCATGTCAAAAAGAAATAAAAGAAAAAACTTGGGAAAAAGGGAAAATGCAGAATACATTTAGTATTATTTGTGGCTCACAACAACTTACCTGTGCCAAAATATTGAACACTAAGAGTATGAAAATCACAAAGTAGTTTGCTCCTGCAGAGAAATATTTTCTGTAAACTTTGAAGCTAATTTTTCCTTCATGACGACTCTCCTCTGGCACTGCAGCCACTGCATTTTCACCCTGAAAAAAACCACCTCAGAATAAAACCCATCAACCTTGCAGTTACAGATTCAGACTAAGGCACTTGAAAGTCATGGTTCAGAATTAGCAAACAATTAAACAAGGAGATAAAGCGATTATGCACATAAAAACTTTAAATATTGAACTATAGCTTTGACACACACACACAAAAAAAAGTCTCAGTGTAGCAATACTGAAAAATCTACTCTGCAAAGTGACACTGTCAGGATTTTATTTGGCATTGCATCACCAAATAGAACAAAACTGCATATATAGCCAGAAATAGGTATTCTGTCCGCTGAGCCAGGTTCTTCTTATATACTACCTTCACTCACAGTAGCTCCAGAAACTAAGGCCTTTACTCCAGGAAGATTCTATTTTCAGAATGCAACCTTTCCTTTCCAAAAAAGTATTTAAAGTAAATACTCTTCTGCAAGTATGTACCAAGATCAATCAACCTATGCGCAGACTTACAAATTACCCATAAAGTTCTAATCACCTCCTTGTAAGCACCAACAAAGCCTTTTTTAATAGGGAAAACAAGTAAAATGACAGACAAGAAATCATAGTAAGCAAACAATGGATGGGGGACAATGAGCAGTGGAATCAATAGACCTGACTCAGATGTGAAAAGAGAAATTCCACCTACTTGCCCATGAAAGGCGAGAAGCCTATCTTGCCTTTTTTGTATCTCCAGCCACTCCATCTTCCCACTTTCCCCTGGCCCCCATCCAACAGTTCTAACACTGCTAAAAATTCTGGCAGACCTTTGCGAATTTAAGAGTTCAGTTGCCACTGGGACATTAATAATATCAGTTAAGTTTAATGCTTTAGAGCATAAAACCATTCCTCCAAAGAGTATGAAGAAGTCTGTAGCTTTTTTTGTTTGTTTTAAATCTCACTGCTTTTCATCAGAGAGAAGATATAATATATACCCACAGCATGAAGGTGACAATCATCAGGGACATGCAGGGATTACTTGTTCCATGGATGGAGTGCTGGCACAAGCTGAGCAGGGTTACAGGGATCCTGCACTGTTTTATGTGAATGCAAACACACGAGCAGGAGGTCACCTCTGGTACAGAAACTTTAGGGCTGCTTTTGCACTGCGCAGACCAAGAGATAAGGCACCTGGAAGTCACACTGGCACCACACAAAGCCTTCTGTTTGTACCAACAAAAGGGCTGGGGAGAGCAAACCAGTGGTGTCCCAGGGTTACCCCCTCAGGGATAGCTCAAGATCATGTGGGTATGTTTATGGGTATGTTAATGCCAGCCATGCAAATGTACACTTTGCATAAAGCCAGGGCTTCTGCATGCGCTTCCCAGAGCTCAGGATTTCAAGGAAAGTGTTCATTTCAGTTCAACACTGCACGAACACATAGAATCCTCCCAACACAGTGGAACTGGCCCTTTAAAGCATCGCTGTCAGAGGACAGGATGAAGGAAACACAGTGTGGTGTCTTTGGACACCTAGAGAGAATGCTTCCAGCATCCAGCAGAGCTGATGAACTGCACAAACTGACTCTGCTGGGTTTGAATAGAACAGTCCAGAGCTGTGGGCTGCCAGCCAAGCACAGCTGGGCAGGTCCACCTGATAATACAATTCAATAATCCCTGAAATTCCAATGCTGCAAGAAAAGCCCACACCAAAATTTAAGTTGAAAACCACCCAGACAAGAATTGAGACACAACCACCCTTTGAGCACTCACGGGTGGTTGTTCCACTGCTCCATCTTTCTGTGACTGGACAGATGAATCCTGGGACCAGACAGAGGACTCCGAGAAGGTTCGGTTCCGGGAAGACTTGAGGCTGGGGGTTCCTGGAACTGATGTCTGTTCTACCTCCTCATCTTTTTTCAAAAGGGAAGCAAAGTCGATGCCAGATCTCAGGAACTCTGCATATGTACCTTTCCCCACCATTTTACCCTACAATTAATATAAACTTTGATTATCTTCATTATACACTTTCTGTAAATGACAATTCTTCCTATATGTCCTCACTGTCTCTGGGATGCTGCAGTCACTGAACACACATCCCACTGCAGTAACTGAGCTGAGCACTCTACTGGTTCTTCACTTAGAGGAGTAGAAACAACCCCTTTACACTCTAACCAGTCCCCTCCTGGCAGCTAACTGGGCCAAGGAGCACACAAATGGGATGCCAAAAGCTCCAGTTACAGCCAGGGGAGAATCACCTCCTTGGAGGAGCTGTGGGTGACAGCCAAGCCATGCAACTTTAGAACAATCTGCTGAACTATATACATAACCATCAGTCTTTTTATATTACTCCAGGCTAGGGGTAAACAGCATCCTCATTTCCTGGTCTTCGCAGAGTCCTAGAAGGGCAATACAGACTGTTTCCACACTTCTTACAGCTCTATTACAAGATCATTTCCAAAGAGCTACTGTAACTTCTAAAGAGATCTGAATGGGACAAAAAAGATGGATAATGTCCTTTATTGCACTTCTGTGATGCACCAAAATTCATTTCACATATTTCATTATCGATCTTTAAGAAAAAAAAAAAAAAAGGCAGGGAAAAACCCCAACTGCAGTTCTTGCATTTCCCCTCTGCCTCTGAATATCTGGTACATCAAAGTCTGGAAGGAACCAGTTGCACAGGCAGCCTGTTTATTCCTAAAGACATCTGGGACCATTTCTCAGCCTTAATTTAAAAATGGATTTGTTGCAAAATTAACATAGTTCTTAATTCATACGTAAGTGTAAGAAACAAGAACAAAAGCAAACCATTAACACAATCTCAAAATTCTCTCACAGTATATTAAACTTGAAGCAAAGGAAATACAAAACTTTATTTCAAAAGCAGACATAATATTTGAAGAAATAAGAGTTTTTAATTCACCTAAAAATCAGTACGTAAGATTATTTTTATGCATGATAAAATTCAGAAAAAGCTTTTTCAGGGAAGACATTTAATTAAAAATCAACTTATTTCATGAATATAAAACCTTAAAAATACATAGTCGTTAGTGGACATAAAATATATTTTAAAATCTGACTAAAAATTCTTAAATAGGATAATTACAAAGTGTAAGTGCAGACACTGAAATCACTTACCTCTTTTAAAATTAGAATCTGATTTGCAGCACGGAGATATTGCAACTGGTGAGTAACCAAAATAGAGATTTTCTGATGTAAGGCCTGACAAATACATCTGCAAAGAGATGGAAAAATTAATTAAAAATTAAATGTCCTATTAGATTTTTATTATTTCTAAAAAACCTCTTCTATTCAATTACACAGTTTTTAAAACAAGAAAAGTAGATGACCATGCTTGCTGGATTTATAAAAGTTATACTTCATAAACATGTTTCTTATCTAACTTTTTAAGTTTTCAAGGTAGGAAGAAGAAATTTCATATTTCAGATCTGGAATAAAAGAGGAGGAAATAAGACCTTTCATTAAAATTGTCTTAAACATTCTCGCAACAAATGTACGTGTCATTACCTAAAATGCAAAGAGAGTATTTAAAAAAAAAATAAAGGCAAGACAAAGCAGGGCAAGATACTGCAGAAAATTATGGACAAATACAGACAATAAAAGTAACTTCTTCAAGAGGAGCTTTCACAGCAGCTGTAACACTGAGCCACAGAGAGATCTGGAGAAGTGAACAGCATTACTGATTCAAGGTACATCCAGGTATGGATTCAGGCAGAGAAGCAAGATTCCTAAACCATCTTTGACCTTTTCTCATGGATTCAGATCTTACCTTCCTATCCAGAACCTTGCCAACAGTTTGGTATTTGAAGAGAAAAATGAAGGGACTGGGCACACTGGAACCATCAGCAAATGCAGGTGCAACCCATACAGTTTTAGTAGAATACATGCCTGGTATCTTTTCAGCAGAGCTTTGAAAGGACACCAGAGCCACAAAATAAAAACAAAACACAAAAACACAGCAGTAGAGCAATGGTTTACAAGTGCAGAGGTCTGTAAGCACATTCTTCATGTACAACAGCAACAGCACAGGCACAACTGAGATCCAACACTACCAATCCCTCACTGCTCCCATCCCCAGAGTAACAACACAACAGGGAGACAAACCCTTTGAGTGCAACCCACTTTCTCAAGTACTCACTACCTTAAGGAAACAAGGAAAACTCATTTTGTCTAGAATTGAAGTGTTCAGCAACGTTAGTATCTTGGTTTACACCATGAATGCCTTTTTGAAGATCATCTTTCAGTTTAAAGAATCACAGAATGAGTAAGGTTGGGAAGGACAACAGTGGGCCATCTGGCCCAACATCCCTGCCCAGGCAGGGCTGTCCCAGAGCACAAGGCACAAGATTGAATCCAGACAGTTCTTGAGTATCTCCAGTGATGGAGACTCCACTGAGTTGTCTCAACTCCATCTGCTGTTGTTCATGATGTTGAGTGGCACTGGCACACATGAAATGGATTTTTAGACAAAACCAAGGAGGAAGATAGACTTTGGTAGCACCCCTCCTCAGTATTCAGCAGCTGAAGCATGAAGCCTGAAGGGCCAGACTGCAGCCTGCTCAGAGCAGAACCTTCTGAACTGCACAGGGACCTTGGCACCACACATTTTTCTCTATGGGTCCACTCCTGTTGGCTCCTTTTTGCTAATTTCTAACTTGACACACAAGTGTGGCACTTAAAAGCAAACAAAAGCACACACACACATGAATTCTCTCTCCCTAGTCTAAAAAAAAAAAACAAACAACAAAAACCCACAAAAAAACCCCAACCAAAATTACAGCAACTCAATAGTAAAAATTCAATGCAGAAATACAAATAAGCAGTAAAGGGAGTAAAGCAGAAAAAGAACACGACCTTAACAGCAGTGATATCACATTGCTTACTATGTTTCATACATTCATTTAACGCCCCATGCAGCCCTTTCCATCTATTTTATCACTGCCACAAAGACTGTAGGAAGTAGATGGTTAATACTACTATCAGCATAATTACATGCAGAAAGTATACTACAGTTTTCCAAATAAACTGGGCAGCAAAATTAATTCAAAAGTAACATTCTTCCTGAGGAAGTTACATGCTTGACACGCAGCATTCGAGAATCAACTATAAAGCCACACTATTCTCAGGTGGCCAAGATAACAATGAATCCATGTATTTGCAGCAGCATGACTACTTGAGCAGTTACAATCATTTATACACCAAGCTCTTTATGGGAGCATTCCTCTGGTGTGATTACTGTCCACCCTCTGAGCAGTCACTGAAATAAGCCACGAGGTAACTAGAACACCAGCTGAAGACATCCAACAAAACATAATCTTCCACAAAACCTATACAGAGAACTGGACAAACATCAGAGAGGCTACAGGACAGGCCTAGGAGGAAAGCTGCCACAAGAGAATGTATCAGATATTCACTGTGAGCTCCATCTTTGCCTTCCTGAAGTCCCACAACCTACACACCTCCAATTACTGAATTTTCTGTGAGCCAAGTGTATGTCTAACAGCTTACTGGGACAAACTAGCCACTAGAAAATCCAATGGCTAAAAACCTTGAAATCTGGATCATGAGTCACAGTGAGCCTGCTGTACTTTAAATTTGCATTTGAAGGGGGTGTGGAGGAGAAGAGGAAAAAAAGTGGGTTATCACAGCATCTGAGCAAACCAATTAGAACTATGAGACCTGTCAGCACAGCATCCTAGGTGATCTTGATCTCAGGAGAGTAGGCAAAAAACAACCTCTGTGGAAATTCATACTTCCACTGATATATCAGTTCACTCAATTAAGAATTTTTTTAAAAGCTAACTCTTGATTTCATGTCTGTCTGGATAGAAATTAGCTAGCTGAATAGTTTGCTGGTAACAGGTAAGTAGAAAAACCTCTTGCCACAATTCACTGGCATGAGCAAAGGCAGGAAAAATCGCAACAAAGCGTGTATACTTAGATCTATTAAACAACTCACTGCTCAGACAGTTCACTAGAAAATTTTGCCAATTAATATACTGTGTCATCATGAAGCACAGAAGTTGAGAAACTAGTAAAACACTATGTAAAAACATCTGTTTCAAAACATCAAACTACTTTAGTTTTATGTTCAAAACAGTTCAATTTTTTTCAACATTCTCTCTCCTATTCAACAACATTCACTCTGCAGCTGAGCATGAGCATTAAATTTGTACAGTGCCTTGGTTACCACAGAAGACTAAATCTAGAGTTTGAACCTAGAGTTAAAAGAGAAGCTCAGCAAAACTGAATGTCAAAAATCAGAGAATTTGCTGAACTCCTTATTAGTAAAAACTTGGTACTGCCTTAGAACTTAGAAAAAATACCACTCCAAAATAGTCCTTAAGTGTTTATTTTCCTAACTGGTTCAGTAAGGCTTAGTTTCATCATTCATCTACTTTGAGAAATACTGTTCTTATAGCCAAAGAAAATCAACCATCAATTCTAGGTGAAAAACCCAATTCTAGGTGAATCACTATCTGACAGTGTCTCCCTTTCTCACCGTTGATACAAGAATCCAGGGAAAGCCTGCTTTAGTAGGTGATACAACCAGTCCAAGGCTTCAGACATCTGCTGGAGCATTCCCAGAACTGCTATCACCCTTTCACTTGTTTAAAACCCCATCAAGTTCACCTTCCTTGAGCTTCTCCATCACTTTCAAGAGGCACACTCTGTTAGTCTGTGAGCACATTTAATGCATAACAACAGGAAAAATTACGGCACAAACTCCAGTTGCCATTGCCAAGTTCATTAAATACATAAGCATGCACACATGTGTGCACACAATCACAGGAGATCCAGACACAGAAGACCTAATGGTTCTTTAGCCTTTCTTGAGTACAAGAAAAAGGGAGATGAAGGGACTGTGAAAGCTGCATCCTCTTCCCTGAGTATAAAGCAATTAAAAGTATTCCTGGCAGATGTTAAATGGGTTGCTCTGCATGTTTAAGCTCAACAGAAATTTCAACATCCTTGAAAATGTATTCCAGGGGCAAGTTATCTTTGCCATTACAAAACTGTACTCTGAAGTCCAAGTGCATTTTTGGTGCAATTTCAATCCACTACTTCCCAAAGGTCAGTAGACCAGTTTAGTCTTGCGTACGCAGTCCCTTCATACACTAAGTCGTTCCCCTCCAGACAAGAAAGAAAAAAAACTCCTTCAAATACACTTTTTTCTTTTAAGTGACAAATAGTTTCCTCAGGTTTTTGTCATTTATTCCTCCCTGCCCTGGACACCTGAATGTTCTTGACTGCCTGGTGTGTGAAGTTGGTCTGCATTTATTGGAAGAGCACAATATTGAAACACTATTTTTTCAGCTGAGACTTTACATGTACAAAACATAATAGGAGAAGTACTTTACTTGTACTGCCAGATACACTACTGGTCATAAATCCCAGGGCACAGCTTCCTTAACAAGAGCATGATGTTGTTGAGTCACACTGGATTTGTCATCTACTACACACAACACCTCCTCTTCCATAAAACTGTCACACTACTGATCCCGGCTCACTGTGTGTTCATGGACTCAACAGTCTGCACGTTTCCCTGTTGCATACATCTATTAATTCACATCCTACGACCAAGACTTCCCAAATCTCTGTCCGTCTCCAGAACGGCCTTTAGCATTGTTCAGTACTCTATCACCTGAAAATGTAGCACCAACGACCTTCATACATCATCAGGATAGATGCCTCCAGAAATTACACTCTTCCAATTCAACAAAAACAAACAAGCAAATAAACAATACTTTAACAAACCTAAGTAACAGTATACCATCGCTCATTTAAAAAACCCACAGCACTTTGACAGCAAACTGCTATCCAATTTAAAAAAAGTAGCTTGAACTTTGATAGTGCAGAGCACAAAGCAGGAGACACTGAGAAGGGGGCCTACAACAACACAGTGTTCCTCTGTGCAAAGGCAGTCTTTGCGCTTTTGAATCCTCATTTGTTCTTTCTTCCCTGTATCAGGTTTGCTTTTCTTTGAGACAAGTTGTTCTTTAATCTTTTTTAAGTTTTTATCTCCAAGAACCAGCTTTCTTTCACCTCTGCAAAGTGTCTCTTCTGTAATGATTTAACTTTCTTCCTTACCATTCTCTTCCCCACTCCTTTTTGGATGTTCATATGCCAGTTTAACTTTAGTTAATACTTATATTCATTTCAATGAAAATAACCACCAAAATGAAATTAAAGCCCATGCAGAAAGTGCTCACAGGCATAAAGCCTTTGTTATATTAATTTAATTCCTACATTTGCTTTCCTCTCCCTTCCTTTTACATTTCAGTGGCCTAGGGAGAACAATCCCCCAGTTGTTTTAGTAGTTTAGAAAAGTTTAAAAAGTGTGATATGTTTGCCACAGATAAAAAACCCACACACCTACTACTATGCTGTCTACTATGCTGCTTCTATTTCTATGCTTATCTTGGTAATCATTTATCTCCATCTCATGATAAATCCCAGCCTCCACTGAATTAATGCGTAAGTGTAACTGGTCCACAAAATCCATTGCCCTGTTCCAGGCACCAGGTAGCACTGGAGATGGCTGGAGAAACCCATATAATGGCCCTATAATACAAAACCAGAAGTACAGGGCATTTGAGTTTGCCCAGAACACCTCATAAGGGCTGTACCCACTGCAATGGTATCTGAAACAATAATGAGCATTGATGCCACAGGGCTTTTGATTTTTGATTTTTTAATTTTGTAGATTTTAGAAGTTGTAGATTTAATGTAGCTCAGTAGCTTAATGTTTACACATACCAACTCCATCCTATATCAATCCCTCAAAATTCCAGGAGCTGTTCAGTCTTCATTTCAAGGTAGAATTGCAGAAAGACACCATGAGGTCTGCACCAGAAGATAAGAACATAGACAGAAGGACCTCCAAATCTAGGACTTTGAAAGACCTTCAAGGACCCGATGTGCTGCGAGGAAGATGGAGATGTTGAAAGAGGGGTCCCAAACTCCCAGACTCAATTCCCAATGGGGTGTGCCAGAGAACAACGGGGCGGGACTGAGGGGGGGTGGCAGAATGGGACTGGATGGACATTATTATAAAATCATGGAACCAGGGTCAGAGGACGCACGCGTGGATATGTATTCCTGGGGCCTGGAGGCTTATTAAAGCTTCTGCTCTCTTTATCTTATCCCCTACTAAATTTGCCTGGAGTTTTTTTTCCTCAGTCCTTTAAGGCATCACCATAGACCAGGTGTGAAATACAAGTGAGAAGTCTTAAAGACATCCTTGGTTCAGCAAGATCCTACCTGAAAGGAAGCAGAGTGAAACCCTTAAACTTTAGACACTAACTCCCCTGTACACCTGCCATCAGTGGACAAAGCGTGCAATATGCATATGCCTTTAGACACAGCACTGGCAAGCACATGTCAGGGTTATCTTTGCTTGGTTCCTCTGACACACTGATTGCGTCTGTAATCTCTCTACAGAAATGAGACAGTCTAGCTTTTATCTGCTAGTTTTACAGGACTGATGGGCTTCACTTCTTCTCATTACCTACATCAACATAACAGCACTTTTTCCTCAAAGTTCAAATGTTACATGAGATTTTACAAGCACACCCCACTTAGAGAGAGATATCACACTGGAAGCATTCATGGACTACTAAGGGTTCCAAAAATCAAATTACTTTAAACAGACCAAGAAAATATTCAGACCTATGTGTCTAATTAAAAAAAATTCTTTTACTCATTTTCCCTACTTCAGTTTGCTCCTGCCCTCAAGCACTTCTGAGGCTTAGGTAAGAATATGATGAGGAATTTAGGATCTCTTAATCCATGCACTTTACATGATGGAATTTTCTGTTCTCCTTTGCTGTCAGTTCAATTCTTCATCACCTTTTCCTGCAATTATGAAGGACACGTTTGCTACAAAACCATGCCTACTCCCTTCCCCGTCTTGAAGAGGAACACTCAGTTACCTCAGACAGCAATGGAGAGACTTTATCTTTCAGGACATCTGGTCAACTTGCCAGGGGACTCTCCGGTCAGCCTCAACATATGGTTACCCCATGGCCCACTGCCCAGCTGCATGTCCCTTCAGTTCCTACTGAAGGCCACTGCCAAGTACCAAGGTGTTCTATCTGAATAGATGCTTAAGTGCATTATTGTGCTGTGATAAATGCAGTGACATCTTCTGTAGCTTTTATCTCGCTCCAGAGAACCACCACAACTTTAGGTCTGATTTAAGAGTCCCAAACTGACCAGGAACTCTGTCTACTCTCACAAGCACAGAGGAGGAACAGAAAGAAATCAGGCTGATCATTAACTGAGATCAGCACACAGCTCCTGTCAGTAGAAAAGACACAAAGGAACAATACCTAGAAAAGAGCATGTCTCAACAGACAATGAAATATATAACTTACTCTAAAGGACATGATTTTTGAGTCAATATCACTGATGGGACACAATTTAATTTCTATCTAAAGGTGATTTGAAACCATGTAATCTAAAGACAAACAGGGAGAGTAGGAAATTTCTTGGGATTCAACTGCAACTGAATGATTTCATCAGAAATCACAGGCTATTACAAACTTCATGTACAAGGAAACATGCTACTGTATCTATGATGGCTGTCCCTCATTTTGAAACTAAAGGTCTCAAAATACCACATTTCTTAAAAGTTAATTAAAAGCTATTTTTTTAAATAGATATGTAAATATAAAACAAAGGCATATTTTCACATACAGCTACAAGTATGTGAAAAAACATAAAAATATACTGGTACCCCTGCACTGGAAAAAACGCTGAAGCATGCCACTGTTAACTGCTGAAACAACTCACAGGAAGAAAGGCTACAAATAACATGAAAATAGAAACTCTTCAGTTTATACCTTCCTAGTCCCCAAGGAACCTAATCAGGAAAGAGGAATTCATTGAAAAACTGGCTTTATCTGCTCCCTCATCCACAGAACAGCTTGTCTGTATCATGAAGAAATTCTTATGAGCCACAATCGCTTATTAACAATATCATGGACTGTTTTCGCACTGGAGCTGTGCTACTTGCATTCTTTCTCATTTGAAAAGTATTTATATAAACCAGGAAAAAAAAAAGAGTAAGTGACCTGACCAATACACACTTCAGATTCTCATTTAAAACATCCCATTTCTTCCATCTTGTCCGTTGCTTTAAGCCTTGTGGTTTGGACTCCTGAGGGGTAGCCTGCATGAAATGGTGTCTGCGACATTCCTCAGCACCATGTACTAAGAAATCATTCTTGCCCAAGTGTTCTCTGTCTTCTCCATATTTTTAGCATTAAAGAACACGCCCTGCCTTGTTTTTCAAAGCAAGCTACTGAACATAACACTCTCCCCACTACTCCCAGCACCTTTTACAGCTTCCAGGAAGGCCTCAGAAGACCACTTCTGTTCGTAAAAAAACCTTCCCTTAAGATCTTGCACAGGGAGGCATTGCTCAGTTTTCCTTCCCACTACTACTCTACCCAGTCCATTTTCTAAAAAATGCTTTCATTCTACTTTTATGTGTTTTGCTCTAACTGATCTAGAGTTGGGGAGAAAAAAGGGAAGTACAGGAACAACTCCAGCTAGTTCTCTGAGTTTCAAATACTCTGAGATAACCTCTTTATTCCTCCTCACCTCCACACATTTATCAGCAAAACACACCGCTCACAGAGCAGCGGCTTCAGGCTTCCAGTAGGATGCAGATGCTGCCAATGTCACAGCTCACATAAAATGCAGAATAAGTTGAAGACGCAGCCCGAACTCCTTCACAAGGCACCACTGTACTTTCCTGTTATCCTCTTCATGAAAAGACCTTAATACTTCAGGGGAGACAGGTTAACAGCTCAGGTGGGTGTACTTTCAGAACTCAGGCACTGATACAGTCAGATGCTGGAGTCGTGGGGAGATCTTGTGCACAAACAGAAAAGCAGCAGCTAAAGCCTGGAGAGCTTCCACAGGCATTAATGGAATTAGACAGCATATGTGAACTACAGAAGTAATGAACTCTATCAGTCGTGGCAGGCGAAAAACAATCATAAAGCCTGTGCATCATAAAACTCTTAGTCCATTCTAGCTGATGGAAATAAACAGTAACCATTTGAAGAAATCAATAAAACAAAACAAAATGTTGATGGGGTTTCAGAGGGTCCAGACTAGAAACTGAAAACATACTAGGATGTACTATTTCCAAATTTAGATACTGAAAGCTTTGCCTTATGGGCATAAAAGAACACACCCATGCTACTCAATATAATTTCTATGACTATTTCTGCAAGGTAAGTTTTTACGATTATCTAAGGGTGGACAGGAGGGAACAACAGTAAAACCACAGTAATTCACATATTTGAAGCATGGAATTCAAAGCATGCAAGTATAATTAAGAAAATGTTCTCACTGGGTGCCTCAACTAAAGCCCGGTGAATTCCATCAATGCAAGCTTTTTCTTTTACTTGTAAAAATTCTAGATTATGCCTTTTAATACAGAGAGTTACAAGCTATGAAGAAGCAAGGACAAAATACTGCCTGGGACTAACTGGATTATACTCACCATGTGCCAAAGATTAGAGAGTTTCTAAGAGAGAGATGGAGAAGAGGAAATTCATTGAGAAGGGAACCAGACCTTTAACGAACACTCTCCCATTTCTTTGGGAATGAATGAAGGTCCAATATTCTTCTCTTACATGGTAAACTTATGCATTCCCTTTTCCTCTATTTCTGCTCCCCACAGTCTATTCTGCAGACCATGTTCACTATTTCATCTACCCAAGAGAAACTGCAATCATTCAAGAACCAAAATGAAAAATTATTCAAGAATCTAGGACAGTTCTGTCCTTTCCTTTAGCCACTTGAATCAAGTGCTTATTACTAGCAAACAGAACTGTAGCAAACTATCTTAAAGTTCACAATCCCACCCCATGTTACTCTTCCTCGTTCAGTACTAATATTAATAAAATCCATTATTCATAAACTCCAATACTTTTATGTATGAAATCTGACATTTTCCTCAAGAAAATGGCATATATTTCCTTTAGAATAACTCTAAATATAGTACCTTCAGAACAGACTTTTACAAGGCTTTTAAAAATAAAGAACAAAATCAAAGACACACAGAGGGGAAACACCTGGATCCTCACAAGTCTACGGGACCAGACGGGATCCATCCTAGGGTGAGGAGGGAGCTGGGAGAAGAGCTTGCCAAGCCACTCTCCATCATCTTTCAACAGTCCTGGCTCACTGGGGAGGTCCCATATGATTGGAAATTGG
>VWZG01005112.1:557888-594710 GCA_013396735.1 Grallaria varia
ACTAATTGACAGGAAGCTCAATATGAGCCAGCAGTGTGCCCAGGTGGCCAAGAAGGTCAATGGTATCCTGTCCTGTATCAAAAATAGCGTGGCCAGCAGGACCAGGGAAGTGATCCTTCCCCTGTACTCTGCGTTGGTGAGGCCACACCTTGAGTATTGTGTTCAGTTCTGGGCCCCTCAGTTCAAGAAAGATATTGAGGTGCTGGAGCGGGTCCAGAGAAGAGCAACAAGGCTGATGAAGGGACTGGAACACAAGTCCTTATGGGGAGAGGCTGAGGGAGTTGGGGTTGTTTAGTCTGGAGAAGAGGAGGCTTAGAGGTGACCTCATCACTCCCTGTAACTACCTGAAGGGAGGCTATAGCCAGGTGGGGGTTGGTCTCTTCTCCCAGGCAGTCAGCAACAGGACAAGGGGGCATGGGCTTAAGCTCTGCCAGAGGAAATTTATGTTGGATATTAGAAAAAAATTCTTTACAAAGAGAGTAATCAGGCATTGGAATGGCCTGCCCAGAGAGGTGGTGGATTCACCGTCCCTGAAGGTTTTTAAACTGAGATTGGATGTGGCACTGAGTGCCATGATCTAGCAAACGGACAGGAGTTGGACCAAGGGTTGGACTTGATGATCTCGGAGGTCTTTTCCAACCCAATCAATTCTATGATTCTATGATCTTTCGATTGCATAGAACAGGGGAAAAACAAATGTAGAAAGCATATGTATTAAGTTTTGTGAAGAAATCCATCTCCCCAGAAATGCTTTCTCAAGTTTTTCTACAAGGACTTACAATATAAAAATTGCATTTTAAATGAAAATAAAGCAGTAACATACTTTTCAAACAAATGCCTCCCGACTTCAGCATCTACTGCACTCAGTGGATCATCCAGAAGATAGATGTCTGCATCTTGATACACAGCTCTAAATGGTATAAAGAAATGTCAGTATCACAAAGTCTTACATTAGTTTATTTAAGTCACTGATGTCTAACAATTTTTAGAAATAAGAAAAGACACTAGCCTGGCCAGATTTACACGGGCCTTCTGTCCCCCGCTCAGAGTAGCTCCACGATCTCCTATTACTGTTAGGTCACCATCTGCCAATAATTCCAAGTCCTGGGAATGTGAAAGAACAGATAGCAATGTTTTTTAAAAATAAGTTTAACTTCAAAGACCAACAAAGCTGTGTCAATATAACATTTTCTTATTTGAAAAGTATTAACTTAACATCTAACCTTAAAACATGAAGTTTCATACTATATGAAATATCTGCAGTTACTTTATGACTCTGTATTTTCAGCAAAAATAGAGATCTTAAAGTTCACATTTTCTACAACTTTTCCAGAGGTATTTCTCTACTATTCGCAGTTTTACGAGGAATATTCAGAAAATTAAACAAAATACTAAAAAGTCTAACAGAAAATTGTTTTTTACTAGAACAAAATGAGCTGCCACAAGAAACAAAAACTGAACTATTATCAGTGAATTATATTGCCAATGTCCTTGAAAACTGCATTACTTTTATTCTTACTGTAATGCATTCAAGAGAAATAATAACACTCATCACACAGATTTGGTTAATTTTGGAGCTTGGGACTACGAATAAGACAAAAAAATTGTATCATATTCCATGTCACGTTACTGTATTTCCTATTCAAGAAATACAGAAGTTTTATCTTAAGCTATAAAGCATATTCTAAAAGTTTATTCACAGCTTTTATAAGATACATAAATCTGCAAGGCAAAAAGAAAGCAAATCTACCATCAAATATAAAATGTGAACTGCTTTAATGCAGTTTGCTGTCTTCTAAAGTCATTAAAACCTTAAGTTAAGACAACAGCATATGACTGATCTCAGCAGGAGATACTAAAGCTATGTGGCATGTGTAAAAGCTTGCAAAAAATGTTCATTACAGTAGCCATCTGCTTTTCACCTGTGTCGCTGCTGACAGGAATATCGTAACATGCTGCATAAAACCTTTCTAGCTGCCAAGCAAAACGTCTGTTTCTTGACAAATCTGCCTTAATCCTCTTCTGTATCTCATGTAGCAAACTCCTTTGTGCACAGACCTTTCAAAATATTTTTTCATAAAACTACTTGGGTTCAGCAAGTTCTCCAATATATAGCCCTAGGGTTCTTCTGAGAGCTGTTAGCAATACGTAACACACAATACACATGACATTTATTTTAAAAAAAGACGTATAAGGTATTTACAAAATGAAAGTCACACATAGTGCTAGCTTGATCATTTGTTTTCTGCCTCTTATTGCATTTGCACACAGCCCTACCATAATACTCGTGAAAAGGGCTAAAACGTAACTATGAAATTAAACAGGGAACAGCTTTTTCCAAATTTGTCACATAAGCTACACCTCCCCCTAGTGGAAGTTTTAGGAATTACAAGAAGGTGCTTACAGAGGGATGGTAAAAATAATTACACATATTTATGCTAAGCAGTATGACTTATTTCACATCCTACCAATAATAATCACTTCTATATATTATATATTGCAGCATGTACCACAAGTCTGAAAGAACACTAAGACAAAAATAACGAACCTGGAAATAAAACGCACAAAGAGAAAGCCTTACCTTTTTAAGAGCACAGACTTTTAGAACTTTTTCATATTTTTCTTTTTCATATTCCTTGTCAAACAGTATATTACTTCTTACAGTGCCAGAAAACACCCAAGGCTGCTGAGAAACATACGCAATCCTTCCAGTCACATTTATCAAACCTTTGTCTTTAGGCAGCTCACCAAGCAAGGCACTTAAGAGTGAAGACTGGAAAACATTTTTTTAAAAAAAAAAAAGTTTAAAAAATCTATGACGTTTGGTTGCATTAAAGACATTATAGAGACTGAGCAGTATTTACTGGCACGATGGCCCATTTCACCGTGTCACTCAAAACTACTGCTAACAGTAGAAAAGCACTAGTACCCTCTACATGCAGTCTAGAAGCAACATACAAAGTACTAACTCCAAACCATCTCCTCCCTACACCCAGAAGAACATCAGACTTTCCTGAATGTCAGTATCTTGATGTGAGTGTGTTAATATACACAGAAAGGATCTGTACACTTTTAAGTTTCTAGGTTTCACATTTAACATACTCATAAAAGCCTCATGGAGTAGTGTAAACATTAAGACTTACTTTTCCAGCTCCTACAGGACCAATCACAGCCAGTAATTCCCCTCGTCTGACAGTAAATGAAAGTTGTTGAAGCGCTGGTGTTTCCAGACTCTGTGGATTTGGGAAACAGTTAGGCTTCCTCAGTAATGAAATACATGCCATCACAATAAATATTTAGAATCAGAAGGCAATGTACATATAAACTAGCAACCCATATGCCCACCATATTTTCAGACATACAGTTTGCCTCTTCAGTAATTCAATAACCCTTTTGAAAGACCCTCATTCTTCACCACAAACAAGTAACACAGATAAAAGAGCATTCAAGGAACAAGGAACCCAAAGGCAGCTGAAGCAGTGCTTGTGCAGAGCCCAGGCATCCCTGCAGCAGCTCAGCGCAAGGCTGGGGTGGCAGCCTCAGAAATCAGAGCTCTCTGCTGGCCACCACATCAGCATTCACAGCCTCAGCACAACACACTCAGCAACTTCGAGGAGACAGACAAATGCTGGCAAAAGGGAGGGTTGAAGCTCTCTCAGAGCCACTGGAAAGCCAGGTCTGTGTTTGCTCTAGTCAAGGCTCTATCCAAAGTGAAAACAGAAAAATGCCGTTTGATTTTACACAACTTCATCTTGTATAGTGACATAGACTTTTCATGGACAACATAGTGGGCTATTTGTGTGAAAATATTCCACCCAATGATTGTTTGTTAATATTCCTTTTCAGTGTGCCTATCCTTTATGTTACACTACTGACAAGAGCTTATTTCCCAATATATTTTGCACCTCTTCCATCAAGGTTGTAAGAAAGCCTACTTGTGAAAAGAAAGGATGCTCATGTCTTTAACAGCCACACTAAACTGCAGCTTCTAAGGAGCTGCTGCACCTCCCTCTCATTAAAGCAAAACATCCTCGTAACAGAATCTGCCTTTACATTCACCTTAGCCCACACTAAGCATGCACTAAATGCAAACTGCAAAATATATGCATTTAAAAAAACCCAAACAAGTACATCTATCAAAGGATCTAATGAAAACTCACTCTTCAGCTCCAACAACAGAAGAGCAACCTGAAGAATACGTTAAAAATCTCTAGCCACCTTTTGAAGTTCAAGCGGCTGAAGAGACCACTACCTAACCCTGCACAGAAGATGCCACAAGACCAAGTACTAGGAGTGCAAAGAGAGGAAGCCTGCAGTGAGTTCCTAGTTATTTGTGAGAGGCAGAAGTATAGTACCCATCCACATCTGACAGCTGGGAGAGCTGTCTCACTCATTCTCACTCATGCCAGGAGAAACACTCAGCCATGTAGCACCACAGCCAGAGCTCACAATTCCCACCTCACGGAAGCACCACAGGGCTCACGTGAAATCAGTCACACGGTGAGAACCTGAACTCACGCACATTGTGCTCCTCTGCAAAACTACTTTCGTTGCTATTATCAATTTCCACAAGGTGGCATCAACAGGACTTCTTTCCTTTTCTCCACGCAATCCCAGACCCCAGTCAGCATCTTACCACAAATTTGATTCCCTGGTTGAGAGTACACAGTCAGGGTGCTCACCTAGTGCTAAGGTCAGAGGAACTCTACCAACTTTGGCAGTCAAGGATTTACTTTTTTTTTTTAAATATAGAGTTTGTAGGAAATAGCTCTTATTAAATCAGTGTCTCTATGGATAAAGCAAATAAGCTTCAAGACACAAAGGCCGTTCTTCAGACCCCTTGAGGTTGTGTTTCTGTATTGACAAAAGCGAAAAGACATTTCCTTCCAGCTTCAGATTTTTAGAAAACATATCATGAGTCTAAAACATTACAGAAAATTTCAACAAAGTTTTTAAGCTATTGCCGATAGTGTATAGTGTATAGTGTATATTAAAGCAGTATTGTAAGATATTGCAGAAAAGTAGTAACGTAAGCAAACAAATGGTATAGCCACACATACCTAAAGGGCATGGTATTTTTGCAAAATAATCTTATAATTAAAAACAATTTGTCCTGAATTCATCACTCCTATTAGGCACTAAACTCAGGCACTTAACTTAGAGCACAGACTAATGTTACAGCTAAGTTCATCTGACAGTTCATTACCACAAATGCTCCAGCTACCCTGTGTCCTGTGAACTTGCTGTGTTTTTAACTTTCCTTCTTCTGCCACCTGTTTTGCCTAACCTTGCAGATGGACTGTTTATGGGACTCAGCTATCAGAAAACAAATCTCATTAAAAGGGACTCATTTTCTATTGCCTGTGGTTCACCACAAGGTCATACATAACAACCAGCACGGGGGAAGACAAAAGGACACAAGAATGATCCCTTCAGGGATTTCAACATCTCAGGTGAGCTTGGGCAGACCTTACATGTCCTACAACCAAGAGAATGAAATAGTTCTGCCCATCTCAGGGATACAGAGATCATATATAGCAAAGAAGTACTACACTACTTAGGAACCTCATGTAAGGACTAAAATTACATGGGATAACTTTGGCCTCTGTTCAAATGCTCAAATTTTAAATCTGAAGTTGCTCAGCTGAGCAGACAGACTGTTCTGTATACTCAAGGCTCATCAGTAAAATGCCACACTGAAGAATCCCTAGTTTCATGCTGGTATCAGACTAGCCTGTGGGACTCAGGATAATACTTGCCTTAGTAAAACAAGAGTGTGACCAGGAATTAATTGGTTTTGTCTGTTTTTGAGAAATTGTAATAGACCGTATTAGGTTGTTTTCCTAAAAGTCTAGCTACTAACTCCTTTTTTACTTCAAGTGATATTGGATTTGTGGGTTGGTTGTTTGTTCGGGGGTTTTTACTATCTCTTTTGGTGCACAATCTTTAAAAAAAAAAAAAATCATCCATCTGTACAGTGTCTGTACTTGTTTCTCCAGTGTCTTGAAAAACCTCATCAGGGTAGCAAGCTAAGCCAAGTACTTGACACAGGATAGCCAATTCCTATTATTCCTTTCCTAACTCATCTGTATCAGAACTTACCATCTTTTCAGTGAGCAATTCTATAAAATTATCTTGCACCACTCTAAGTGTATACAAGATAAATTTCCTGAGCAGATCTTAGCAGTTCTGGGGGAACTGTTCTTCTCCCATGCAAAATGCAATTAAATACAAAAATGAAAATCGCATTAACAGTTTTGTGGATGGCTTGCTGGTTTGGTTGTGTTTTTTTTAATTGAAAGGAAACCAGTAATTCCAGTCATGCTGCCCTGCTTTATGCAATATAAATAACTCATTAAAAAAAAAAAGTGTTTTATGGGCGCATTATGCAACCTTTTCCTATAAATTATTCACAGTGGTACCAAAGTCAGTTTGGGAAGAAAACAAAGATTAAGAAATACATTCCATTTTGCATTAGAATGCAGTCACAATCAAGTCTTTCATAGCAAATAATTTTTAAAAATTTGGTCAACGTCTCGGAAATATTGATGTCACAGAGAACTCTGAGAAAGTAATGCAGAATAATGTAGCAATTTGCTTTTGCAGTTGAGTAGTAGTAGGCAGATCTTCACGTTTTCACACCTGATCTTCCTTGGGACAGGCAGAGAAAGAGGGTACAAAAAGGGAAAGACGTGACGTCTTATTTGCTTTTGTTACAGTTTGGATTTTGTTAGGATTTNCTGGATTTCCAGAGTTTCCAGGATTTGTAATGGAGACTGAACCCTCCCATGTGAAAGGATACTGGCAGGTTGTAGTAGCTCCAACAATTCATCACAAATTGCTGCTTACCATAGCAACAGCAGTTTTTAAACAGTTAACCTCCACCTTTCTTATAGAAGACAGACACATAATAAATTTAGCACCTGTGTACCATCCCTTTTTCTAGTAGCTTTGGCTGGTTTGGTGCATTTTAAGCAGAGAAAAATTTGTAACAAATACATGCTGAGTAGTCTCTAAACCTTTCAAATCTGTTATGAGAAGTATATTGTACCTAGACTAATGGACTGATCAAGCATTCAGTTCACAGAAGAAAACTCCACACAACAAGGCCCATCTTACTTTGCTGTCTGTCCTTGATTCCAATTTTAGTACCTCAGCCACAATACAGTGCTGTTTAATAACAAGAGACATTGTCATACAGAAAGGCACTGTTTTTCATTTAGTAATATTCAGGAATAACTACTTTAAAGATGCACTTAATAGTGTTTTCAATACTAATCTATAGTTAGATAACCATACTAAAAAGACTCTTGTACTCAAAGGATAAAATACAAAGCATAGGCACACTACACACAGACACACTGCACACAGACACACAACCACAAACATTTCAAATGCCTGCAGCACTAATATACTTTACATTTACTAGAAGTAAATTTACCTTATCCCAATAGCAAGTCAAATCCTGAACATGAACAATGATATTCTCATTATTACCATGCAGTTGCGGCTTGAAGGGCGAGATCTCATCAAGCATCAGAAAGTTCTGCAACAAAAGCACAGGACGTTGCCTCATGTGAGACTGAGAATGGGAAAGGAACCCAAGCACAGGCTTTTTGAAAGCAGCACACAGAACATTAATTATGGGAGTGCAAAAAAACAACCACAAACTAAGAAATGACATTTCCAAAGCAATGCACAACTGTAACAGTGTACCTCTAACTATCTAGCTCTCCTTCCCCCAAAAATTCCAAAAGTGTACATTTATTAGAACAAGACTCTAAAAACCACCTGCTCAGTAAAGAATTCCAGAAGGAAACGGACCTTAAGAACCTGTCCTATCTTTGCCTTGAAATACTGACAAGTCTTAAAATTGTTTAATTCCCTCCTTCTATGCAGAAGAGGTGAAACCCTCACGGCAACACCTTATTCCACTGCTTTGCTGGCAAATACTTGCTATTTCACTGAAAGAATGATAAGGATACAGTAAGCAGCTGTCCACTGCCTCTATTAAGCATCCTTCCTGTGACAAATAGAAGACAGAATACTATCTGAACCTCTCCTCCTTTTAAATTCCTGGGTATTAACAAAAAAAAACCTGTTTCCATCAGCATTACCAGTTTATTGTACTTTCACTACTGAACTTCTACATTATATCTACGTTATATTACAGTGCACATCATATTTTTGCACATGCATACACAGCAACAAGTTCAGCTTCCGAAACAGCTTATTTCATTAAAAATCTCAGACCACAAAACTGAAATAAGGCTGCATTTTTCAGTGGCCTTAAAACAACATTGGAGTAAGAGAAGAAATCCACGTCCCCTCCAAATCAATAACCCTACCTTGATTCGTCGGATGCTAATCACTGCCTCGGATACTCTCTCAACAGCAGCAGGGAAGAACAGAGTTACTGTCAGTCTCACAGCACCATACAGGGACACTGCAACAAACACCTGACTTGCAGAGATAAGATTTCCAAGCAGTACATAGGCCATGAAAGTCATGAACACTGTTATTTTGCTTGCCACAAAGAAAGAGGCCAAGTTCAGTCCGCGAAGGTAGGAGCTTTTCATAACCATGGCAATCTCCTTCCTAAAAATGCAAAATATAAACAGTCACATCAATCTCCCTCATTACTGCTGCCCTCAACAATAGGATGAGGAAAATCCCCTCTCAGGATTTTACTTTCATATCCTTTCTCCTCCCCTTGCATTGCTCCATCTCGTATGTGAAGAATTGTGAATAAATTATGTTATATGGTAAATAATAACAAAACCAAGAATTAAGAGGTTTAGAAATTGAGTGGGGAAATTTGTAATAGATAATATTTTAGTAGCTGTAGAAAATAATTATTTTTCAGAGACAGTCAAACCAGTGTAGTATTTTTTTCTGCTTTAGTCAATCTAGTATTTTAATTCAGATTCTAATCTACTTCTAGTATTTCTGGGTTGCATGCAATAGCAAAAAGGGGAAAACTCTCCCTGTATACAGGTCAAGTACCCACAAACTTCTTATTCTTCCAATACCAAAATACTTTCTCTTTCCAAACAATCTGGCTATTCTCAGAGAAAATCTTGATAATGTTGATCAATTTCCACTTAGAAGTATATGTTAAAATTAGAAACTTAAGTTGTGGTTATACAATTTGAAGGAAATTAAGTACTCACTTGATGAAGAAAATTATGCAGGATGCGCTACTAGAAAACTAGTTAAGCAGCTTTCCCACTACATTTGCCAAATTGTCTGAACTGACAGACTTTCAAAGAGTTTCAAAGACTTACTTTTTCAGCTTAAGGGTTCACAATCTCTGATCTCCTCCAGAGTACAGAGAAAGAACATTCGTATATAAACCATTTGAATTGCGTCTAATTCAATTACTTCTACAATCCTGGATGAAACTCTTTTCCCACCCTTTAATAATCCTTAATAATCCTCTCAATCTGTAGACAATCAGCAAGTTTTTTGTGCTACTCTCCAAAAATAACAGATACATGCAGCCTGTGGGTAGTCTGCAATTGAATATATGTCTTGAGGTACAAAGTCATATAAAAGGAAACCAATACAACCAGACACAGGGAAAAAGAGCAATAGAGGAGTTTAGCTGTCATCTTAGCCACTGTCAAGGGCCACTGTGGAAATACTGGGCAATAAATCACCTGACTAAATTTAAGACTTTTCACTACAGTTTTCCATAGCACAGTTAAAGAAAAGAAAGAGGGCTCAAGATGTATTCTGCAAGAGCTTATTTCTCTCCATCATGAAAAAGGATGCCTCTAATCCTTATGAGGTGTTAAATTTGGAAATCTAAAGTTTAGTGATGGGAATACATCCACTGAGAAAGCTTTCAATAAAGAAATATCCTCTCTGGCTGCATGCAAGACAGCAACACTTTCCCTCAATCAACATTCAATCAGCACAGAATCCTATAATCCAACAGGAGAAAAGATTATGGGCATGAGAAGAAACATCTCAAGGAACATTTGCAAGTGTGCAAGTCTGTAAATGGATGTAAAGGGAAAATAAAAATCCTTTAAAGAAAATTAATTCCAAATAAAAAAAATCAGATAATCTACAGCAAGGTAACAATCTTCTACTCATATGTTGGAGAGGGACACAACACGAAAATTAACTTACGAGAAATATGCATCCAAACTCCTACAGTTATCCTTTAGCACTGAATGCTCTTACAGCATCAAGTAAAAACGCAAATACTGATTGAAAATCAAATCTATTAATATGTTTTAATGTGATGCCAATGGACCTCTGAAAAGAAATGTCTTAGGATACCAAGCTCAGCTGGCCTTGCCAGTTGAACACCTAGGCAATTTCTGATCTGCCGCCTTACTTCCCTCCTATTTTCCCAGGTGGCATGATCAATACTTAAAACACATTAAAGGAAGCCAAGTACTACATCAGGATGATAACATTTAGAACAAAAAGTCAGATTCCATATATTTCTGAGAAGGGAAATGTCTCCTTATAGGTTCCTTGCTATCAGTTTACAGAACTCTAAGGACAAAACTGTTGCATTACAACTACTATAGCCTATTAGTTGCTGTTTTAAACACAACAGTAAAAGGAAGCATAAAAAAACCAGAATTGATAAATATCAAAGTTTGGAGGTTTTTCTTCCATTTTTCATCCCCTTAGAACCTATTTTCATTCCTCCACTCTCACTATATAAAATTAAAAAAAAAAAAAATAAAAAAATCCCAAGATGTGCAAGTAAACTGCTTTTAAAGCACAAAACAACACACTTATTCACTCATAAAAAAAATGGCCACAGACAGTGGTCAAGCCGTATCTTTCCAGGATTACCTTCTTAAACCATTCACAAGTTCTGCAAATGATTTTTCCCAAGCATACATCTTTATTATCTTCATACCGCTTATCACTTCATTCATGGTCCTAATCCTGACATCTGTTAAGGCAGCTGTCTTGCTTCTGGAAAAAGGACAAAGGAAAAAAATCTCAGATTCTCTAAAGAAGACAGAATACTTATGATTGTGTAATATAATCACATTTTCTAAGTTGTTACTCTTCTTGTAAAGACAATTTCCATAATTGTAACTGCATTAAAGGGTCTTTCTAAAACAGTATCTTAAAGCTGACACATAGCAGACAGACTTGGTACATTTGTACTCCTGGTATTACCTGTTCTCAGGCAACTGTGAGGTGCTTCTATGAACAGAATTATACATCAACTTGCACAAACTATGGAACTTCTTAAACAACACATTTGCATGCCAAAAGAGCCTCAAATTACAACATTCACAGCTATTACATTTTGAATGAAACAAAAATCAGAAAATTACTTTAAAAAAGAATATCTCAAAATGCCAAAACAATCACCCTTCTCATAAGGCATTCTTGATGTTGTTAAAACACTGGCCTAATTTCTATCATTTTAGGATTAACTCTAGTTGAAGCAGAGATTACTTAGTACATGAGCTACAATTTATTAGAGATAATCTAAATATGGTTTTGTTTAACAAATAAGTATTATTTAAGCATTAATTGTAATTAACAGTAATGTAAATATGCCTATTTTAGTCCCACATTATGTTTGTGCTGATGAGCAAACTGGAAAATATATATAATTAAATAATAAAGTCGCAGTTTTAATTAGGAAAAAAGCATTGAAAGTTACAAGCAATGTAATGAATGCATAAATCATGCTAATAGAGCTTATTACAATACTGAATTCATTCATGCAGACAAATGTACTTTGCACACAGAGAGCTATGGTAGACTTTATTTTGATAAAACATACCTTTACCTGCTAAATTACTTATTTTTGCATATACTAATGAAAGTTAAGATTCAGAGATCCTTTAAAAAAAAAAGAAAGGGTGACTGAGCTTTGCCAGCTTAACCTGCCTCCTATAAGATATCTCTGATACTCTGGAAGAAATATCCATATTTAAAGAACTTAAGTAGAAAGAATTTCAAGCACCTACTCATCATTTTAAAAAAACTACTCAGCACCAGCATTCCATAAATGCTAGGGTGGATGAAGCAGGGTATTAAAAAATATTTATTCAAGAAAACTGGCAAAATTAACGTAGAAACTTCACCCTAATACAACCAACGACTCACATCAACACTGAAGAAGGTTACTTAGCCTAAACCAACCCTACTGACATGGAAAAATATTATCTTTTCTATTTAATCTTTTGCCTTTTCAAAAAGAAACAGTAAAACAACAAATCAAAGAATTTAAGAGCTCAATATTTCTTCCCCATACACACTCACCCCCACCCCCACAGAAGGCAAAACTTAGCATGTGTTGTTCATGTCCCTGCAGCACCAAACAAAAATTCTTACCTATAGTCTATTGAAAGTCACCTAACTTCCAGGCTTGATCTCCAGATAACAGAAGGTTTAAGATGATTCAATATAATAAAGTTAACAGGTTTCCTTTCTCAGTGGTGTGAATCAGAAAGGCCAAAGTTCTCATAAATCAGTTTTTCAGTTTTCCTGCTGAAATGTTATCATAGTAACAATACTCTTTCAAATTGCTTTAAGATGTTTAGGAGTTTGGGGCAGGGGTGCTATTTTTCTTTAACGTT
Organism: Grallaria varia; assembly: GCA_013396735.1. Taxonomy (NCBI): domain Eukaryota; kingdom Metazoa; phylum Chordata; class Aves; order Passeriformes; family Formicariidae; genus Grallaria; species Grallaria varia. Next base: position 570,467 of record VWZG01005112.1, read on the forward strand.
ACACCCCCTACATTGCAATGAGCATATTTTGTACACACATCCCAGAAGCCACAGGCTCAATGATATTATACAATAGCTTCAAGTACACAGACATCCAGTTCATTGATGGTTAACTTACAGCAGACATGTCCCCAGGTTTAAAAATATTAAGTTCAGTGTACATGCAGATCAGTCTGACTGGGAAGCACATGCTCACATAGCATACTAAGAGTGCAATAAGAAAGAACCTAAAAGCTCTCCAAATGTCTGAGAAGTCCCCTCTAAGAAACTCACAACCATTCTAAATTAAGCAAGCCGCAAAATTCCTTTCTGCTTTCACGAGACGTATTTGGTGTGTTTCAGTCATGTCTGACATAAAGTTTTTATCTTAAAATTATAAGGGCTTTAAATGAGACAATTACAGTTGCATGACTAAGCAGCGAAAGTGGTCTTCATTCCAGTAATTTAACTATTTCTCCAATAATATATTAGGTGAAACTTCCAGTACTTGTTCAGGTAAAAGCAATCCTGCAGAACATAGTGTATACCACTTGACAGGATACCGAGTCCATTTCTGCAAACTCTTCCAGCACTGAAACCAGTGTCTGCACCATGAACTGGTGTGCATGCATATGTACTTACAAGACTGAGTCACAAGTACAATGCTGAATAATAGCATAAATTAGTTGTCACACTGGGAGTGCTTGGATTTTAGCAAGAGCTTTAATCCTTAAATTACTTCTTCATAGGCTGATTTTCTTAAATCCACGCAGATTCCCAGCGATTGCCGTGTGAAAACACTCATCATTACAGAGCTAAAACCTATTCCACTTTTACCATTAACTCCTTCTGTTCACTGCACATTTCTGCTCACAAAGAACTGTTCACACAAGAGACCAGCAAAAATTCTTCTGCATCCCAACAAGTGGCTGTTAATGAATGGGTAACAAAGCCCAACCAACATTACATTGTCACTTGTTAATTTGTAAAATATATACCTTCAAGAAAGAGATTTCTGTCACCTTGTTGTCTGACCCTGGACAAGTCCCTCAATCTCTTTGTGCCTCAGCTTCCCATCTGTAAATTAGGGGTATTAATGTTTACCACCATGGATAAGACACTATTTAAGTGTTAAGTACCATAACCATTGACTCAAACCTCAAAAACTTAGAACTAAAAAAACCACCAATAATGAAGTAGCTTGATGCTTATGCATGCATACTGCACATGCAGTGAAAAAGCACATCTGAAAATATATTGCAAGTTCTCTACAAACAGGTTTAATCATTAAAAAACCCCTAGGAATTTGACAAGAGAACACTGAATGGACCATTATTTGGGAAACAGCACATGAATATAATGACTGAGGATTACCACACTGGTTGCAAATAGTAGGAATTCTACAAGTTAGTCTTATTTTGTAATTCTCAGCTCTCTCTGTATACCCAGCCATGAAATGGCAATGCCATACTCAATAGGTCTGGAAAACTTGTCTTGAAATACAAATAGGAAACAACAGTAACTCACTAAAATAAGCTTTACTTATCAGAAGAGCTAGAAGAAACCCATTCAAGAAAAGATGCAAACAAAGATACCTAACACTTGTAAGCATATATGTTCACAGTAAAGGAATACAAAAATATTTCCATTTAGATGCAGAAGTCATTTATAAACTCATAATGTAAGTAGAGCATGAATAATTATTTAAACAGAAAACTTGGATGCAAGAACTTGCCTCAAAAGTCCCATCTCAGGCATGGAAAATTACTGCAAACTTCTACCTCCACAACTTAGAATCAGAGTTGAAAGCCTCAAAGCTGGCATCAAAACCATCATCAAAATTTTTTCTTCCTTTCTCAGTTCCTTTCCCATTTTTCTCTCAGCATCTTTGTCATGAAGGACATAGCAAGATCTTCAAACATAAAACTTACAGATCCTCCTGCTGCAACTCCTGTATCACCCCAGTAAGTCAAACTTAGAGCAGGGTTGACAGTATTGCCTTTGCAGTAACCACTCCCTAAGCATCACTGCAGGAAGGCAAAGCTCAAGGAGTCACACAATTCTATGCCAAGACCTACAGCAAGGCAGCTACAGAAAGAGCCCAACTCTTTTAACATACTAGACACCTAATGAGTAGATATTCTCAGCATGTTTGCCAGACAGATCACTTCAAGCCCATAAACAGGAATTCAGACATCTCACATTAGCAACTATGAAACAACACTGGCAATGATAAATGACAATGCAATGCAAAAAACATCACCAGCCACAAGGTGATCTCACTGCAGTACTCCACCTCCATCTGTATGCACATTTTGAAACAGAAAATACCAATAACTCAAGATGCACAACCTTACCTGAGGGAAGAGAAAAGCCTCCCAATGCAGGTCTGGACAGGAAGAAGAATGATCAGAACTGCCATTCCTGCAAGACATGATGGGCCTATTTCCATCCAGAGAAGCGCTGTTACTGCTACCGCTTGAATTGGTCCAGCCCACAAGAAGTGCAAGAAAATTGTTACCTATGCAAATAGTTAAAAATCAAAAATTAGCTCCTGGTCATAGCTAAGAAATTAAACCCTAATAACACTGAGGAAGCACTTTTGCATTCAGTGAGAATTCTGCACCAAACTGAGACACAAATGTACATGGAGCTGTACAGAAAGTAGGCAAATTACCACACTGATTTCGTTTTATGTTCGCCACCAAAATCTCTCTGAGCTCATAAAACAGCAGGAAAATATTTAAGGGGGGGGGGGAGTTTGTTTTCCTCTCGTATCTTAAGGGAAGGCATCTCTTCCTATGATGCCATACAGAGGAGCCTTGAGAGGTGGACCTGTGCAAACCTTGAAATTCAACAAGGCAAGGGCAAGGGCCTGCACCTGGGCTGGTGTAACTCCAAGTACGAATACAGGCTGGGCAGAAAACTTTCTGAGAGCAGCCCTGGGAAGAAGGACTTGGGATGCTGGTGGCTGAGAAGATGAACACAAGCCAGCAGTGTGTGTCTGCAGCCCACAAAGCTACATCAGAAGATGCATGGCCAGCAGGTCAAGGGAGGGGATTCTCCATCCAGCTCTGATGGACATGGACCTGCTGGAGCAAGTCCAGAGGAGGGCCACAAAAATAATCAGAGTGCTGGAGTATCTCTCCTGAGAAGTCAGGCTGAGAGAGTTGGGGTTGTTCAGCCTGCAGAAAAGACTCCGGGGGAGACCTTCTAGCAGCCTTCCAGTACCTAAAGGGGGCCTGTAGGAGAGCGGGAGGGGGACTTTTTAAAAGGACAAGGGAAAATGGCTTTAAGCTCAAGGAGGGTAGGTTTAGACCAGGTATTATGAAGAAATTCTTTACTATGAGGGTGGTGAGACACTGGAACAGACGGCCCAGTGAAGCTGATGCCTCACCCCGGCAGTGTTCAATGCCAGGCTAGACAAAGCTTTGAGCAACCTGGGCTGCTGGAGATGTCCCTGCCCACGGCAGCAGGGTTGGAACTACATGACCTTTAAGTCCCTTCCAACCCAAAACATTCAAGAAACAACAAGAAGAAATGTTCATTCGAAACATATTAGCACCAGTTGTAAACAAAATTTCTTAACTCCAACCCCACAATTTCCTCAGCTCCTTGGAAAGATCTGTAATACTTCTTACCTGATCAAATTTGTTCACATCATTTGACAGAAGATTTACTATTTGGCCAGTGGTAGTTTTTGCCATAGCTACATTACTGAGACGAAGTGCCTGAAAAAGTCAGAACAGTCTCAAATTGTCACAGCTAATAGAGCACAGTACACCTACACCCAGAAGACTCAATATACAAATACAGTACCAGGGCAAAAGCTGAAGGCATATTTCAGCTTTTGCCTGAGAGTACTGAGGCATATTAAGAACCTTAGATAACATGTGCATTAGGTTACATATTCTGAACAAGGTCCTGAAGGAAAGATTATTAAATAAACATCTAGGGTAGGACTGTGAGAAGTGCCATAACTATCCTCATGTCTGAAGTAATTAAAAGTGGGAAAAAAACAACTTAGCAAGTCACTAAAACTAAGTAAAAAAGTCTGTAACCTTTTACGTGCATGGTTCTCCCCTTCATTATGAGCATCTGTACAAAACAGGAACAGAAAACTCCACCTGAAGGCCAAATTAAAACCAGAACAATGTTTGGCCAATTGCAAGAATTGTATTTTGAATGAGATCTGACAGAAGGCAAAAAAACTCCAAGTAACTAATTTTACAGTATCAGTTTTTGCTAACACTGCAAACAGGGATTTCTGTCTTCATAAATCAGAGTTAATATCCCCTTACAAATCAATACTTCCCTTGTTAATAACGCTTGTAAAATCATAACATTTTTGAATTATATAAAATTAAGTTTAGCACGTGCTGTGCAAAGCAACAAGAGTAAATACCAAATATTTTTATAGGCTAATAAATAAATTAATCAGTAGAAAATAGTAAGTATTTATAAAATATCCCCCCCAAAAAAACACATCTGGAAATATGCAGTCTGAACATTACTGCAAAGATCCAAACTGAAATTGCTCAAAAATACTGGTAACACACCCTGCTACCTTCTAAACATGCTAGAAGGAAATCACAAGTTTGCAGGTCAAATTAAAAAATATACAACACATACTACGTGTTTTTCTGCATAGGGATAGTTCACTCCTCAGAAACATTTAGAAATTTAGGCAGTGCATATCTACTTCTCCCTCTCCAAACTGTTATTATTAGGGTTCCTTTTTGATCAATAATCAAACCTGAAAAGCACTAATTGTTTCAAAAATATTGTTCCAGAATTTTGAAATAGGTGGAAGAACATCAGCCATCAAGGCATCATTTAAGAAAGTGCCTTACATTTCTTGCACCTCCCTCTTGTGTTACAAAGGTATTATTAATCACAGAGAATCCCAACTTAACTCCATTGAAACCAGCTGCCAGAAATTTTTTAAAACTCCACTAAGAAATTCCTCTGATAATCCAGTAACAAATCTAGGATACTGAGTATATTAAACATGATTTACTTATTTGAGGAAATCATTGCTTCATTCCCTGTCTTAAGCCACGTCTCCTATACACCCAAAATCCCCCAGGAAGCTGCCCACATGTAATGCAGCTGCAGCACAGCCTCATTTCTATAGTGTTTACTCAAAACCACAGATAAAGGTTGATAAATCCCAAGAAAATCTGTTAGATATTCATATACAATAATAATAGGAGTTCATGTGATGCGTGTTTGAAGAGCGTCCCCACCAGGACGTGTTTACAGCACCTCCAATACAACTGTATTTGCTGCCTGAGGTTCACCTGAGCCATCGGGTAAAGACTGCACTGGTGTCTTGCTAATGGCTCATGGCCTGGGGCTGTCTTGGACCTGCCACCTGAATCACCTTCCTGAATTTTTCCTAACTCCTTCAGACAGAGGCAGCAAAAAGAGTTTCAGTATCGTTCTGTGAGTCCAGTTGCTTTCGACCAAGACAGTCTCAGGAAGAACGATGCAAATATCGGAGCCAAAAGGAGGGTTCTCATCTGTGACCCACCTGTCTTCTCAGGGAAGAGACAGCTTATTCCCATTGTCAGTGGCAATGCAATTTTAGTCTTTCATTGCCTTCCTTCTTGTTTTGTTTTCTTTTTTTGTTTTTTTAAAGTGAAACAAGCCTTAAATTTCCTGGCTGAGTGGATCTGTCTAGACTGCAAAGTATACAGAAGGAAATGGAAACACTGAACACAAAGCAGCACTTTTTCTTATACAACCAATTTCTACCAAAAAGTCCTGTTCTAGTACCTTCCCCTTTCTACTACATCCAAAATACAGCCCCATATAAGCTGTGGACATCAAAGAACTTCTAAAAGTTAAGTCTTAAAAAAAAAAGAAACAAAAACCAGCTTCCTGCAAGTAGGCTTTGGTTTCAAAATATAAGGTTGTGAGTCATGAGACAGATTTCATTTTGATTTTTGTTACAAGCTTCCTACATGCATTCCTAATACTTCTTACCAGTCACAGGACATCTCAGACTTTGAATGCAGGGCTTTTGCAAATTAGATTTTAATTTTCCAGGAAATGAAAAAGGGTGTAAAACTTAAGAATTACGAGCATTTGAAATTCTCCATTAAGGATGCTTTCTTATCCAACCTATTCATTCTTGCAAATCCAAGATTTTATTTACTACAGTAAATAACCAGCTCTGCAAAAGTGCTGGTAAATTAGCATCCAAGTTCCTTCAAAAGCCTGTATGAGGATAAAGAGAAAGTATGACCTGTCTAAAAGCCGCAGATAATGAAGACAAATTATTAGAAAGATTTATCAATGTTGTGCTGTGACCTCAGACTTCACCCTCAGGAGCAAACATTTATGAGATGAGGAGAGATTAATTTTCCATTGAATCTCATCTCTAGAAATAACAGTGCATATTACAAATGTTTCTTTTCCAAGCTTCTAAGCTGGTATCAACACAGCAAAAATTTTTAATGAATTTCAAATTGCATTTCAATACTCAGTTTAGTAAATGAATACCTCAGAGAGATGTTTATGTACAAGGAATCAGTGTGCCATGTTAGAGCCAAGTTCCCAGAGGATCATTTCCAAGGTATCAGAAGGGGGAGGAGAATAAATGCATGCATGAAAAGCAATCACTACTTACAATGGGGACATTTTCTCTCTCCTCACCCTACTGCTTTGCCCAAAAATTTCACTTGACCTATACAAGTAGTAAAAGCGTTTGCCTTAAACAAATAGTACCTATGCTTAATGTTTAAAATAACATGGATTTCTTTACATTCCAAAGAAAACGTACAGTTCTGATCCTTTCAATTAAGCTTTTTGCTGAGGTAAGAACTTGCAAGTCACTATTCTAGCAGCACTAAAGCTAGAAACATAGGGCATTGTCCCTTTCAGCACTGCCAGCAGAGATTTTTGCTCTCTCACCAAGGAGAGCATTTCATCCTGGATGTCGCTTAACTCTGTCCTGTAGGTAATACTCATAGTAACTTCTCTCATTCCACTTTACCTCTGACAACAGCCTCAACGTCCTCTGCAGTCGAGGAAAACTATTTCTTGATCAGGACACACAGCCAGCAAAGAAACCACTGCTCACTGAACATACATTCCTTCTCACACTTCACTGGTTTTAATGGAAGGCTGCAGTACTCCCACAGTAAAAACAGTAAATTATACTAAAAAATGGCTCTATCTCACCTTTATGATTCAGCTTGATTATGACCTGTGCCTCCTCTACCTGCTCCTCTCTTTTCCCCCAAACAGGAGGGATACTAAAGATGAAGATGCCGAGCATCTCAGCCAGCCTGGAGGGGGAAGCAGCAGTACAACAGAACTGCTGCCGCTCCCTAAGAGAACCTGATAGATGCCCCAAGGGAAGGGAGCAGCCTCTGATCCGCAAAGGAGGCAACTCAATAATTCTACTGCACTGACAGAATAAAATATAGATGAAAGCCACCATTAACCACAAGGGGGGGGGGAGGTGTGGAATTGGACAGTGAAGCAATTCCCAGACAACTGAGAGTGCTGAAGGAGATGGCGACATCCAAACATAACATCCTCCCTAGGGATCAAACTGCAAGGCTGAGTAACTGCCAGCATTCCCTGGGAGCTCTGCCCCTCTCCTGTATTCTGACACCTCTTACAGCACCAGCACACAATCCTTTCACCAGCAATGGTGGGCTCCTCTTCAATAGCACCAGCAGGCAAAAAAGAAGGCACCTTCTCCAGGAATTTAGGGTTATTTAATTCACCACCTTCACTAGGAAGACAGAAGCTGTGGTTCAGACACCCTGTTACCAAAGAGAGAGCAAAGGCACATATATACATGTAAGGCCTGACACGTTAGCATGTATTACGTTTCTACAAATGAATAACTTCAGGGGAATTGCAACCAGGAACATAACAGATAACTCCATTTTTAAACTCTGCTAAAGAAATAGTTGCCAAATACCAAATACACCTCTAAAGAGGTTTGCTTACCTTCCGGTAAATCATATGACACATAGCTACCCTCAGCCTCATGCCAGCCCTCTGTACATGATAGAAGTATAAGTGGTGCATTATAGCTAGAATAAGTGTGCACACAGAGAGAGCAGCTGCGTAGCAATATGCAAAATTCAAAGCCACCTCACGTGAGGAGTCATCATTTTCAAAATAATTAATAATTTTTCCCAAAAAAATTGGTTGCACTATTTTGATGGTTTCCTGAAAGAAAAAAGAAGGGGGGAAAGTATCAGTAATTTCATATCGCACCATGCTACCCAAGTTTGCAAGCAGGCAAACAAGTGTCAAGTACTGCTGCAAGTCATATCCCTCATTATTTTGTCTTCATTGTGCTCTAAAATGACAAGCCAAATTTTACCACCACATAATCCAAAAGAAATATGTTCCACATGAAAATTTAGCTGGAACTTTAAAGAGAACTATCTTAACTGCCAAAAAACTTTTTGATGTTGTAAAAATTGTGTGACTACGTATTACACTTCCCTTTTAAAGATGACAGTGTGTCCTTTACAGCCATTTTCACAGAACAAAAACCCCTCTTTCTAGAGGGCACCTCCCTTAGGTAATAAAAAATACAGTTAAGCCTTACAAAGCAAGTCAGTGGCTTGCAATGTCTTGATAATATTGCACTAAAATCAGCTCTCTGGTTCATATCCACAATCCTGCAGTTATAAATCAATTTTTCTGCAGGGCTATAGCTCTGTTTTACCTCTCTGAGGGCGCACTTGAACATTACCAGGTTCTCTGAACCGTACAGCATGAAGTCAACAGTCCATATCATCCAATCTAAAAGGCCAAGTTTCCCATTGCTGCTAGCCATGAAGTATGTTCCATGACATTTTACACCACTTACCTCAATCACTGTGAAAACTCCAAGAACTAAATAGGACTTCCAGTAACAAAGAATAATGGCTTTTGTTAAATGTGGTGTTTTTCCTCTCTTTTTTGCTTTTTGCACCTCTTTATCCCAGTACCTGACAAACAAAGCATAAATAGGTTGGAAGACAGAAGTAAAATCACAAGAAAATTACCTAGAATAAAATACTTTCTGACTTAAAGCTACATTGCCATGGTCACCTTTATACAACCAAATTAAAAAAAAAGGAGTTAACATATAATTGTGTCTTCTTCTTCATATAAAAAATTAGTACTTAGTATTATAGGCCTATTTGCTCCTGGTCAATCACAAGCAATTCACCACTGTTGACTATTATCACTCTGAACACACTTGCTGATGAGGAACCCTTTCTTTATTTCTTTTTCTCTCAGTTCAACAGTCACTCACCATACTTAAGAATCTACTATCGTATGATCTCCTGACAATGGACTAAACTGAAGCAACATGGAGTGTCTTAATCTTCCTATAAGCTCTGCCCTTCCCCAGAAAGGTTGTGATGCCCACCCCTTTGTTATGTCTGTCCCTTTCCCTTTTCCCATGCTTCGGTGAGGATGAGCAGACATGGCATCCTACAACCTAACACTCCACACATCCCTCTGAAGGCAAGGATTACATCAGCAGAGTGGCAAAGACCTTCAAATTACCACATCTGCCCACAAGTAGGACACAATCTGTTCACATAAAAATCAAAGGCAGTAATAACAAGCATGATTTTAACAAGAAAATAACAGAATTTATGCAGATTTCTTAAAACACACTGCTGTCAGACAGGATGCTCTCCCTTTCTTCTGGAGGCTAAATATTTTCTGCCAACCCTCTGACCTTGAAAGTTTGAGGACTGAAATGAGACTAAGGCACAAAAGAAAATTATTTTGCAACAAAGCACGAGTTCAAAGCATACAGATAAGAAAGCGGTTTTTTATTTTTGCCCTCTTTCTTTTTGTTACAAGGAATGTAGTTACTGTCTACATGCCTCAGAATCAGAAATCAAACTGCATAGATACTATGGGGTTTATTGGCTCAAGATAAATTTATGAATTACATTCTCAGCTTCCAAGCATACTAAATAATTTAAGAACACTTTTTGTGTGTGCGTGCACTGTATTTTCTACCATTTCCTGACTCATGGGAAATGTGTGTGTTTCCTATAAGAACCATTGGAAAGAGTGCATCTTCCCCTACAGCAAACTCCCTGAACTGCTTCAAGACACAAACACAAAACTTGGCAAAGCTCTCCACCTAGAACTATATTAAAAACAGCAACTTCTATGAGTTTATCACCAACCCTCTTTCTTCAGTTAACTTATCCAGAATAGGATGATGTAAGACCCATTCATAATCTTTAATTTCTGGATTCTTTTTACTTCTTGAAGAGTCTCTCAACCCTATAAAACTATAATGAAAGTAAATTTGCTTTGCCTTCAGTGTAAAGGCAAGAAACAGCAAGGCCACACTTTCTTAATACAAAGGCCATCTTTTATTAGGAGGTATCTCTTCCTCTAATTATATTTAACTAAACATTGTCTGAAGACAAAAACCTTCTCTGTTGCATAGTTCAACTTACGTAAACAGTAACCCTCTGAAGATATTTCACTATTAAAATAAAAAGGTGGATTCTCCTGGGTCTGTAACAACACGAATTAGCGTACAGTCCATGAAAGAGTATTTGTAACAAAACAAAGACACCTCCTACATGCAAGCTCTTAGCTGTCCAAGGCATTTTATTCACTTTACCAGTGAGTGGCTTATTTTCAATATATTTATATGCACACACATAAAGAAGGCATATACCTGTCACTTAATTCAGTTTGCATTCAAACCCGAAACCAACAAAGAACAAACTAAAACTCTTTTACCCACTTCTATACAGAGCAATTTTAAAAGTTTCCATAGCAATTTTAACACAGGCCAGAAGACTCACACTAATTTATTAAGGATTACAGCAGTAACAGTTGATGAAAAGTCTTCTTTTCCAAGCATTCTGCAAAGCATCAAATTCATTAAAAATGACATAATGAAAATACTTTAATGCACTTCCATTATGGGGAACTTGAAAAAAACTGAAGAGCTTCTATGGTAAACAAGTTCTCTTAGTTCTTATAAATCTTCATTCTTCAGCATTTTTAACCTTGTTAAACTTTACAACAACCCCTTTTAATTTCAGAATAGAAATAACAACTCACAGCTTCACCAGCAGAAATAAAATGAATGAGAACAATTGCCCCTTCAAACTCAAACTATTATATGATTTTTCTCCTTACCACTGCAATTCCTCTCCAAGCATCTCTGAGGAATCTTCTGGCAGCACTTTATACATGTCATCTTCTTCAAGCTTCCGTTTATGGCCAGTAATAAATAAGGGATTCAACCACCTAGTTGAATACAAATTATTAATAAACTGATCAGCAGACCAAAAGAGTGATTTCTTTACATATTAATTCTTTTACCCCTTTCTTTCCCCCTTCCAAAGTCACACATTTTACTGCACTTCCATCTAACTATTAAGTCAACTGCTGTTTTACAAATGGGAAAGCATTTCCCACTCCCTAAGGCTGTTTATGCCCCATAGCACCATATCCCCAGGCATCCTGACAGTCAGCACAACTCTTCTTGGCCTAAGGCAACTGTTTTCTTACAGTGTTTCCTTATACTCAGGGAAAATTAGCATTCCTTTAAATATTTGGGAAAAAAACAGAACTTAACTCTATTAAGATACGGATGGCTGTAAACAAAATTGTAATACATAATAAAAGACTTTTTTCTATCAAATACTTGAGCAGAAAACGAGTTGCTGTTAACTGCCATCTTGACAAGTATTAAACGTCACTAATTTAAAGGCAACCACTTAAATGCAAAAATGGGGAAGTAATGTATTACCACTAGATCTTAGCCATGTTTGGAAATATACACAGAAGCACACCGACAAAACTGTAGGTTTAAAAAAGGAAAATACTGTCTAACAGCTCAATTTCCTTAGTGGACAGATTTTGAAAAGCCCTGTATTTTATGAGAGCACTGCAAAGCTAAATTATAAGTGATACTGTAGGTTTGTTGAAAGACACTGTATTTTGTTAGATCAAACAATACTGTCAGGGAACAGCAAGACTAGTGTTTATGTGCCTAGAGCCTTCTTCAAGAGGTCAGGGAGGGCCAAACAGTTTCAGCTGTGCTTCACAGAGCACACAGGTGCAGGGCAGAAAGCTCCAAAGTGACCAAGCTACTCATGACATGGAGCAAAACAAAATCACATATCTGAAAAGGGCATGGCTTAGGGGGAATAGGGATTGTAGAGACCCTGCTGTTTTCCACTTGATTTGTCTCTCTACTGAATCCACGATACTTGGTTTCCAGAAGAAATGTGGATTTTGGCTCTTTGGTTTATTTCCTCTAAGTACTTACTGAATTGGTCAACACCATCAAAACCAGAAGGTCAGAGACGGATCTGTATTGGAAAAAATACTCTTGTCATCAAGGCGAGCTGTTTGTCTGATCTCAATTGCCTGTGAAGGTTCTTAACTGTTGCTTAGTTTCTGATACTTAATTATTCCCTGACTTCCCCAACACAGCTCTTACACAAACACCTGGTGCGCCAGGTGAAGTCTATTATTTTCTGGAAGGCCTACATGAGAGAGTTCAAAACTGGGATGGTTGACTGTATTTATTTATTCACAACCACAATGGTGGTTATGAGCACTTATCAACTAGCTTTGCAGTCCTTGCTCAGGCATGTTCCAATTAAATTTTGTATATGCTGGCTTATAAGCAGTTTGTTGATCAGAGTGGGCGGTGGGCCGTGCCGAACCCTAGAGAAGGGGTTCAGAGGATTTCTTCAAAGATAGAAGTGCTGTAAAAACCTTTTTCCCATGCTCCCAGTCAAAACTCCATGTGACAAATGGGATTAATATTGGGTTTACTTTACTTTTTAGCATGTTAGCGCAGTGTTTTTGTGACTCATTCAAAAATTAAGTCTCTATCCTCAGAGTAGCACTCTGATGCCTTTTTAAACTCTGAATACTGAAGATTTGTTTATGTGAGCTGTTAATTCCTCAAGGTATGTTAAAGGTACAATTAGAAACACAAACTACTTGTCAGACAAGTCTGTTGCTTGAATTGTATGGTCAAATAGCATCAGTGCACAAATCACTGTCACAACTCTGACAAACGGTCTCAAAGACCAACTGCTCCAACCAGCAGAAGAACTTCTGCCTGGTTTAACACAAGGAATCTGCTCCACTGAAACACTTCTTCTTTCGCCTCAGTTCTTGCAGCTGACCATAGGTAAAAAGCAGATATGAGGCAAATAACCTCAAGGCCATTCAAGTAATTTCTGCCTGCTGGATTAGAGAGACTGTTTGATACAGGACAGAGAGCTGCAGGAAAGATCTGCAGACTTTAGATGGCTTATGAGGCCGGTAACAAGTGCTCCTTCTCTAGCAACATCAGCATTAGCTGATGGTGTACTCCATAAACAAGCCAGAGGTCTCCCTTCAGACAGAGAGGCTGAAGAAAAGTTATCTTTCCCAGCTCCTCTAGCATGAGAATCAGGACAAGGTAGATCTTTTAGGAAAACACAGGGATAAATCCTTCTCCCATCTATGGAAACGGTTATGAGATTCCAGCGGCTACTGCTGCAAAGGTGGTGAAAAAAAAATCATTCTGACATTTAACAAGGAACATAAATAGGATATTTATTACAGAATCACAGAATGGCTGAGGTTGTTTTAGAAGAAACATTTGGAGGTCAGCTGGACCAACCCTTGCTGCTCCAGCAGGGCCACCTAGAGCTGGTTGTACAGGACAATGTCCAGACAGTCTTCAAAGATCTCCAAGGAGGGAGACTTCATCACCTCTCTGGGCAGCCTTTCCAGTGTTCCATCACCCTCACAGTGAAAAAGTGTTTCCTGATGTCCAGAGGGCATCTCCTGTGTTTCAGTTTGTGCCCCTTGCCTCTTGACCTGACACTGGGCACCACTGAGAAGAGCCTGGCTCCGTCCACCTTGCATCCTCTCCTCAGGTATTTACATATATTGATGTCATCCCCCTGTTCTTTTCCTCTCCAGGCTGAACAGTTCCAGCTCTGTCAGGGAAGATGCTCCAAACCCTTCATCATTCCTGTGGCCCTTTGCTGCACTCTTTCCGGCATGTCCATATATCTCTTTTACTGGGGACCCCAGAACTGACTCAGGATTCCAGCTGAGCCTTATCAGCATTGCACAGTGTGTACTGCTACATGTCACTGGCATGTAACACGAAGTACAGAGGAAAATAAAAGACACTTTAGAAATATACTTAAACATACACTTTTAAAAAACAAAACTACACTCTTAACATTACTCTGAAGAATGTCATTCCTTCACTTGTACTTTTCGAGACATGGTGAAAAACCACAGGCAGGCAACAGGAAGAATAACAGAACAATGCTTCTGTAGAAGGCAACTGCTCTACCCTGACGGCAATTTGAACCCCCACTACTGGCACAAGCAGCAGAACGTGCTGGCCACAGAGGTAGTGCAGTCCACGTGCAAAGTAACCAGCTGAAACACAAGGGTATCAAGTCTACAGGGTTGTTAGAGCCATCTGGTTTATCCTTTGTTCTTAAACTCTCAAAACAACTTACTGATGATACCGAGTTCTTACGGTTTGCAGGAAGCCCCTACTGACCCCCCAAATCCACACCAATCATTGCATATACTATGTGACTGAATTTAAAAATCAAGTAGCAGGTGAGAGATGACAGTGCAAGGTAAAAACTGCCAAAAAAGCTTCATGGTTTTCAGCTTCTTAGATCCAGAGAGACCTAGTGCAACTCCAGGGCTTTCCACGTTTTTCTGCTAGTTAAAACCATAGTTCTGAAAACTAACGTATTGCACTGCAACCTCTATGTTAACATTAAAGAAGGCAAGGAAAACCAATCCAGAGTACACAGAAAACTCTGTTAATTAATTTTGTGACTCATTTATTATAACAGACAACATGGCAAGTCCACAAGTCTGTAAAGTTGGGGGAAAAATGCATAAAAAGAAACAAAAATTAACAAATCACCCATTGTTGAGCTGACTAGTTTCCCCCAAAATATTCATCTTCAAGAGCTATTGCTATGGAGGTCCTTAAAAGTACAGAAGCTGGGTAGCAGTATGCTGTGTTACTGTAGGGTATACTTGAAGCTCTTTAGAGGAAGGTTACATTTTTTTCTTTTCAAATTACACTTAGTCCTTAAAGAGTTTTTATCCCAAGAATGAGGTCTTCTGCAAGCACTCAGAAGAGAGAAGAGTTTGAGCTTCACCATCTCACTGATGCATACTGAACTTTAGGCTGGAAGGCCCACTTTCAGACAGAAGACTTAGCACATGTTCATACTCAGTCATTAAAGTTTCCACCAGGATGTCGCACACAGATTATGCCCTGTGGAATTCCCTGCACTTAGAACAGAACTGAGAACAACCTATTTCACACAGCCTGCTGTTACTCAAGTCACACACTCCCAACAAGCAAACCAACCAAGCCCTCCTGTTGCCTGAAGGCTCAGTTAAATTAGAGAGTGCTGTAAGAGGACTGTTAGAGCAAGCTGGCAAATAAGGCAATGGCCTACATAAGAAACAACCCCAAAACCTCAACAAAGCCATAAAGGAAGAGTACTCATTAGAGTGGAATGGCTTTTGTCCAAACACAGATCAGCTATCACCAACCTCTTCCACAGGTATAAACCGCCCCCGCCCCCCCCCAAAAAGCAGGATTTATGAAACCAGAAACTGTGCAGACTGGATTATTTGTTCATTAAAAAAGATTAAATAATAAACAAAATTAAAGAGGACATAGAGAAATGAAGGGAATATACAGACAGTGAAGCAAACTACTCATCTCACCCCAAAGACAGAAGCAACATAGTGGGGAGAGAAGACTTGCACCTCAGTCCCACATTTCTGTATTTCTTTCTGAAGAAGCAGTTCAACTTAAACAAAAATAGGACCCCTTAGCCACTGTCTTCACTTTTCGCAGGTACCATACTGTTTGCTAAGAATTCTGAGTATTCGTTTCTTACACATCGCCACATCTTATTATTCTTTCAAGAAAGACACAGAGTTCACATGATGCCTTTCAAAGAGCTTAGCCAAGTTTTTCCTAGCATGACCTACACATTAAAATGTGAATATCTGTAAGAATCCTGAGTACCTTCTGTTCTGTTGGGAATGCCTCTGTTCTATCAAGGCGATTAGCCGATCAAAGACATCAACCTGGAAACATGCCCAGAATTAGTCCCTGTTACTGCCACAATACTGATGTCATTAGGAATAAAGATTAAAAAAATACATTAAAAAAAGCACACTGTAACCTGGTGCAAACCCAGGGTACAGCCAACTGCAAAACGGTAACTCACTGCTCTGACCCCAAAAAGCTTTTCACCTCTGCAGCAGTATCTTGGGTACTGATAAAAAAAGAAAGTGATTCATTTCTGAAATAGCAAATACACAAAGATCACCATGTAAACACCCACTTCCTGCATTTCCCTACTCCTGGGCCCTGACATTACACACCCTTTCAGATTACAACACAGCCAACCAGCCACAATTTACTTGGTTCCTTGGGAAGGTCCAATTTTTACCATCTGTAATTAGAAGAACTCCACCAAGATTTCAGCCTCTTAAGATCTGCAGAAAAAGCTAAGACCATGTTTTCTTACCCTCCTAAGACAAGTGAGACCTCACAGGGATGTCTCAAGTCACCCCGTTCTTCACAGACAGCATGTAAGAGAAACAGGCCCTGCCATCCAAAAGGTAGGGTCATTAGGCATCAGACTAATCATGCTATTCTGTTTCATACATGAAATAAAATTTCCTAAGCAAGAAAGCTTTTAAATTAGGCTTGCCATTGTCCCAGAATAATTTCCTATCAGCCAAGGAAGAAATACATTACAGATAGGTACATTTAACTAAATTTAACTAAACTAACTCAACTGGTTCATTAACCCAGCAAAGGGACCTGCCATGCCTCTGGATTTATACAGTGTCCTGCTTGCAAATGCTCAAAAAAAGGTACCATTCTCACATTGCAGAGCAGGCTTGCAGAGCTTTCTAGAAACCCAAGCATACATTGCAAGTTTTTCATGAGCTGAGAAAGTCTGTCAAAAAACATCAGCCAAGAAGCATCTGCGATCACATTACAAAGCGGACACAAATAAAAAATGTCCTAAGATCAAAAGATGTGTCTGTCGGGGCCCTGGGCACACCCACAAGCTTCAATTGCCTTCCCCAGCCCCACAACAGTCACACCACAGTCAGTCTCACACACAACACAGTACCTTCCTCTGTAAAAGTGCAAAACTTGGCTCTCACCAGTTTTACAGTAGCCCTTGCTCTATCTCTGGGCAAATTAGAAAAATCAGATCACAAAAACTACTTTTCTAACTAGAAAAATCTTTTCTTTTTGTCTTTATTTGTAATTATAGGCAGAACTTTAATTTCTGGGTAATTTTACAGCACCCAAACAAAGCCACATTCAGTATACTCTCATCAACTGATTCCTTAAGGAGGTGGTTTATGAACTGCATTTTCCCCATTCCACTTAAGCTTATTTGTGCATTACATTACAAGCATCATCTGTTTACACTCAATGTCCAGTTATTTTTCAACAGTTGCACAGAAGAGCCTTTGTTTACTCAAATTCTTCCATAACACTAGGATTTCATCTTCTTGAGCAGCTTGGAAGCACTACTTCCACTACTAAGCTGCAAAGTAACACATATTTCTTCCTCTTTAATCACCTGCTTTGGAGATGAGGGCTTTCTTGTAAAATAAAAGGCATTTCCGCACAAGCCCTTTGGATTATAAATCCACTTTGCTTATGATCCCTGGCTTACCTCAGGCGTCTACCTGTTTCACTGTACTGTTCACTATCCACCTTCATGACCTGAAGCTCTACATCAGCAGTGCAATTCCAACACTGCTGTGTGCTTGCTCTCAGTCCAGAGGACCACTGCGGGGATGGGATATACAAAAAGAAGGACACACACTGACAGTCTCCAGTGTTATTTTGCAAGAATTCATAAATACCCTAGGCAACAGTTTGTAGATACCATGTGATTATTTTTTTTAAACCTCTCTCTCTTACACACTCTCATCCATTCTCATCAGTAAGCTGCCTTTTCCCACTTCCCCTTACGAAGGCAGTGGGCCACAAGTAATAAAGTAAACAGAAAAATTTCTGGTATTTCTTCAGATGCTTTTCAACTAGTGTTTTGGTTGCAACTTCCCTCTGCAGCTTACTGTGGCTTAAACAGCAGATTTTCTCATTGCTTACAGAAGGAAAAAATAGGAATACAGTGAAATTACTTCAAAGCCATATTAACTCAAAAACACTCTTCAGGCTTCCAGTTTCAATACCAAACTGTATTAACCTTTGATAGTCAGCCCCATCTCATCTTCCAAGCTGTTGCTTATCCATGGCACAGTGTAAGCAGCTAAGTTGCTGAACACCCACTTTCTGGTGCTGACAATAACTCAACTGGTGTTTGATTGCATTTACTGCAGGCTGTTTTCATGCTGTTCATCAACCCAGCATAGGCCAGGTATGAAATTATTCCAGATGTCAAAACTAAAAAATAGGGCAAGAAAGGAGAAGGGGAAACATACTGCAATTAACATTTTCTGCAAGGCCTATAAGCAGGGAATGGAGGAGTGGCGTTACCTGTACCTATCACTAAAATATTGATTCCAAACCCAACATCCACATGCCAAGAAAAACATGCACAATACCAAAGATTTGATGCAAAGGTTTGAAGATTGTGCTCTATAACAATAAATTTTAGTACAAGATATTTATTGAAGTAGGACCTTATGGTGGCAATTTCTGTATTAACATGTTTTGTGACAACCAATAGAAATAGGAAGAAATCCCTTGTGAGTTTACACAAATACTACAAGCAGTTGAATTCCAGGGATATAAAACAAAATAAAAGAGATGATTAGTCTTTTTAACCTTCCACTCCAAAAATCTAATTGAGTTATCTCCCTTCTCCCCTTTACATAATGTCTTGTGAATTTTCTAGATGCAGGGTGGAGAAATAACTTCTGGGAAAAAAAAGAAAAAAACCCCAGCATGACATACTCCTAATTTTGAAGCTTTGCAGCAATTAGAAGAGGGACATTTCCCCTCACAAATGATAGAGTAGGCTTTACATAAGCATTCCAAAGGCAAAGAGTCTGTGTTTCACTGTACTTAAACAGCTCATCTAACTGTGTATCTAAGCACAGACATTTACAGTAGATAGCAAATGCTAACATTCCAACATTTCATACACACTTGTCATAGAGCATACAATCTATTTAACACTCTTTAATCACAAATTTCAACTTTACTAGCTCATAAACAATGATTTTCAAATTGTATTCTCTTCTGCATAACGCAGGTATCTTGAAAATAAACAAGCAAAAGTTACAAATCAAAAAAGTACTATGTATGATCCTCGATCTTCTTTCAATCAGGAGAAAAAAAGCAAGTGATTTCAGTCTTTGGGTACTGAACATGTGTTTTCTGTTTATCTGTACTGATGATGCTTACA
This sequence comes from Grallaria varia, assembly GCA_013396735.1. Lineage (NCBI taxonomy): Eukaryota > Metazoa > Chordata > Aves > Passeriformes > Formicariidae > Grallaria > Grallaria varia. The sequence continues at coordinate 589,897 of VWZG01005112.1, forward strand.
CATTTCTTCAGAGTTTCTTACAGTACTAAATTGTCCTGCACCAGTAAGTCAATAAATGAAGTCAGCTACCTCAGAAGTCCATATAAAGATGGCATCGGCACCACCATCACCAATTTCAGACATTGACAGTGGGAATTAACTATGTAACAGGCAAGATCCCAGGCAAGTCTCAAAGCTTGATGCTGTTTGATATTTTCATGTGAAGTAAATGTAAAATACTCACGGTCAAATCTATTTACTGACACAGTAATAAACACAGATCAATGTTACTGGTGGCACTGCTGAAGACAGCTGGAATAGCCAAGAACAACAATCAATTCTTTCCATAAGCTCTTTCAATTCAAGGCAAGAAACACTTGAGACAGGCAAGTTAGAGGACTAAAATGCAGACATTTGGCTGACTGAGAAATCCATCAAAATCAGTCAGTGGCCCTTCCAATTTTATGTCATGGGGTGAAAGAGAAGGAGGTTAAGTAAGGTGTGAAGTAAAGTGTAAAGTATTTACACTGCCACAACAGAAGTGTGTGACATGATGGGTCAGACAAGCAGCTACGTACTGTGCAGTCATCACTGAAAACCTTGGGGCTTACATGTCTATGTTTAGCCCATTCAATTCACACTTAAAACCAAGGATTTTTTTTTTTTTTTTTGACTCTTCTCCCACTGCATTCCAAGTCAGAGCCATGAAGAAGACTTGTTGGTTTTGCCATTTTCCCACAAGAATACACTTAGCAAGCCAAGAACAATGCTGTCGAACACCATCAGGTAATGATAAACAATCACTGGTTTATTCCTTGGCATCATGTGGATGCCTTGAAGTAAGTTTTTAGTTCATGCTGTTATTATAATGACAACTGCCACATGTTAAGTGATGATGCAAAAAGGCATCTGACCTGAGGATGCTGAAAGTGTCCAGTGCTCCAATGAAGCCAAGACCTTATCACAGACATGGTCAGTCTCTGACAGATAAGTAATTGTTATTATCATTAAAAATTAATTATAAATTTATACAAAATTTAGAAGGACTTTTACTTCTCTGAACAAAAATGCTGGATAACCTTTCCAGAGTGTTCCAGCTTGCCCTCCTTCTCATGTTATTAACAGGATAAAAGTTAGCCACTCTTTAAAAAATTTAATCATAGCCTATGTTTTGTAACTTTTCACTGAAGTGGATTTGATGCCTGAACAACAGAATGCATAAATATTCAACTGCTGTACAGGAAGAACATCTTTAATAACTCAAGAGAACAAATGCTAGCAGATGTATCTTAATTTGCTTCTATTTACAGAACATGAAAGCTCAGAGACTAATCAATAAAAAACATTAATATTCTTACTATGTATAGTTGTTAATTTAATAAACCCCACCATCCAGAGCAGGAAAAAAAAAAATGTGAAAAACGCGACTCTCAACTGCAGAAAGCATGGGTTATAAAGGCTTTTTAAACTCCCAACACTTTCCACAACAGAATTGCTGTTTAAACATGAAAAACACTGGACTGAATTCTCTGTTCCTTGGACAAAACTCAGAAAGAAAGCAAATCCTCCTTTCCATCCTTCAGAACCCCCATTCTCACCAGCAAGTTCAGTCAGCAACAAAAAAACAACAAACAACCTAACAACAAAGATGAAGTAAATCAGAAATACACCCAAGCACTTCAAACTATAACTGAAATACCAGTCAGAGCTTTATAAAGTTCAGAGCCTATAGAAACTTGTGACTGAAAGTCAGGGTTACAATAGTATCTGCAATATCCAGAACACCAAGCTGGGCTTTGATAACCCTGTATTAATACAGATAGTCGAGAGACAGAAAACGAGAATATTTTGCAAGTGCCCTGATCTTCATACTTCTGTCATAAATAGTTTTAATTCCTGTAACATCCAGACTAACATTACACAAGGCATGCACTATAAAAATAACAACATTAACACACAATCCAGATGCTCCTCTTTCCCATGAGGTACTACTGGAGTGCTTAATGTCCATCAAGCTCATACTTGTCAAAGTCACAACCCAAAAGCAAGAAGACAAGCTTTGAACAATGGCAGAATGCGTCTTCAGCCTACACACTCATTAACCGAGTTTTATAATTCAATGAAAACATAACTTCCTCTCTCCTGTGAGTCTGATCCTGTTTGCATCAGGCAATAATTTAAGCTTTTATCCTGTACCACTGGCAACAAATGAGAGAATGATTCCTTACCATGCCAAATTTGGAGCAAAAGATTGGCAAAATAAAAATACGAAAGACCCTTGCCCTGCTGCCTGCAATGTCCTATTTTTTACCCCTATTGACAACAAGCAGCCAGCACCTCGCATTTAGAAAGCAGAGCAGGCACACTCAGACACATGGTGGTAGCTGCTGCTACTCACAGGACGGACCTCCTTGAGCACTGTTTTTCCAGTTCTCCAGATAAAAACATCTCAGAACGTCCTGTGTGAGACAGCAGCTGAAATACAGCAGTACTCACACAACTATCACATGCTACACTCTTTGTAGAAAGGAAAAACAATTCTTAAAAGCTACCCTGAAAGTTAGCTTTATAGCTAAATGAAAGGGTGTTTTAACACTTCCTTAATTTTATGTAAAACAGTGTTGAATGCAGAAAAGTGACAGCCCCTGCTTACTCAATTTAACCCACTGCAAATAGAATTTGAGCTCAAATTTTCACCAAGAAAATACTAATGCTTGTTGACCAGTAAATAACAAGGATATATTAGTGTTAGTCATGATCACATGCAACACAGGTAGGAGACTTTAAAAGGTTATTTTCACTGCTGTGAATTTTATAGCTAGAAAAGCATGAAAAATAGTACATTGGGCAACTTCTAAAGCTTTATATATCCCACTAAATCCTTTTCCAAAGCACAAGCCCTACATTTATGCACTAGCATGACTGCAAAGCATGACACCCCAATCGATCCCATGAGCACAGACTTTCACCTACTTTTGCCTTTGCATGATAAGAACCTACAAATGTGTCTAAAAGGAATCTTTCAAGTGTTTGCTTAAAACTTGGGAAATGTAAGGTACTTCACTGTTGCTATTGAGCATTTCTCTGCAATACATGCAGGGTGATACAAAAGGCCTAAAAGAGAGTGATAGAAGCAGCCAGAAAACTAGCTATGAGCACTGCAACTTCCTTTTTCACTTATGGCTGGATTGGTTTTGGCAGAACTACCAGTACCACCACAAGACCTCAGCAAGGGAATGGGAACAGAAGAGAGGCAGCTCTGCAATGCCACACGGCCAACTGAGGTTCATCCCATTCTGCCTGGATTTCCTAGCAAAACTGTTCCCAACACCTGGTGACAAAGAAGAAATTAGAAGTCAAAATGATGAGCACAGGGAGTTTTGCACAAGCATACAAGCTGCCTTTTTTGGGAGGGGGTTACTTATTTATTTAGTTTACTTTTTTTTCTTTTTGCACATAGTTATCTCTGAGAACATACCCTTGAGAAAAAAATAAATTTAGCTAAATTTGACAGGGCTTTTAAAATCCCTCTGCCTTCCAAAAGGGACTTCTGCACCTGCTCAGAGCCGCTTATAGGATCAGAGTTTTTTGTCTTTCGGAGGCTTCCAAAAAAACAGCCTCACCTGCCATGCCCTGTCCTCAAGCACTCAACACAGCATGTGTGCCCTGGTTCAAACTACAGCGGGAGAAGTAGGATAAGCGCTACCCCTGAAAGTGCCCTCTTCCAAACGGGAGATGGTAAGACAAAGAAGCCTGATGCTCTCCCGTTTCACTCTACACATCTTTTCCTATTATATTTCAAAGCAACGGAACTATTGAACCTCACCGCTATGAGTACTGACGCATACCCATGCCAAAGTCCCCACTAATAAAGAACAGTCATTAACTTTGGACTAGGAGTCATTTGGACCCGCAAAGTTTGTGGCAACACCGCAACACGCCCAGCCCTCGCCCTGCGACGCCCCAGGCCCTTCCGAGGGAAGGCAGCCGTGTGTGTGTGAGCGCACCGGGCGATCTTACACCGGGAAGCTCCCACGCAGCTTTGGTGTCAGAGCCCACCTCGCACACACGGCGGGGAAAGCCCCACGCCGCAGGATGAGCAATCCCTGCCCGCGACCCGTTATGCAAGCGGGGAGGCAGAACAAGGGCCGGGAGCAGCCCCGCACCCAGCCCCGCGCCGGGGCACCCGGGCCAGCAGGCAGGGGAAGCTCCGGCGCTGCCCGCAGCTCCCGAGGGAGCCAAACACGTGCTGCAAGACAGCGATGGGGCCGCCCGCCCGGCTGAACGCAGCCCTGCCCGACATGCGGAGCCGGAGATACCGCCCGGTTCCCGCGGGCTGCCGCCTTCACCTCAGGAGACCTCGCCCCACCTGCAGGCAGGGCTGACCCCGCGGGCCCCGCAGTCCCTGCCGGCAGCGCACGGCGGAGCGCGGGCAGAGCCGGCCGCCGCTTCGCCTCCCTTCCGCGCTCCCTCCCTGCCGCCGCCGCGGCGCCCGGACCCTCCCGGGAGCCTTGCTGCAGAGCGAGCCGGGCGGCCCTCAGCCAGCGCTCGGCAGTCCCGAGCAGCGGGGCCAGCTGAGGCCGGCGGGGCTAAGCCCAAGCGCGGCGCCTTCCCCGCCGGCGGGCACCTCCGGCGCTGCCCTTCCCCCTGCGCTCGCCCGCCCGGGCGCTCACCAGAAGAAGAGCCGGGAGCAGAAGTTGGCATCCTGCAGCGGGTTGGGCTTCTCCTCGCGGGGCACCGCTTCCATGTCTCCCGCCGCGCCGCCCCAGCACGCCCGGCGTGCGGCGAGGGCGCAGCACCACCAGCGCCTTGCCTTGCCCGGCCGTGCCCTCCCC
>VWZG01005112.1:594927-665410 GCA_013396735.1 Grallaria varia
CCCGCGGGGCTCGGCTGCGTTTCCGCCCCACTGTGTGCCCCTCGCCCGTGGGGGCGCAGCGCCCAGCCTGGCGCGCACCCGGCCTCGTTCGTGACAAAAAAGCGCGTCCCGGGTCAGGCTTAGTGGGTCCGAACATCAGCAGAAACCTCGCTGTCACCGCGCCTGACCAGGTGCTGCAGATACTGCTATTTAAAAAAAAAAAAAAACCCTCACTGGGCAACTCGTCGTTTAATAATGTTTTAGGAGAGCTTGGCGGTACAAAGTAAAGTAGGTAAATAATTCTGGGGGGGTGTGCATCACTGAAATCCGCAATTCTCAAAAGTTCAGCGAGTGATCACCACGCTCCAGTCGTGTCACCTGTGGCCTGCCACAAGGACTCTGGTGGAAAGTAAGAGACCAAACTGCAAGGGACCTAAGAAAATAGGAATGTGGGAATGTATCAGAAGTAACCAAAGAACTGCTGATCTCCAAGGCAGAATGGTTCCCTGCCATGCCGTTATTTCTCTGCAGTCTCAGAAGCACAGGATAGCTGAGGTTGGAGGAGACCTCTGGAGGTCCACTGGTGCAACCTCTGCTGCTCAAGTGCCGTGTCCAGATAGATTTTGAAGATCTCCAAAGAGGGAGACTCCACAACCTCTCTGGACAACCTGTGCCAGTGCTCAGTCACCTCTGCAATGAAGAAGTGTTTCCTGATGTTCAGAGGGAACCTCCCGTGTTTTGGTTTGTGCCCATTGTTTCTGGTCATCGCAGGGCAGAGCCTGGCTCTGTCCTCTTTTCATCCACAACATACAACGACGAGATCCCTCTGAGCCATCTCTTCTCCAAGCTGAACGCAGCCTTTCAGCTCTCTCAGCCTTCCCCATGGGAGAGGTAAGTACAGTCCCTTCATCATCCTCATGGCCTTTCACTGCAGTGTCTCCAGCATGTCCATTTCTCTCTTGTACTGGACACAGGACTCCAGGTGTGGCCTTACTTCTGAGGAGAGGGGAAGGATCAGCTCCATTGACCTGCTGGCTAACACTCATCCTAATGCATCCCAGCATACCATTAGTCTTCTTTGCCACAAGGACATACTGTTTTCACATCCACCAGTACCCCAAGTAGCTGCTTTCCAGCTGGGTGGCCCCTAGCCTGTGCTGGTACCTGGTGCAGTGTTCCTCCCCAAGTGCAGGACTTTGTGCCTCCCTTTTTTGAACTTCATGACGTTCTTGTCAGCCCATTTCTCCAGCCTGGTAAGGTCCCTCTGGATGGCAGCAGAACTCTCTGGAGTTGTATCAGCTGCTCCTCCCAGTTCTGTGTCCCTGGAGGTATTTAAGGAAAGACTGGACATGACATTTAGTGCCATGGTCTACTTGACATGGCGGTGTTATGTCATAGGTCAGACTTGATTATGTGAGAGATTTTTTCCAGCCTAATTGATTCTTTGATTCTCTGATCATCAGTAAACTTGCTGAAGGTGCCCTCTGCCTCATTATCCAGGTCATTTATGAAGATGTCAAACAGTTTTGGTGCTAATGTTGTCACCTGATGTATACCACCAGCTACTGACTTCCAAATAGACTTCAAACAGCTAATCACACCCCTGATCTCCTACGCTCCTTACCAGTCCAGCTGAGCCAGCTGCAAGACAGACCATTTGTCTTAGTTTAGGGCAAAACCAAAACAATTTCGAATACCTTTCTCAATCTAAGATCACTAAAGTGCATTGCCAGTGAAACANAGTCCAGCTGAGCCAGCTGCAAGACAGACCATTCTTATGTATTGTGTATTCATTTCATGCCCCCAGTAGTGACCAGCCCTATCTCTTCCTGCTAAAGTGCATTGCCAGTGAAACAATTGGTAGGGCTGGCATCTGACATTCATCAGAGTTGACATGTTGTTTGAGGCAGAAGAAGGTTGGGGTTACACTATATTATTGAAGAAATAGCATCAGTTCCTGCTTGCAAGAATGCCATCATAACCATAAGTTGGACAGATCAAGCTTAATCTTGCTGTCAGTGAACTCTGATGGGGCTGGAAACAGCTTGTGCTGCTTGTGCATAGATGGTGTGCCACAGAATTTTGTGAACAATAACATGTCAACAGCTGTCTGTAGATCCTTCCAGCTTAAAAAAAGGGAAAAAAGGTATGGAAATGGTGCAATGTTTTGAAAGGGCAGGCTTTAACAAAATAGTGCTTATGTATTCCAGAACCTGAATAACCAATTTAAATAATCTCCCAAAACATATGAGGGAAAGCTCTGCCCATCAGCAAAATCTGACAGATTTAGATTTCTGTGAAGCAAATTTGTCTGACTAGGTACTCATAAGAGAATTAAAAGGTATGACAGCCCAGTGCAAGTCCCAAAATGTTAATAAAGTTTGGGTAAAGCAATGGCAGAAAGGAAGATGTAAATCTTAAAACTGACTTCACCTTTGTAGAAGTAGTTGTGCAATGAAAGGTTATGCAAGCATTTCTTAGTTTGAGCAAGGAAGCAGCAGACTAGTCATGAACAAGTAATTTATTTTCAGAATACAGCTAGAAGTATTAAAGTAAAATATTAAAATAACCTTTTTCAGTATTACTGTGATGATGGGAAAAGGGCAAAGAACAATACTTTAAAAGTACAACTTTCCTTTGCCAGCATTATCAGTGGTGAATGTTGACACTACTTAATTTTAAAATAAATATTAGTGTTCACTTCTAAGTCCAAAAGAGAAACACTCTGTGAAGTTTTAGAGAAGGAAAAACTAAAAGGGAAGGNTGTAACTATCTGCCAAGTGTGCAAGTAACAGTTAGGAGCTGATGCAGTAAAAAAAGTGTGAAGCACTTGGCAAGAGATGCTCAGGAAACTCGAAGACTGCCCATGGAGAGGAAGGGAAAGGGAAAATAGCACAGTAATGAAATTAATAATCTTTCTAATCTAGGAATCAAGAAAAATAACTGACAATTTATCCATTGAATATTTTGTTATGGCAACAGTATATTCACATGAAAAGAGAAGGATATGTGACAAACTAATCAGTGTGCCTTAGTAAATTTAGATTATTTTAGTAATATGGATAATGGTCTAACAGAGCTAACTACTCAAATAGGGTAATAGCCAAATTAAGGCAGTGGCATCTGAATTAAACCTGTTATGCATGTACATTGTTCTAGGGAAATAGATTCAGACCACAGAAGATGTCACAAACATGCAAACACACAAGATTCCCAATTTAGTCAGTGCACAAGACAATAGTCACTAAATAAACATCTTTCTTATGTGTGGCCTTATGCCTTATTTGTTCTACTCTGTTCTCATTCTGAATACAGTCAGACCGAAAGTTTATTCACATGCATTTTCTATGGCACCTATCACTTGAGTACGAGAAGTTCACAAACATCCGTATTTCTTAAAAACTTTAGAAGATAATTGGGCGTTTTCAACTGATTTCCAGATTGTGAACAAAAGCATGTGGATCTTAAGGTCAAATATAGGCACTCATCCCCATTATGCAATAGAAATCTGAAACTTAGTCTTTTGGAGGATGAAGCACTATAACCTTTCCCTTTCAGGTCAGCAGCCATTGATTTCAGGGCTGAACAGTTTCTCCGTATCATACCCCAGGGCCTTGAGACAGACACCTACAAAATCAAGAAGACATGGATGACTGTGTGAAAAGTCTGTATAAAAGATTTGCTGAGGACTGCATGGTATCTCTGAGATAGTATTAGGAACAGAATAAAATTTAAAGCTATTTGAAAGACATTGAAGGGATTAGTCTTACAAAGACAAGCTATGATAACAGAATGTGAAGGCTTTGCAAGCATACATTATTAAATGTTTTTGATTGAAGCCAGGCAGAAAGGCAGACCATACTCCTGCCTGACAAACCCAGCAGACAGTGCTGTATCCCACCACACCACTGGCAAGAAAGCAGGCTGTCCTGCTGGCTGTGAGCCCAGCTTGTCACTATCCAGTGGCCTGACTCATCAGCTGGCTGATGTATCCACAGGGGAGTAGTTTCTTATCCTTCTGCAATATAGACATATTGGCCTGTTCTTGTTCAGCTGCAGAGCAGAAACGTCGATGCTGCAGAACTGATGTGTAATTTTGCTATTTCAGTCTGCTCATCAGTACATAATGCCAACAGTCTTCCTCAGATGCTTTACCTATTTATTCCTGTTACCCCACTAGCCATCCCTATTTCCCTCATATAGTTTTCTACATACCATAGTTTCTTATTTATACTGACTGATTTATTCATTCTCCTTAAATTATGGTGCAATTCAGGTGCCTAAGTATAGATGCCTTCTGACATTTCAGACATGGTAGAGTCTTCCATGGAGCCACAAGCTACCACTCCAGAAGGTTTCAGGGCTTCCTTTAACTGTGCTGTACCTGCCTATGCCATGGTGATGTCTATTATGACTTATAAATTACTGTAGTTGCCTATAATTAAACAACTGGATATCACCCTTACCATCTTCTCTACTGTCAGTCTGGGTTTTAAGCCAGAGTGCTCTGCATCTTTTACTATCACATCAAGTTTATTTCGGCCAATATAATTCTTTCTAAAGAACTTCTATTTTCCATCCAGATTTTTCTATCTACATGTCACACACACACACACACACACACAATATTTCTGCTAACTTTCGTAATTTAGTTCTTTTGATGTTTGAATGTCCACTTATGTGCTTTACACAAAAACTATGTTAAAATCACTTATCCATCGCAAACAGTTTCTATTGATTATCTGCTAAGATAAATTCAAACAAATTTCCTTTCTATTAAATATTTGATGTAGTAGAAAAATATCAGAAAAGGTTTTACTAAAGTTAAAATTGACACACCTACCACCTGTTCAGTTGCCCTTAACAATTTAATCTCCTGTACTTCATTCACAGGTTCTTAGAGACTGATATTTCTATAGGAGCTTTTGGATGAGCTTGCAGCAGGCCTTCAGCAGCAGCTCCCTGTGCTATTAATTAAAACACTTACTCATGTGTTTACAATATTGCTATCTTGAGCTGCACAGCCTTCTCTTCTCCATTCCTAAGCAGCTCAGAGCTCATTTCAGTGTTCTACTCTCATCGGGTAATAGACATTAAACTTCTTGCTTCTATTCATTACAGTTTCAAGTCTTCCATTTTTTAAAACCATATTTCTAATATTGATAATACAGTTTCTGAAGAGCAAAGCCTTTTGTTACATTCTCTATTAACTGATATGTTGGAGTAAATCTTGCACTTTATTTGCCTCCTTCCTATCCCGACCTCTTGCTTTTCTATCTTAATAGTAGTGCACAGCCCAGGATAATCTCCAAGCAACAGTGAATTACAGTAATAGAAAAATTAAATTGAACTAGTTTTAGTTTTAGGGCAAAGGTGAGTCAGCGAACAGAAAACAAATTACTGCAAGTATTGTGCAGACTGTGACTGATGGCCTAGGGAAATGAAGACTTCCTATCCTTGACATTTGAAAAACAGATTGCTTCTGCAAGGAGCAGGGAATTGGATCAATGATCCTTATGGGTCCCTTCTAACTTGAGATATTCTGTGATTCCATGATTCTATAATCTCTGTCATGATGTTTGCTCAACATAGGCAACCTAGTCTACGGGTCAGAAGTGAATTAGCTGACCTCCTGACTTCAGCAATTTCTATGAATGCCAGTGTCCATGGACTCATTTGACTAGGCAAGATTGCCAGGGTGTTGCCATGACTTCCAGAAAACAGAGGGGGAAATTCCTTTTTAAAATTTCCTCTCAGAACCTGGAGGTGACTGGTTCACTTCAGTTCATCTAGGTCTGATTCCAATGATACTGTGCGCTTGCCATTTATATGAGGATGTTATGCCTAAGAGTTTTGTCTTGGTTTTCTAAAGAAAAATTTAGGACATGCAACACTGAAAAACAGAGAATTCATAATTAAACTTTGGTAAGAAAGCTCTGTTTCAAAAGTTGCTATGAAGATGTAATAAACTACCAGCAAATAACAGTCTTCCACTTCAGTTAGTAAAATCTCTGCTTCTTTCAAAGCTTTTCTTAATTACAGCATTCTTTTGCATTTTCCACATTTATTTACATGAATATGGTTTCCATTGCATGATCTCTTTCATTTGGTGTTAACCTCAATGGGTAAAAGGGAGAGGAGAGAAATCAGGAGATGCATGGAAGTTTTCCCTTACCTAAGGAATAAAGAAGAAAGGAAAAGGCAAATAGTGAGCACTCACAAATTTACAAGCCATAGAGCAAATCAGTCACCAGGTCCACCATTATAGCCCAGACATTTCTGATTATTCTTGAAGCCACTGTGCTTCCACACTAAAATCAGGAAAATAGATGTACAGATTGTCATACAAAACTGCCTTTCTTTCCAGAAGAATTCCTTTCCTTTTAATAATAATACAAGTAGTCAACAAGCTCCAGAAAAAAAGGCACATAGGTCACTTTCAGAAAGAAACACCATCATCAAGATCATCTAGATCCTAATTGTATTTCATTTGGCATTGCCAGATGGAAGTTTAAGAAAGTTATTTTTGGCAATAGCAAGGGGACAGAAGGCAACACAAAGTCATAAGGTAGTCCATAGATCCTTTTTCCTTCTGTAACATAAAGCCACAGAAAACCTTACTTAAGTTGAGTAACACAGTGTGGCTTTTGCCCTACTGGAAGTTACCAACTATGATGGGATACTGGACAAAATTAAAATAATTTCTCTTTTTATAAGACAGTACTTCTGACCTCAAAATAGAAACTGCAGATGTTGACAGTAGAGATCTTCAGTCTATACATTTTCTTCAAATAAGAATGAACATAAAAAAATATGATAACTGTTTTTCATCTTTTCTGAAATGCCTTGGTAGTATTTCCTGCCATCAATGGACTAACTAAAAGGCTAATGTCATCCAGCATCCTGGATAAAGATGGAAAAAAAGCTAGAATACTGTTAGATCAATAGATACCATAAAATCATGTATATTTTAAAAGGAAATGAAACATGCTCACAGTGCACGCTGTGAACATGATTTCTAACTTAGCTTTGGCAAACAGAAGGCACAGAAAGGGAACAGGCATTCTAGCAAGATGCTAAGGGCAGGAAAGTAAAAAAAAATAAATTATAATTTAAAAAATTTACAATTGTTCTTCATTTTTCTGCTAAGAAAGGAGAGGATAGTTTACTCAGTTTTCAATAACTTCCTGAAAAGCTAGTGACACATGGAAAGGGGAAAAGGCAATTCTGTTATAACAGAAATAAAGTAAGGCCAGCAGAGCCATCTTCAACATGTATCACATCTGACCTGGGTATAAGGACCTTACCAGCAAGTATAGACAGTCAAGTCAGAACACAAACCACATAAAATGACTGCACACATAGTTGCTCTCAGCTGTGGCCAACAGAGTCTGTCAACACTTATCACTTGGCCTTCCTTAGCTCTTGGCTGCTTCACCAGGGTCTAGCACATGTAGGTCCACAGCCTGACTTTTTCGCTGGGTCACACAGAGTTTCCACCTTTCATAGGGCACCCATGTTTTGAGAAGAAACAGAAGTTTCTCTGACACTTCTGGGCACGGCTGTCAGTAGAGCACCAGTTACCTGCCAATGCAGAGCTCCCAAAGGCAAGTTTTTTGTCCACATACCCTTAGCCTCCACACATATCCACAGATTACTGGGCAAGGCTCTTCTTCCTTAATTCTTTCTTGGCAGCCTGACACCTATCTGGGGTATTGTAAGCACAGGTAGATTACATACCAAGAATATAGGAAGTCTTTCTGAATCACATGCATTTTTTGAGAGTCAGAATTTTATAAAAACATTTTATAAAATTTGTGCTAAAATATGTCTTTATTTAGTTTACTTTAAAATGGTATATTTGAGCCCAAATACTACAAAGTGTTTTGTCTGGAGAAAAGGAGTCTCTGGGGAGATCTTATAGTTATATACAAGTACCTGACTGGAGATTGTAGTGAGGTAGGGGTCAGTCTCTTCTCCCAAGTAACAAGCAATGGTACAAGAGGAATTTACCTCAGGTTGCACCAGGAGAGGTTTATATTGGATATAAGGAAAAATTTCTTCACCAAAACAGAGTTATCAAGCACTGAAACAGGCTGCTCAACAGAGTGGTTGAGTCACCACCATTGGAGGTATTTAAAAGATGTGTAGACATAAGAACTTAGGGACATGGTTTAGTGGTGGCGTTGGCAGGGTTAGGTTAACGGTTCAACTCAGTGATCTTAAAGGTCCTTGCCAACCTAAACGGTCCTATACTTCTACGACTCAAATGCTTATAAATATTAACTCACAGGCACCAAGTATATGTTTTCCTGTGTGTAAATTCTTACAACACCTTAATCACTCTTGCATCTGGGTATCTTCTAGCAACATGTTAAGTACCATGTTTATTCTTGCTCTCAGTCTGTTTTGATTTAGTGCAGCTTCAGGCAAATATGCTCACAGCTGTGTTTAAGTTAGAAAAAAGCTTGATGCAATGTATATTGCTGTTAGAGCAGAAGGCAGTGAGGCCTTCCTAAGTGTTCCCATACCATCACTATTTGTTTCTCAGACAAACCAAGGTGGAAAATTTTGTCTCTATCATGGGAAGAGGTTTACCTTGGATGTTTAGGCATTTGTTTACTTCTTTGGGAACAAGCAACAGTGCACTTGGAAGGCAAGAACTGAGATCTTGCATTTAATAATAGTTTATGCAAGACAAAGAGGATGTGTTTAGAGTACTCCGTATTACCTTGGGGATGTGCACTTTGTATTCTGCACTTCATGGTATTTCTTCAGGGCTGAAGGCTTCACATCCAAGTGCAAAGAGTGGGTGTAGTCTGGAGGGAACAGGCAGATGTGTAAATGTTAAAAGGAAAGAAGAATGTCATGGCTTCAGATGCACAACACCAAACTTAGTCACAGTCTTGTATTCTGTGGGACATAAGAAAAAGAGCTACTTCTGTTTGCACAAATATACAAAAGGTTATCATTGGTAAGAAATTCAGGAGTACTCCCATGCCGTGACTTGAACTGGCACAATATAAACTTGCACTTGTGTACCTTCTGCTCTGACTCTTAAGCTGTGGAGCATTCCTGGGAATCCTGTGGCCATGCTTGCATTTGCTACATTTTAATCTTTTTCTTTGTTAGTGTCCACCTCCTTGCAAACAAATCTTACTTCCCTGATCAAATCCTCTGCCTGCATATTCCTTCTGATAGCTTTTCAACCTTTATACCCTGTGTCAGAAAGGTGTAAAAAGGCTGCACATGTTTTCAGAAGAGGACTGGTGATTCCAGGCACAGCACAGGATGAGAAATAACTATAAAGTTAGAAATGTCAGTGTAAGAACAGCAGCTGTGTCAGTAAGGACTACTAGATGAACCACAGAGAATAAGAACAGAAGGGCTGGAGGCAAGTATTATCTAAGGCTCAGGGGGAATGTAGATCCAAGCTGGTGCCAAAGAGAGAAGGAAGGAAGGAAAATGAGGTAGAAGGATAGAAGACTGAGCATGGTGAAAAAAAAAAAAAGAGAGAGGTGAGGTTGACCATGAAAGGGAGACTGTGAAGGACAATGGTTGTGTCAGGTTCTAAGATGTCCAGCAGATGATAAAGTGTGGAATAGCTCCCTTGTCCAACAAGTCAAGTGTAAACATCAGGTCCCAACAACAACTGAAATTCAAGACCAAGCTGACAGAGAGGAAACCCCTTTACAAATGCTTGTTGTGACCAGGAGCTGGCAGGAATAGGTGGGATGAATTTGTGTGTGTATGAACTCATATCTCTGTGCATGGGATAGCTTTAGGCTGTATCAGAAGTCATAGCTGTAGTTCTGTTTCCATAAGTAAATGCATTTCATACCCTTCAAAATACACCTCACAGCAGCAAACTCATACCACCATCCCTCCTGCCAGAGAAAGTCGGTGCCACCATGTGTGTTCCTTTCTTCTCCGGGCCATCTTCAAGGGAGATGACCAGCCATCAGAGGGTTGCACAAAGATATCACCCCTTTCTCAGGAATAACTAAAAGGAAAGACAATAACTTTTCACCTCCTAAGTGCAGGCAGAATCATGATTATCCTTTCCTAACTGGAATCAGTTTTCTACAATCCTGCCATGCTGCTAACGTCACCTCTGTTGATGGCTTTTCTCCCTGCTCTTCTCAACAGAGGAAAATGGAGAGTAAAAAACCTTAGTGAACTCTGTCATTTTCCTGTCAGGTAATCCTTACAATTCAGAGTTTGAGAGGACTGGATAAATCACTGTCTACATACTTTAAGCTGAGCTCTTTTGGAGATAGACTATCATTTTCATTCTTTAATTGTCCAGCACTGGCATAGAGCTTCTACTTCAGGAGCAGAATTCCCAGGAGCTACATTATCACAGAAAAAGAATAAGAGTAATCTTGCCAGCTTTTGTTCTACACATTAAATAATGACCCTTTGAATGAGTCATTTAACCTGCCAAATTTTAAAAAATATTTCCCTTTAGTAATTTTGTAAGAATGATATTTCCTTATAGGAAGGTCATTCTTTGAAGGAAGAAGGCCCACCCAGAGTAAGACAGTCACGGCATTACTAATTTCTGCATTGGAACATTTGTGAGTAGGTGAACTGGGTAAGTGCTCTCCACTTCCTCCTGCAGAGTTTGTATTCAACAAGAATAACTTAGTACACCCAGCTGTTTTCTTGGACATGCCTGCGCATAAATTAGAGTGACAGCACCCATATAGGTAAATAGGAGTAAATAGGACTTTTGGAAATCAAAATAAAATTAGCATTCTACTGATATGGGCTCCAAAGCTTGTTCCTATGCTTTGTACAATCCCTCAGGTAAGTTCAAACATAAGATACATCCCTAAGCATCACTGCAGCCTTTCCTTATTCTAAAAGATTTAAGCTGTTGGGAGTCCAAAGATATAAAGTGATTGTGGTTGTCCTTTCTGTGTGAAATAGCTGACATTCTATGTGAATTAGGTGACATTTTAGATATTGTACTTTTGTCTAAAGTTGTGGCAATATTACAAATAAAACATGGAAATATAGTGTTCACCTTTCCCACAAGGGAAAAAAAATACACTTTAATGCAGTGGTGATATAATACAGCCTAATGCCATAAAAGCCAAGCTGATACAAACCTGCATTTCAGTTTCTGCTATGCTTCCTCACAGTAGCCAGTAATGAAGTTTAGAGTTTTACCTCTAGCTGAGAACTATTACAGTCATAAAGCAAAATTCTTAGGCTAGACACATACCCAGCTCCCTAAATGGTGCTAAAAGCATAATTTGAAAAGTATGTTTAGGGTGGACATACTTGTACGAATGACAAAAAAGGATCAATACAGAGGGCAGAAAAGTACATGTTCTTTAGCAGATTGCAACTTAAAAAACCCACATCTAAATCTGATGTCAGTTGAATAAGCAGAGGTGAAATCACAGAGAGACCTATGCTATGTTTCTACAGCTGGAGAAGTCTGTAGTAGCAGGGGTTCCTAACTTTGTGGTTTGACCAGTGAGCTATCACACATTCCAACACTTGGACAGTGAAATTTTAGCTGCCATGGCAACTATTTTTTTCTGCTTGACTGCACTGGATAAATATTCGATTAGACCTTTTTATTTATGTCTCTAATCTCAAAGGTTTCTTTAGTGAAACAGTTAATTTAGAAGTTTTGCTACCTAATCATGCAGCAACTAGCACCGGTCAACCCTGGCTTGGATGAATGGTAGCACAATTAAACAATAATGAATGTCAGAAGATAGAGGGTCAAAGCAGTAAGGGAAGTGGAAAAAAGGATGCTCTTTTGGCAGTTAGACAGATGGATGAACCTATGTGAATGATACTTTTATTATTATTATTTGATGATAATTTCACAGAAGAGTTAATTTCAGGTTAAAGAAAGATTTTTATTCCATCTGTGAATCTGAGGACTTTACATATTTAATCTTAAAAGAAATTCTAGACTGAACATGTGATTTCAAATAGAAGAATCAAAGCATTTTCATTAACATAAAAAATTATTTTTCTTGGCTTTTGCTGTTATTCTAGGTTTGGATTTTGTTGGACAGAAGTCTGTGAATCTAGAAAAAATTGTCTTGACAGAATTACTTTTTATCCATAAAAGACTACTGAACATTTTGCATTATAAATCAAGAAACAATGATCTGAGGAACCTTCAGATTTTTTTCTCCTTTTTTTTAATTTTTCTATTTGGCATTTCTGCATAGCCCCTTTCCTGCCTTTCTTTTTATGCTGACTTGGCAACAGAGATAGTGCTCCTCTATTATCCCCTCTAAAATATTAAGCTTAGAATTTGTTAGACACAAAATGCCTGAAAAAAATATCTCACTGCATTTCATTTCTCTGGGCCCACATTTAAATTTATCATCTCTGGGCCTACATTTAAGTTTATAATGAGTTGGGTTTTTTGTCAACATCCCCTTTCCATGACTACCAGGCATTGGTTCTCAGCCACATGTTCATGTGTTCTTAAACTGACTTCAAACCAGTGTTCCTAGAATTTTGGTACACATGGTTTTTTTTTAATTCAAATTGAATGGTGCATGGCAGACATTCATGCCCCTCAGCTCCGAGGGCCACAAGTTCTTGCCAGGCTCACACCTCTTCTTGCACTAAACCTGCAAGATGCTGCCCTCAGCAGGACCACAAGCAAACTAGAGCAACCATAGGAAATAGAAGGTAAAATGTTGAACAGGATGATGGCTTTTCAAACCAAGGATGTTATATTTATTACTAGGTTTAGGCATTCTGGTGTAAAGGTTTCTATGCTTCTGATCCTATAAAAGAGCATTTTAATCTTCTAGAATCCATGCATTCATAGACTGAGGATGCAAGTGTCTGAAGACTTAACTGAAGCAATACATAATGTAACTCAGCCCTCCTGAAGTCATTTATTTGTTTTATTTATTACTGGAATATGCAGCTTTGATATTTTACAAAGGCTACACAGAATAGAATTTTTCTAATGAATGTGGGAATGACAAGATTGTTTTCATAGTTTTTAATACTTGCTTTTTTTTACTTTGCTTTCTCAAACTTAGTTTTTCTTTCCCTTAAGGTTTTTTTTTTTTTTTAAAAATTGGCACAGTATTGGGCTTTTTCCTTTCTTTTGTCTCTTTGAAAGTCAGAGGTCTGCTGTTCATGTTCTTTCACATAAAAGGCATTATCAATAACATCTGCACAGGCACTAGAATAATGAACCTTTTAATTTTTATTATAAGCAGATTTTTATGATTACATAGATGGATTTCTGTATTAGCCAGAGGATGCAATCAAGATCAAAAGCATGCACAGTACAAATTCTTACAGACACAGTCAATTCCCTAAACAGCTACACACAACTGTCCTCATTCAGTTGGTCTCCTCTCCTGGCCAGAAACAGATCTGACATATGAAATATCACAGGATGAAACAAAAAACCCCCCACCAAAACCTAAAATATTTCAATGTGAATGTATTTTTCCAAAACTTGCAAAGAAATAAGAAGCAACTTATCCTTGCTGTGCCCTCTTTATCACCTCTTTTTATGCAGAACCTTATTACCAAGCACCTGGTTTTAATGGGTACCACAGCATTCATGTGGAAATGCTTTAAAAAAACAGTTTCTTCCTAGCTGTGCTATCTTGAACAATAAATACACCCTTCATGCACAAGTGCTTTAACCATAGTAGGAAAGGTGAGCAGCACCAATAATATCTCCAACAATGATTTCTAAAAAGGAAACACTACTGATTTAAGCAGTTTTCCCTGGGAGAGCACTGTGTGTGCTGCAGAGCTGTCACAGGGATGGGGTCCAAGGAGCATCATACCTATACTGTGCTCCACATCTCTCCCACACAGTGCCTGTACCTCATACTCCCCTTGCGCTCTGTATGCACCCACTGACCATGTCACCCTGCTGCCTTGTGCCTTTATCCATTAGGGTCTAATAGGTAAAAATCAAGAACCAGAACTCCAAGCTAACACTTTCCATATTGTCCTCCAAGGGTTTTTCTGGATTTTACATGGCAGCCCTGCCTGGTTCTCTGACCTGAACCCGTTCATGCAGGCCCAGCCTGCCCAAATGCTGGCCTGGGGTAAGCCCTTTCTGCTTCCCCACCCTATCCCACAGTGATCCATGTACTTACCTCTATCCTTGACTTTTGCCCCCTCCTTTTGATTTCTCCAGGTTCAGAAGAGCTCAGACTACATGAGGGCACAGGGCACATCTCTTTGGGTAACATAGGCAAAGCCAAGAGAAGGGAGTACTTCGGGCAGTATGACCATCTGAAGCAAGACATGTTTACAACCCAACAAAAGCCAGTTACAATTGCTCAGATCCAAGATAAATAATTTTATGTTGAACCTCACAACCAGCACCCAAAGAATGGCAATCCCATGCTCCCTGTGGACTTCCTAAGGCAGTGTAACTTGTGGACTGTCGATCTCAGGTTGCCATACAAAACTCAGAAATTTGGCATCAGATAGTTGTCCTTTTGTCAGGGACCTGAAAGGCTCCACAACATCAGATCAAAGTTTCCTGATCATACCTTTTTCAGGAAAAAACTTCTAAATTAAATGTGCATTTTGCCTATAGCTCCGGCCAATTCAGCCTGGGCAACTCAGCCAGCTAATATGGTTAGAACAACACACAACTATCTAATGAGAATGCCCTAAGGATAAAACAAGGTATCTAAGCTCTCTGCAGTGCTTCAAGGCCCATTCCTGTTTTTTACCCTCGTTGCAGAAGGAGTTCACAGTCTGTTGCAGGCCCAGTTCCCTGCCAAAACCAGGCTCTAGTGTTCTTCCAGGAGAAACCCATGAAGATTTTTTTTCTCAGACATGGGACAGCAAAGTTTGCTTTCTATCAGAGATGGTGCTATTCCGCATGGCCAGCTCTGGCAGTCTGTGTGCTTTTCTAAATGTCCTGGAAAGTATTTCTCCCTCCCTGAGAGCAAGCAGGCTAGGCTGCGGGGGTGGCTGCTTCTCTGCAGAGGAGAACTAGGATGTCCAGCCAACACTGAAAGTCTTGTTTGCTAATAATGTTCTCCTGGGAATGCCTTTGACAGAGCAAAGTTAACTTTGGACCACTTCTGTACTAGTAAACTAAGCACTGTCAGGGGCACAATTTTAGCCTATGTAGGTGACACAAAGTACACTGAATGATGTTTCTTTCTTGTGCATCTTGTCTAGCCAGAAACTAGGTAGGAAGAAGACCGATCACAAGTGGGTCATCCTGTGCTGTCTTGTCTCTCTGAAGTGTGTTACCTGGAGTATTTGGAGAAGATGAGTGCAGATCCAAGCTTTGACGTCTCTTAAGATGCTCATTAGAGGTGGAGGGAAGAGACAGAAAAGACCCATAAAATATGAGTAATGTTTCACTTTCCTCACACATGTGTTTCAGCTGTAACAGCTTTGCACAGTTCTTGTGCCTCCTGCGGTGCCTATGCTGAGCTACTTGCTTCTGGCTGAAGAAATAGGGGAAGGGGGACCATGTCTACACAAACACGTACCTGAGAATGTTGTTTAGTTGTTGCATTAAAAGTTTGATCAGCCTAGCAGCAGTAGCTAATGCATATCAACTAGCTGGTGAGCAGCATGAGGTCATCGCTCAGCTCTGCTTCATAAATGTGATAGTTCTGTTTTCTGTTTTGTCTGCTATTGATTTTGACATAATTATGTTTACAATAAGCTTAACTCTTCCTGTTGCATTTGTTTGTACAGGACCTTGGCCTTGAAGGCATTCCCAGAAGTGCTGTAACAGAACAGTGGCCCCTGGATTCGAGACTGTCAGGGATATGTAGGTGCCGGGGCTCTACATGAATTTAGGTGATATAATATAAATATCTTAATTACTAAGCCTGTGGGCAAGTCTGCAAACATGAGCAATGCTGATCAGTGATACTTGTACATTAAGGCAAGCCACTTGGTATCACAGCAAAACAATTTCCAAAAAAAATCATTTTGGATTTTAGTATTAGCATCTTAGTACATATCCTTGTGAGTGACTACAGGACACTTCATGAAATGCAATAAACATCTAAAGTATATTATGTTATCCTCCACAGGCCCAATCTGTGTCATGTTTATAGTATTCCTAAATTGAGTCCATTAGAAATTTTTCAACAAAATCAGTGTAACAGAGTTTTAAAGAAGAATTGGACTTTTTAAAGGCATTGCTTTCTTTGTATTTTAAATAGAGAGTGGTACTACTGCCTATCAATTTAAAGCATTCCATCCTTTTGAAGCTGCATGGAAAGCATGAAATAGAGCTTTCAAAGTAGACATCATCTACTTGAACCCCAAGCCTGAGTTTCCAAATATAGGTCAGGTCAAACATCTTAGAAAATGTGTTGTGTTTGTTCCATCTGAACCCTGAGGTAATCAAAAGATTTAAGACTGTCTCCTGAGGAAGGTAAAAGCTCTGCTCTCCTTCAAACTATTCAAGAAACAAGGGGACTGGTAGGCCTGCTGTTCCCTTTTTGCTGCAAAGAATGGAACTTCTGTTACTTTGAAACATTTGGAAATTAGATTAAAAGATTTTGCAGATGATCCACAGTCATTAGAGATGCAGGAATTTTTAATTTGTAAAACTGGCCAAGTGACAATGAGTCCCTCAAGACCTTGGTAAAAAGAAGCAGTTCCAGCATCATGGTCACACTGCAGGCAACTTTTGGAAGCTGGAGGATACAGAGGCAGTGAAGCATTGCTGCAAGAGAAAGAGCCCAAATCTGCATCCAGAAACTGAACCCTGAACAGATTGCTTCTGCAGGGTATAGCAGGAGGTATTGATTTCCTCACTCATGTGGAAATTATAAGGATGTTGCATAATTTTTGCCTTAATATCACCTAAAGAATCTCAAAAAGTTTTGCATACTGCAGGAGTGTACCACCAAGTACTGATATCAATAATGAGGGGAGAAGAAACCAGATGGAAGCTTTTCTGCTTTCCTGATTTTGAGGGATAAAGATAATACAAGCATAGTCTCTCTATATCAGCCCATATTTAGATGGTTCTTCACATCATTATCCTGTTACACTGGATAATATAAAATATACAAGAACTGAAAGATGAGATGATGTTAGGTGCATTCCTATCCAACTAAGTCCTTCACCTGCTAGGCCTCAGTGTCAGGTCTGATGTCTTTTCTGAAGTCAAGAATTTGGCATTAGCAGCCAAGTGGCTGCCCAGGGCAGAGGTTGAAGTGTTTCTTCATCCCACTTGCTCTGCAATCCACTGGTCACATAGTCTGCTGGATTTACCTGGGAAATGGAGGTTGGATTTACACAAGTACACTTCTTTGATGACTGCTTTGGTTAATATATTATTCTTCAGAACTGATTGTTGCCTTTTTCCATACATTCCTCTTTACTAAGGAAGCCATGAGCCAGTCACCTGCATCCTAATATATGATGTATGTACTAAGCACAGAACTGATCCAGGTCCTACTGAGGCACTTCCTGTAGCTCTTAATTGAGTGTTTAACTCCAGGAGACAGACAGCATTTGAGACCACCCTTTGATACTCTCTCTTAAGTTCCACATTCCACATTTTCTTTCTTTGCTCTCTCTGACTTTGCACATCTCAAGGCCTTTTGTCATTTACTCTTAATTTCTCTGTGAGTTTTGAGCTACAGAGAAATAGTACATTTTCAATATATATCTGGAAAGTTTGTGAGCATGAGGAGGAGAAAGGCAGCTCAAGTAGCTAACATTTTATGATTACACCCATCTATGTCTGCCAAAGTTTTACATTACAGAATGGACATGTAGTAAACTGGTCAAGAAACAGGAAGAGCTGGCACAACAGGATCAACGCAGAACAGAGAAAGAGAGCAAAAGAGGCTAATCAAGAACAGATAGAAACCATAAAGGAATTTGTTGTCACAGCATCATGTCCTTTTTGTATTCTGCCACAGTAATTCCAAATTATTGGTGTTATTTATCTTTTAAATGCAGTTGCCAAGAGTTGTGTTCCTCTGCAAAATTGAGTTAGGTGGGTTTTACCAGCATAAAAATCTCCAAGCAGGCTGTCGTTTAAGGCACTTGAACCTAGATGGCTTCTTGTCTAGCCACATTTTTCTTCCTTATTTTTTGTAATCTTATCACATTACTGATATGTGACTCACTTTAATGATATGTCTATCACATTAGTGATATGAACTGCCTTCATAATTTCTTTTTCTAGAGCTGCATATATATCCTTAAATGAATATTTAACTTTTAGTTTCTGTTTCATTGCTTGTATGTGAAGTCACATCCATATCTTAGTTTCATCAGAAGAAAGTACTTACTGGCAAAGATGCAAATTCTATGCTGTCATTTAAAGAAGATAAAAGACCCATTTTGTAAGCATGACTTTCAAAACATCATCAGTCAATCTATGTTTAAGAAGCAGTGGGTAGAAAACACAAAAGGAAAATAAAGCACATGAGTAACAACAGCTTTGTGTAAGGTGTTATTATCAAAGGGAGTTGCACAGACCTCAGTGCAGCATGGCCAAACGGGGCTCTGCTCTGCACTTTGGGATAGAGATTTGTCAAGTATGTGTGTATTGCAGCTGCGCATGGGGGGGTAGACAAAGAATTCTACACTTTAAAATCTGTTTTGTCTCTCTTTTCTGAATGAATTTTGTAAGTTTCCAGAGGTAAGGAGAGTTTTTCTTCTCTCATGATTGCCCTTCTCAGTAAATATAACACTCTTGTTCCCATCAAATCCCAAACAGACCACTGATTTACGGAGATTATAAGTTATCAATGAGGAGTCAGACAATGGGTATATACTTGTCAAGAAATGCACTTTCTTGGAAGAATCAGCATGATGAATTTTACCACATTGGAACAAGAATGAATACCAAGACAGAATGGTAATTCCAACTTTTTTTTTTTCTTTTTTTTTTGCATAGAGCATGTTTTTCACCACTACTGAATTGTACATGAGGTTGTACTAACATCTGATTACAGTGGTCTGAACAAATTCCATTGCTTTTTGAGCGCAGTGCAAATCTGTTGAAAGGCATAGGGTGAAACACTGGAACATTTGGAATGCATGTGTAACATGATAAAGTCTTTGGTATTACGTCATTCAGAGGGCTGTAAAATATCTGCTGCAGAAGGTGTTTGCCCTCAGTCACTTCCAAATCTCTGAGAACCATTTACTTTTTGGAATTTTGCCAATTTTAAAAAGCAAATTATATCTAAAAACTTTGGCAGGGTCAAGGAGATACAGAAATTTCAGAAAGATTGCAGTTTCCAGGCCAAACAAAAAAACTATTTTTTGTTCTATGCTCTCTAAAGTCATGTCAACAGTCTTAATTTGCCTTACATCTGTACATATTCTTTTTTGGACACTCTTATAGAGTCCTTCCTGAAAAATGAAAAAGCTTCCAGATTGAATTATCACTTGGCTGTGAATAAAGAATTCAGTATTAAACAGAGACAAAAAGACAATTTATGCATGCAAGATGAAAGTGATTGAGAGACGGAGGTGATGTTGATTCAGACAATATGAGCCTTGCAAAGCTCTTCCCTTGATGTCCCTCCATCAGTCTCAAAACTGTAGGGCTGATCAGCTCAGTCACCCAGGGTGAGGATCAAGGATTGATTCAGGATGTCCAGGAACAATAAAAGCAGGCAATAGGCTTTTGGAACATAACAGAGAAGCTGGTATTCCTTTTATGTGTTAAGCATGGGCTTCAGCCCTAGATATTGTCCCATTGAGTGTACTAATTCACATCCATATTCAGGAATGGATCAATGCTATTCAGTGACCATGACTGATTACATAGAGTCATCCCTTCCTCTATCCTCCTATCGCCTTGCCTTTCCTTTCCTTTCCTTTCCTTTCCTTTCCTTTCCTTTCCTTTCCTTTCCTTTCCTTTCCTTTCCTTCCCTTCCCTTCCCTTCCCTTCCCTTCCCTTTCCCCTTCTCTGCTCTCTTTCTTGTCCTGCCATCAGCTTGTGTACAAAGAGGAAAGAAGAGAGGGTGAGAGGAAAAGGAGAATTCCTTCAGCTCGGGGCCAAGGACCAAATGGGAGAAGGCACAGCTCTTCTCGGTTGTGCTCTGGTTCTGGAACCCTGAGAAACCAGCTTCACAAAGGAGTGCAAAGTGTTCATTCCTGAAAAACTCCAGCCTCCAAACAACATAATTATCGGTACTCAATTACTCCAGCAAAAACTTCTCAGTGATATTTTTCCCCTTTCCTATCTCCATTCTTCCCTTCATGAGCCAAATGAAATAATAACAATAAATTACAAACATTAGCACAATGTGTCATCACATATAAATACCATCACACTGTTAATGAAATTCCTTTAGTCTCGGAACCTGCAGATCCCACACTGCTATAAGAAATGGCAAAGTTTTTCCTCAGACATCATTGCTTTTGTAATGAAATTGCAGGATTAGTTGCCTTAAGTGTTGTCCTGAAGTATTCTGGAGTTTGGCTTTTCACTCTGAGAACTTCTCAGGCAAATATGCAAACATTGCTGGGACACAATTAAATACAGATACAGAGGCATAAAAAACACTGTTTACAATAACACACCATTTTGCTTTGGTTGCCAAAGTAGATAGCACCACAAAAACTGAAGTAGGTCAGTCATGTATTTCCCATCATAATCTCTAACACCACAATAATCATTTGCCTTCCAAGCACCATGCAATACATTTGGCTGCGTATGTGGAATTAAGCAGAGCACAGAATGGGAAAGGATGGTCAGTAAATCTAAAAAGGTACCTCTTACATGATTCCAGGTTTTAAAATCTTTAGGAGGAATATGTTTTAATGTTCAAAGGTCATTGAACTACTTGTTTTCCAGCATGACTTATTTTACTCTGCCAAAGCAATTGTCCATGTGCAAGAGCTATTTGTCTAAGGTGACTTCATTTCTTAATTTCCAGACTATTGCTTTTATCAAGACTTTTTTATTAACTATTTTAATACTATTTTTCATTTAGTACAGTATATGAGCACAGGTGACATCAATTGTTATTTTCTTTTAACAGAGTCATCTCTAAAATAGCATATGGAGATTACTCAATTCCCAGTTTTGGAAAATAATGCTTTTAGAAAGTGCTCAAATGTCATAACTGAATATGATTTCCCAATGCAGTACTGTGGAAAATAAAATTAATCAGATTATTTTGGATTTAAAAACTAGAATTGGCAGCAGAACAGATAATACCAGACTATAACTTTCCTTTTTGATGCCCATAATTTGGCAAGAATGTTGAAACATGAAGAAAAAAGACCAAGAAAATATCTGAAAGTTCAATAAAACTTTTAATACCAGACAGAGAAATAGATTATTGTGTTTAGACTCTGAAAACCATAATTGAGGGTCACTTATACACTGATTCCAATATAACATCATTTCATAGAACACCCCAAGCTGGAAAGGACCTCAGAAGATCATCTCATCCTACCGGGTCCGTATTAAAAGACTGTTTAATAAAACAAGAGACACTAAATAAGGAAAACACATTTAAGATACTGAGCAAACTGCCCTTGAAGCAAACTGCTCAGTAATACATTCCTGTCTACATCTTCGTCCATTAAATAGGAAGCCTAGCCTCACTGAAAAGGGGAAAATGTTGAAATCTAATCCATGTTGTGATATACAGAAAGATGGAAGTGTTTTAAGGGTTCCTTCTTCCCTTAAGGTGCTGCAATATCAACAGCTAGTAATCCATATGAGGGGCAGATACTAAGTGATGAACAAGACACAGCGTTGTAATTGCCCTCCTCTTCAGTGCTTGCCCTCCTATGCACAGAGAGCTGAAAAGGGTTAGATCCTACTGAACAGCTTCCCAGCTACCCTCAAGCTGCATTCATCTGCCAGTTTTCACAAGACAGATGAAGCTGGGCTCAGCCTATGAAGGGCTGTGATCATGCTTCACCACTTCATGATAATTTTGGAAGGCATTAATGTGGTTGGCAGTTCTCAGTCAGGTGCGTGAGTCATGGCTGATGGACTGCCTGGGTGTGTTTTCAATTAGCAGCACGGCTGGATTTAAGAAAAGGGCTGTAGCTGCTGGGTCTGCGTCCATTTGGGTGGTAAGCTAGGAACACACAAGTAAACAAAGAGCTGTGCCACACCTTTAGCTCCTCACATCTCCTTTCCACCTGGTTCATTTTGGGGTGTGAGACAGATCTAGGTAGTCACCTCACTGCTCCTGGCAACCACCTTGGTTGGCTTAGTTGGCTAAAACATTCAGAAAGGCTATCAGAACATTACTGGCTTTCTCCAGTTTTACAAACTTGAGGACTCTTTCAGTTTTGCATGAGACTTGAGCTGACACAGTGTCAACTGTCCTAAATTATACCTTGGTCTAATTCATTGCTACTTGAAAACTGAAGAGGTGAAGGATTTCTTGAACGTTTCAGTAAGTTTCCCTTTGAAAGGGAGGCTAGAGACCAGTCAGACCTGAAAGCTAATCCATATGTGTTGTATGAAACACTAGGTTTGGGCTTTCTGGCAGGGTAAGCAGTATTGCTAAGACTCAAAAAGTAAAAGTAGAATGCTGCTCTAGAGGAAATGACCTAAGGCAAACACAGCTAGAGCAAGAATGGAGCACT
The DNA here is from genome assembly GCA_013396735.1 of Grallaria varia. Lineage (NCBI taxonomy): Eukaryota > Metazoa > Chordata > Aves > Passeriformes > Formicariidae > Grallaria > Grallaria varia. The sequence continues at coordinate 617,464 of VWZG01005112.1, forward strand.
TTACATTGCCCCCAGAAGCAATACAAAGAATTCACAGGAAGAACCTATCCAAATCCTGGTATTAGATCTTGGTTAAGTGATGAAGAAGTGTGTCTGGCATGTCATGGAATTGGGATGTCAGTGGTGACAAGCAAGTGTATTAATGGCCTTATTGAAGATGATTTCTCTGTAACACAAAAGTGCTGAACTCTACCAAATTCTGTGTTCAGGTTCATATGAGCAGGTCACAGTCCTTGCTGTCTGGATGTGTAGGCATAGTTCTGCATTTTGTGCATCAGCTTTAGGGGAGATCACCTAGCTTTTGACAGTAGACAAGGTGGTACTGAAGGGCTTATGTGAGCAGGACAGGTTGGCACTGCTCAAAGGAACTTTTTATATCATGTTCAGTATCTCAGTTGTTTAAGGCAGAAAGAGTAAGTATGTGTGCTTATGAGTAGATGCACTTCTACTGCCTTTATTGAAAGAATGATTAGCAGCATAGCAAAAGTCATGGGAGCTGCATGCTGGCAGATACCCAACAAATGTACTAATTAAGTGGAGGAGTCTCTTCCCCACCATACCAGAATGAGAAGTGGGCTGGCGGAAGGCACCCTCTTGAAGGAGGTGGAGAGGTGAATCAGTGCAGGAGCATTAAGTCTTGCCTAAATGCCATTCAAATTAATAGCATCCTAGATGGCTGGTACCATGGCAGGCTGGTAGAGGCAAAGAGAGATGTGTCTGCCAGAGTCCTTGTGAGATAGGCTAAAGAGATGTGTAGAGAGTTTGGCAGTCTGAGTATGCGTTGCAATTTTAAAGAGCTGTATTATCAGATGAAGTATTGTGAAGGCACAAAACCCTTTTCCCACATGCAAAACATAGTATTAGGAAAGACATTCAGTAGCTCCTTTTCATTATTAGTTTTCATAACATCATTCCATTATGTCAAGATATTTTATGCAATTTTCATCACTTTGCCACAGTTGGACCTTACCTTTAAAATTTATAATTTATTTTTAGGTATATTTTTCATGTTAAGCTGGGTTTTTTTCTATGTCTTTTCCCACTAACACAGTGCAGTACTCAGGAAGGGTTATTTGCTTGTTCTTTGAAATACACTCATTCAAAACTACTAACACAATTGGATAACATGAACTATGCATAGACAGGATTTGTGATTCCTCAGTTCTACCATGGTTTCTGCCCTGTCATTTGGATAATGGCTTCCCAGGGCATGGATCCTTGTGGGTGTCACTCCCTTGGGTGGCCTGGCTGCCAGGGCCCATCCTACTCCTGGAGGCAGGAGCAGGGGAGCTGGGTGCTCCAGCCCTGAGCATCACTCATCTCCCTGGGGCGGCAGGTAGGCTGAGGCTAGGCTGACGCATTGCCCATGGATGCAGACTGGGATCAGTACCAGCAGGGCCCACAGCCAGGTGCAGGCTGTGTCACACTGCAGCAGTGTCTGTGACTCTTCTAAAGATCCAGCACCAAAGTTATGGCTTCAAAGCATCTTCTGTGGGATAGGAACCCCTCGATAAGGGTGTCATATAATCATAGAATCAGTAAGGTTAGAAAAGACCTCCAAGATCATTGAGTCTGACCTTTGATTGATCCCCCCATTTGTCAACTAGACCACGGCACTGTCACATACTGTCATTCCTTGAGCACTACCAGGGACAGTGACTCCACCATCTCCGTGGGCAGCCTGTTCCAATGCCTGACAACCCTTGTAGTGAAGAAATTCTTTCTGATTTCCAGCCTGAACCTCCCTTGGTGCACCTTGAGGCTATGTCCTCTCATCCTGTTTCTGGTTGCCTCGAGAATAGCCCGTCCCCAACCTGGCTAAAACCTCCTTTCAGGTAGTTGTAGGGAGTGATAAGGTATCCCCTGAGCCTCCCGTTCTTCAGGCTAAACATGCCCAGCTTCCTCAGCCAATCCTCATATTAATTACTCTCCTGACCCTTCACCAGCTACATTGCCCTTCTCTGGACATGCTCCAGCATCCAGAACCAGACTCAAGGTAGGGCCTCACCAGTAATGAGTACAGTGGGACAGTCACTTCCCTAGTCCCACTGGCCACACCATTTTTGATACAGGCAAGATGATGTTGGCTTTCTTGGCCACCTGGGCACACTGCTGGCTCAAAAGTGTCCTCACATTTTGCACAGAACTGGGATCAGAGTTGTTGGGTATGACGTGCCTTGGCCATGAAGGTGAGGAAGGGGGGCAACATCTGATGGGTCTCAGTCCAGGTTCGGAGTCCCCATGGAGCTATTCCCAGGGTTTATACAGCTCCCTGTCTTGGAGTGGGGTGGGTGATATATATCCATTCCCAGTGGCCAGTGGGCCTGGGCTTATGTTGCTGGGAATTCAATAGAGTTCAGGTCAGGCAGGGGGCCAAGGGCATCAGGACATCCTTGAAGAGCTCCAGGGGCATGGGGTAGGTTGGGTTGGCCCAGAGGGAGGTGGAAGGGTTCAGGTGCCACTGAGGAAGTCAGGACCCAGGGCTGAGCGGGGTTGCAGAGGGCTCAGAGCTGTGTAGAGAGCAGGCACTATGGGGAGCCTTGGGGCACATGTGCTGCTCTCGGACAGGGAGGATCAGCAGGGACTGTGCCCCATAGTGCTCAGTGTGGAGATGGCTGGGGAGCATCAGGGGCTCCCCCCGGGGGCAGCAGGGCAGGGTCCCAGCCAGGGAGTGGGACAGCCCAGGGCATTAGTGACCAGACACAGCCCACCGATTGCCATGCAGGCCCTGGCCATGAGGCAGGTCCAAGGTCAAGCTGGGAAGTCAAGTTGGCAGGTCAGGGACAGGGTCCAGCTCCAGATTAGTAGCCCATGGCCCAGCACAAGCTGGGCTGCCAGGCAGCGGGCACTGTAGCTCTGGCAAGGATGAAGCTTAAAGGCAGATCCCACAGAACAGAGAGGGACACCTGCAACGGCACCACGCTGGCTGGGAGTCTCCTCCCACGTATTTGGCAGGAAGGGGCCACCCTCAGCTGCACTGTTTGTAAGATGGCCCCTTGTAAGAGCCAGCAGCCAAACCTCTGGGAAAGGTGGACATGGATGCACTCAGGACACTTTCAGAGGTTTTCTTGAGGTTGAGTTAATTTGAATTGCAGACAAATGCTTTTTTCAGCACTGTGATGTATTTCTTCAGTGTTTATCTGTAGCACATAGATCACAATGTTTCTGTTACTTCCCTCTTTCCCAGCCTTCTTGCTTCTTAATCTGCGCTGTAATCTTTTCACTTTGCCTCTATCATCTTCCAAAGCCTTAACTCTTCAATCCACAGCACCCTAGTGTTTGTTCCTGTCTAACACAACAGCTTTAGAAATGTTATCAATATACTTTAGCATAGGTTAATTCTAATAGTGGCAGGGTTTGATATTTTTTCTGTAAAAACCACAATCTCTCCATTGAACCCATCACTTCATCTATTTCTGTCCACAAGTTCTCAGCAAAGCACAATGACCTTGAACTTCACCCTGCCTTTCTGCACTGATCAAACATGTGATTTGTTCTACCATTTAAACTTCACTGCATTTTAGTGTTTTGCATTTCATATTTTTATGTAGAAGAAGCCATTTTAGCTTTTTGCCACTTACTGCAAGTCTAGGTTGAGTATGCCAACAATAACAATATACCTGATGACAGCAAACATCTTTAATTCAAATGTTTGCTAGTTGCCTACTGTCAACAGCATAAAATAAGGAGCATAATGGTGTATCATCCTAAAGTAGCATTTTCAAATCCATATCTTATCTTAAATGTCCAGTTCAGGAACATGATAAGAAAAGCAAAGTTCATCCTGTGTATTTTTATTCTCACACCAAACAGTGATTTGAATCAATTGTTCAAAATCCTACCCACTCTTAGACAAATATTCAAGAAGTGCTCACATAAATAATGCATGAGTGTGCAGTTTGTCCTTTAAACAACATAAGTTTTTCTAAAATGTAATAAAGCATAGCTTGTATCTATATAGATATTGAATACATACATATCTATCAATATATAGTCAAGTATTTTCTTAAATACATATATACCTAGCTTGTACAAAGTTAGTGTAAATTCTGAACTGGGTAATCTTCTGTATCCATATATTCCCAAAGCAAGTCTCCTAGTGATGAGTATATGAAGTTTCTCTTTCTACAACAGTACCAGAGAATCATATAATACTTTGAGTGTGAAGGGTCCTTTTAAAGGTTATCTAGTCCAAACCCCCTGAAATATGCTGGGACATATTCAACTAGAGCAGGCTTCTCAGAACTCCATTCAACCTGACCTTAAATACTTACAGGAATGAGAATATAAAAACCGTACTATTAATAATAGGATCATATTACAGTGCATAAATTAATTCTATTCTATTGCTACTGCAGTGCTTATTAAAAAGGAATAAATTTGGAATGAGCATAAGACTGGTATTTCCTTCTCTCTTTATGTCACCCAGCACTTCATGACTAACAAGGTGAACAGCAAACATCTTAAACCTCAACTGCTTCATAGCACTACAATCTGATGTCCTTTTGCTATAGCAAACTGTGGAATTGTCTTTTCCCTCAACTTTCCCAATTCTCATTGTTCCTTGAAATTCCTCTCTAGGTGGTGCTCCTTCAGCCCATGCATGCTACCCTGTTTACTCAGTTTCTAGACTGCATGCATCTGGCAGAGACAGCAGCACTTGGCACCCTTCTGGAATGCACCCTTCCTTCTTTCAACACCGTCTCATATTTTACTGGCCGTTCTCAGGAGCTCTTCTCGTGTTTATGTAATTGGACCATCACACAGCTTAGCCCTTGACTGTCTGACTTGAGTAGTGATGTCCCCAGGTATTTGATTTCTTCACCACTTTACACAATGTTTTTACTTCTTTGACCTCTCCAGATGTTTTGAGTTACTTATTCTGTCTCTGTAACTTCTGGTTTTGCAGTTTGTTCATGGTTGTTTAGGCCTCCCATAACTTTCTGGCAGCGCTCAGAACCAATTTGCATAGTCCACCCACTCTGCAGAGGAATTTCTTTGGCATTACTAGTTATTTATCTCACACATTGTTGCCTCCATGTTACCTTATGTACCTCCTTTGCAGAGCTCTCCTTTCTCTCATCCAGATAACATCAGGACCAATTTGCACTCAGTTCTTTTGTTTTTTAATTTTACCCTAATTTTCCCCACAACTAATTCAGTTTAGCTAAGTGTGTTTGTCTTCATGAGGGAAACATATTGTCAACAGTCAGATGTGTATCATCAGCCTTGGGAACTCATCCAGCTGGTAGGTTACAACTAACATAGGCCGAAGTAGAATTCACCAACGGGAAACTACAACTTATCGGTGTAAACATCCTTGCCCTGCTGCAAAGGTGTCAACTGCTTTTAAAAACTGGCATTAGACCTACTTTAAAAAAGAATATTAGTAGTAAAATCAATATTACATGTTACTGACACAGTGTTCAGTTAAATACAGAGCAAGATATCACATGATCAGCTAGTGTATTTGCGGCGTTTGGGGAAAATGGTTCAACAGAGGCCTGCAGCAAAATGTTTTCCTTTTTCCAATTCTGTATCTAAACAATTCTTAAACTCCTGGCTGTTTTCCAACTTTTGTCTGTTCAGTAACAGAGAAAAGAAGTTTTGATATAATGGAAAACGCCAGTAACAGGTTAACTTTCAACTTTGCCTTGAACTTCTTAAATGACTGATTAACTTACTTCCTGACAGTTTATAGAAGAAATGAGGGTTGTAAACAGGACTGCTTACTTCTTTCTTATCACTTAAGTATCTGTTTAATTTATTCATCACTCACACACTAACTGCCTAGAAACAACAGCAGGGTGAAGTGCTTGTGACCATGAATTCCACAGAGTCATGCACTAGAAAAGAATCAGGATAAAGGCCAAGAAACCACTAAGTCCTTCTTAAACCATGAAAGTGTAGTTTCTGGTTCAAGTGGTGTCCATAGGCACTTTCCACTGAAGGAAGTGGCTTTCAGTGTTCCACCAGCATGACACTCACCACTGAGTGTATACTAGATGGGATCTTCTTAGTAGATCATCTAAGAGCGAGAAGGAGAACTTACTTAGGAACTTGTATTGTAGTTTATCTAGAAATAGAAATGTGAAAACTCTTCCAAGCATGATATTGCTTTAAAAGAGCAAGGTCTTACTGAGGAGGCATCTCTGCCTCAGGTCCAGGTCACCAAGGAGCAGACAAGTAGCCCAGTCCTGCTGAGGCTGAGTAGCAATTCACAGGCTCTGTATAGCAAAAAAGAAGATTAGGAAGGGATGGGACAGTTTGCATCCAGTCACTCTTGCTTTTCCAGTCCAAATGAGCAGCTTCTCAGTTTTGGTAGGATTTCTGGTGGTTTGGTTTGGGTTTAGTGGAGTTGGTTTTGTTTGGTTTTGGTTTTTTATCAGTGAGAGTACTCAGGGAAAGTCTAGACGAAGTCCTGCATTTAGCATCAGATGTAAAACATGTCTTTGAGCTACTCTGAGTACTCAGCCAACATCACTGTCACTGGACTGGTTTAAAAAAGTAAAAGGGTACCTGATGACATGTCTTTTCTGTGTACTAACACAGTCTTTGACAAACAAATAAACAAAAAAACCACCCCAAACCCACACCATTTCGTATGACAGATATGGAACAAAAAAAATCTTAGCCCTCAGAAATCTGTTCCAAAGCGGGACCAGTTTCCATATTCTCCTTTATACCCTTTCCAATTTCATAAAAAGATATATGAAAGATTACATGAAGTTTGACCGTTAGCATAAGAAAAATACATGATTGCGTTATTTGACAGTAATGCAAAATTGCTTCCTGCCTGTGTAACACTGTCCTCAACATTAAAGCAACCTATTATATTATAATGCTGCTCTGTAGCAAAACCACTTTACATGTCTGTCAAGCTGGCTGTGTTAGCAAAAAATTTTCTGTTCATTCTAGATGTGTGGGATGTGAGCATTTGAATTACTCTGAAAAGAAATTCCTTCTTGTAGTGTAATTCTCTGGTCTGTACAATCATCCTTTTGGGCCCTTCTCAGTGCTCAGCCAAAGGCTGTTTAGAGTGGAAGTACCAAGTTATGGTTCAACAGGATAGTCTCATTGAAACTCCTCCTGCTCTTTACATGGAATATCAATGATGTTTTAGCATCCTTGATTAACACTTTCTTAAGCTATGAAAAGTCTACAGGAAAACTCTAATGCTGAAGTTCAGTGTGGTGTTTATCACAGCGGTAAGGGGGCAATCAACACTAGAAGTACCCAAAGGGAAAAAATGAAACCCCTCTTACTGTGAAAAGTGATGGGGTACGCTCAATATTCAGAGGGATCTCATGTCACCAAATGGCATATAGTAGCACCAAACAGAAAACACATTTTATCCTTCTTCGGAGAGGAGGACAAAAGGACCAGAGAATGAGGAGAGGCTTAAATACAGCTGGAAGTTGGCATCTTAAAAGAGTGCAGGCCACACATGTCTGCAAAACTCTGTGTGGTTTCCACTCCAGTAATGGATAGTATAGTCAGGAACTGGAAGTAGCTGTTTCATCGTGGTGCTGTCAGTGCCTACTACCTTAAAGATGACATTTTTTAAAATCAGTTATATTTCTTGACGATTCTTCATGGCATGAGGTTGAAGGAGTTTCATTCAGTGGTAAGACAGATTTTTCTGTGCTACATACTTCATGCAGAGTGTAAGAAGCAGCAAATTTTCTACACTGACCAAAGAAAAAGACTCAATGCGGGTGGCTACGAGGCTCATTCTGCTGACTGCTGCAGCTCAGGGACCACTTGCTCTTTCTAGTTTTGCTCTTGATTTGCTGTTCCACAAATATACCTACAGACAGTACCTCCAAGAGGCTGTTGTTTTAAAGCCACTTGCATGGTGGCCAGTTCTGCCTGAATTAATTTCACAGCCTTTCAATAAGTTATTTTTCAAGTGTTGTGTGATCCTTCTAAAATGTTATGGTAATCCGTTAAATAGCACTGTACAGTTTGGACTCTGAACCTATTTTGCTAGATGCAATGGTTGTAAGTTTCCAATTAACTAAAAATTAAGCATTAACCAGAATACCTTAATTGAAAAAAAATATGAAAACAATTAATTTTTACAAATAGAAATTAGTAAAGTAAGTCTAGTAATTAGCTCTGATAAAGCTGTACCTTGACTCACTCTCTAAACATTTGTAATGCCTAGGGCCTTTCTTAAGTCACTCAAGCATGACAGTTTCTTTCAGCCACATTAACTTTCTGTAGCAAGTGGTACTGAGCTTGTTCACGTATAATTTGCTTATGTTATGCCTTTTTGCTTACTCACATGACTAAAGTACTTTTCTCTCCACACAGTGGCATTACCAAGGCCCTGAGTTCCCAAGAAACATGCTAGGAATACAGATTATAGCTTTCATATTTGGTTTCTGTGGGCTGGGAGCTGCTATTGCTGCTACTGCATCGAATGAGTGGAAAGTCACTAGTCGAGCATCATCTGTTATCACTGCAACCTGGGTTTTCCAGGGTCTGTGGATGAACTGTGCCGGCAACGCACTGGGTGCTTTTCACTGCAGACCTCACCTTACTATCTTCAAAGTAGAAGGTAAGTAAGCATAATTTAACTGGAACATATGGAAAGCCGTGTGTATTGCAAGATGTGAGCCTGAGGAGAAAAAGATTATTTTGGCTTGTGCAAGAGATTATGTTTAAAGCATTGTGATGAATATAAGTAAAGGAACTTGTAGGCAGAAAAACAGAAACAACTTTGTAGGAATGATATGTATTCCAAGAAAGACAGTAAGCTCTACTCTGTGGTGGGTAATATGTGATAAGTATACCGGACATAGTTTCAGGAATACACTATCAGTATCAAACCACTGTTAGCAAAGAAAAGGACTAAACTGTCTTGCAGCTCTAATTTCCATGCAAAAATAAGCATCCTGCTTGCTGGATGGCATGAGGGAGAAAGATAGCAAGGTCTGTGACAGATATCAGTGCACTTTTTAGTATCTGAATAAATAAGATAGCAAATAACCTCAGCCATGAATACTATGCAAATATCCATATGCTGGGAATTAAGTGCACATGTATATACTTGCTGCATCACAGGCTGGTAATTTAACTTCAAAGATAAAAGGTGTGCTGTTTCAGAATGTCCATCTTAATGGACAGTGTTGGATTTGTAAGCCATCTATCAGAGCATAAAAACAAATGGGGACTTCTTGCCATATGTCAGAAAGCTGTTCTCAGAGACAGGGACTAACTAAGAGTGTACTATGCAATGTGTTTCATGTTTTGCTCTGTTCTCTGTTTGCTCTTAAGCCTTGAGACAGTAGACAAGATTGTGTTTTCAGTGAAACTGTGTGTAAGCAGCCATGACAGCATGGGCTGAAGGACTCCTGTTTCCTGGATGTGGGCAGCATATGAGCAAGATGGAGTCAGACTAGAGTAGGAAAAATCCATTAAGGCACTGGTATTTTAGGGATCCAGAAAAGAAATCCAGGCTAGGTAGAACCTGTCTTCCAAAGCTTTTATGAGACCAGAAAGAAGCTTAAGTCTAAGATATTACCAGCCGGTGGCTGAACAAGATATAAAATGTACTGTTGCATGGTTGTTACCGTATTACATAGACAGGGCCGTAGACTTGCATACATATGGAAACATGGAAACTTGGGGATGTTACAGATCCTTACCTATTTTTGCCTCTCATGCCCCTGACACATCAGACTACATGCTGGAATACAGGTCTACTCATACATGTACAGAAGATTTGGGGATAAAACTTAGCCTCATTTTTGTACACATTTTATGATGCCCTGCTTCAAACCATCCCAAATTACATGAGGGATGTAAATGGATAAGACGAGTTTTACTTCTTTTGAAGCATGCTGTTCATCAAAAATTACTTAAAAAGCATAGAAACTCACACATACTTCTTAAAAGTGAATATTGTATCTTTGCAAGTAACTATTTATGAATTATTTCTGCCAAGATTTGAAGAAAAAACAAACAAGCAAACCCAACAGATCTTCTTTCCAGGCATTGTTTAAAGCAGTAATAACTAACAACTAGAAACTACCGTTATTGCTATTATTAGCAGTACAAAAGCTGCTTCCAGAATAATCAGCTGGAATGTATTGTTGCTATTAGTTTGATCACTGGTTGATCGAAACTTGAATAAACAAAGTACTCATGTTATGTGTATTTAAATATATACTTAAGCATCTGAATAATATTTTTCTTACTTGTTTTTTAGAAGAACACAGACAAGAAATTCACAGCAAATTAAAGTAGCATACTATTGTTAGAGAGTAACAAGCTGCTGTAATGACATTTAGAAAGTCTAATTTTAACTCGGCAATGCACGTACTAGCAAAGGGTAATGTTACATGTGGCATAAACTCTACTGGGAAAGAGTGAGGTATTTAGTTTGGAAAACCTGCTAAACATAAACTCCTGATAATCCAAGGAAAACGAGTTCCGCAGGGAAAGAGCTTTGCACTGTCACTCTGTCCTACATTGTAAAACAGTAAAAGGCTCAGATTAAAGAAGTAATGAACTCTCATCTCTTTCCTCAGAGCTTCAGTGTATCATCACAATTGGACACACTGACGCCAGGAAGGGCTGACAATATAACTTTTTTTTCCTGCACATTCATTTTTTTATGGAATCAATTTGCAATTTTTCCTATAGCCAAAGATAAGTTACATAAGCTCCTCATTCCATTCCTATATATCCATCTTCAGGTTACCCTACAGAAAGTACAAGCAGTAACAGTAACATTATTATGTTATATTATGATATGTTATATCCTAAGTCACTTCTTCTCCAAAGCAGATTCATTCAATCATTAAGGGTTTGATTGCAATTTTGTGAGGTTTTGCAGGAGAGGTTTCTGCATAAGCTCTATGAAGTTTTAAGACTTTTCCCCACCCTGTTTTTCAGAGCAAGCCAGACTCCAGAGATCTTTCTCTGAGCAGGATTACCCTGCGGTCACAGGCAGTATGTAGGTATTTACCAGAACTGACTTTCAGCTAAAGGACTAGTTGTGCTGATAGGAGCACAGCCAAAGCAATAAGAGCTCAGCTTCTGCAACCCAGCCCACATACAGGTCTTGAGGGGTTCATGTTTCTGGAAGTCTGTGTCAGCACGGCCACACTGCGAACAGTATCCAGAGCTAGCTGAGCTGTTGCCAAATGTACATGTACCTTCACATGTACAGCCACGGTGTACAGTTCTACTGCAGTGACTGAAACATTCTGATGAAAGATCCTGGAGGGAGATCCTGGATAGCAATAGCGTTGCAGCTACAGTCATTTAAGGCAACATTTGTGGGAAGAATCAGTATCTTTTATTAAATCATCTGCTTTGGGAGAAGTATGCAACAAAGTCATTCATCATATCTGACACAAATGCAACAAGCTTCAAGCTAAATATTATCTGGGAACATTGTCTCGTCAGTTAACTTTGTTATGATTATCAGTGCATCAGATACATGCATGGAAATTATATGATCAAAACCAAGGGACAATTACTCTCAGGCATAAACTCACACAGTCAATAAACACCAGAAATTAAAACTAGCACTGAGACAATATTGTTTAACAAACCAAATAACCTTTGATTCACAGCTCAGTCCTTGTCAGTAAGAGAGGTCCACAAAGACCCTTCCGAGAGTAAGGCTGGGAGCTAAAGCTCTGGATTTGTGAACTCCAAAAAGATACTGCCTTTTTATGGCAGTGTCCACTCACCCTGCCTCCTGCTAACATGTCAGTGCTTCAAAGGCAGTAGTTAACCTCTTTTCTTATTCCTCTCAGTGTGCATCATCCTGAATTCTTACAATAATGGAATTCATAAGATTTGACAAGAACTATCTTTTAGCTGTCTAGCACTGCTTAGACACTTTAGATAATTTTAGTTAATTTTAGTTAATTTTGTTTTGGTGATGCTACAGCAAATTCACATAAAAATACAGAATTGTAACTGGCAAAGTGAGCTGTGTCCACATCCCTTTGCAGGCACACTTCCTTAGTCTATCAGGGCAGCTACTAGGCTTCTTCAAACAATTAGTTCAGCATTTGATACTCCTTGCCTACGGCACTGTTTCATGACTTCTCTGCATGTTCTGGTTCTCCACGCCATGACTTCAGGGAGGTATACCATAAAGCAGAAGAAATGTGCTTCCTTGAACTTTTGCTTTTAGAGCCTCAAGTCTTCTGCTGACATCTTGTCTGTGCCTCTTTTGATGGAGCCTCGCGGGGCAAGTAGTGCTCCTTGATGGTAGCCAACGTGGAAAGGGCAATGCCCAGATGTTCTGGGTCACGTCGGCAGACAGATTCATAGCCGCTTTTTCATGATGCTGCAATGCAGCTAAACAGTGGAAGGAAGCTGAAACAAGGCAACTGCTGTTGCAGCACCTGCGCCCAAAACAGCCTTGAGTAGTCAAAACACCATATGAGTTCATCAGGGTGGAGTGAGCAATTCCAGCCGACTTCAGGGTGACACTAGCAACTTTCCCAGAGATCTCAATGTACAGCAGGAAAGGACTGACATGAGTGTGTCCCTTACTAGACAGAAACTTACTGCCAGGGAAAACACACTATCCATTTGATCGCTGCCCATCAACTATCCATGGCAGCCAAGACCAGGTTTCTCCTGAGCCTAAGAGGAGAGCACTTGGTGCTCTATCCTCCAGCGGCCAACACCACGGCTATACACACATCCTAAGTGAGGCTGCGTGAGGGCTGGGGACAGACATTCTGCAGCTGCTCCCGGCTGCTTGACACAACCCCGTGCCCTGCCCGCAAACTGCGCTCCTCTCTCCATGGTGCTGCATGAGCGGCCCGGGGGAAGCGCCAGCCGTGCGTGCGGGTGGTGCCGCCCCGCCCTGCCGGGGACAACCTGCTGCCCTCCCTGTCTCCCTCGCCTCGGCTCCGGCTCCCCCCGGGTGAGCGGGCACGGGAGAGGAGCGGGGTTAACTGCACCCAGAGCCGGGGCAAAGCAGCGCTGTGCGCGCTCTTGGGACATCGCAAGGGGACAGGACCGCGCCGTCAGAAAGGGGTGGGTGGCTGCGGCTGTCATCAGGGAGGGAGACATCCACAGAGGAGGCTTTCTTCTGGCTGACGGCCAGCCACCAAAGGCCTCTGCCGAGAGGTGCTCCGGGCTCTCAAAGGGACAGAGGCACGGGGGCTCGTGGTTTAACCCCGGCTGGCAACCACACGGCTGCTCGCTCACTCCCCACTCCTCAGCGGGTAGGGAAGGAGAATCAGGAAAAGGTAAAACATTAAGAACGAGTTAATAATTGAATAAAATATTATAATAATAATAATAACAGCAGTAACAACTGTGATAATAGAAAAGAGAGAGAGGGATAAAACCCAAGCAAAACAGGTGATGCACAGTACAATTGCTCACCACCCACTGACCAATGCCCAGCTCATTCCTGAGCAGCGATCAGTCCCTCCTAGTCAACACTCCCCAGTATATATACCGAACATGATATTCTATGGTATGGAATATCCCTTCAGCTATTTTGGATCAGCTGGGCTTCCTCACAGTTCTGGTACACCTCCTGCCTGGTAGATCATGGGAAACTGAAAAGCCCTTGATTTAGGTTGAGCACTACTTAGCCACAACTAAAACATCAGTCTGTTATCAACATTATTCTCATACTGAATCCAAAACATAGCACTGTAGCAGCTACTAGGAAGAAAATAACTATCACAGCCAAAATCAGGACAGGGGGATCCAATATTAAGGTTAGAGGATAACTGTGTTAAAGAACTTTCCTGTAGCAAGCAAATCTTTCTAGGGAAGGTGCTAACTGAAGGGAGGTATGATTGATTAGTGTTCATTAGGCTGAGTCACCCCTCCATTAAGCTTTTCTGCCCAATGAGTACAGCATCCATTTGGTGATCTAGAAAAACAAAGTCAACACAGTACTGGCAAAAGGAAATATACACTAGGATCAATAGCTCAAATTTGGGAAAGGTAACTATGAAACACTGACAGAATTCCCCTGGGACTTTTTTTTTATGGCTTCATTCAAAAGTACTCTCCATTTCTCAGCTGGTTGAGAAACTGCTCAGTCACTGTTTAGGCTGATTGAAATGCTGTTTTCAGCATGGGGTCTTTTGTATATGCATAGAAATAGGATGTCAGATCTTGCTAATAAAAGGTTCTCCACTCTCACAGTTTGCCTCTCCATTGTAGCAAAGTTCTTTCCAAGCTCATGGCCTCTGTTCTGACTCAAGTCTGCATTCTGCTCAAACAAGATAGCCTGAAACACATTTGGTTCCTAGAGGAGGCTAGTAATGCACTGGAGGTCATGAAACATCATGACTATATACAGCAAATGTCTTTGGAATCTGTTATAATGCATACCATTGCCCACTCTCCCCCCACTCCCAAAAATGAATGAATAATGTAAATTAAACAGTTCAGCTTAGGTAGTAGTTAGTCTGAGACATAACTTATCACTATCTTATCATTAGGCTCATTTCAAGTTAGAAAAGTAATTTATTCAGATGCAGCAGAGCAATTCATAAAGCAGAGCCATGTTTGACTTAGCAGTCCCTGGCAGCACTGATATGAACTGAAGAAAGGGGCTAACAGCCATGTATCCAAGACATTGTTCCCCCAGGGAGCTCCAGCAGCAGTTTTGCAGTATATACAGAGCAAAATCCATTGCTTCCATAGGGTGGTAAGTTCCAGAGGAAGCATCCAGAGCCCAGGAACCCCTCAAGAGGCAGGACAACTCTGTGAAACCTGGATTTTTGGATATCAGTGCTGACAGAGATCTTTAAAAGATTTAAATCTTTTTCATCTTTAAAGATTTTGAAGTGTTTCTCAAGGATTTCTGCTGCCAAATTTTCTTTGCTCTTTGAGCTCTTTGATTCCAAGATTTTAATCTATATACTCTGAAAATCCATGAATCTAAACCACAATGAATCACTACTTACTGCTGTTTACTATGAAGACTGTCTGGCTCTGGCCAATTACTTGAACCAGAACAGTCCAGAGCTGTGGGCAGACTGGAAAGTTGTGTGCCTACTGGGGGATCTGCAGCCAGAAAGATACGCAAAGGCAGTCCAAGAACTGCAGGACCAGACTGCACGGGGCCAGATGGAAAACACTCAGGGTGGAGGCTTTCATAGATCACTGCCAGTTCTGGAGAAACTGATGGCAGGTTACAAAGGACAGACTCTGACACTGCTTTAAAATCTTCAGGGTTACAGGAAAACACAAGATCTTGCAGATCAGTCCTCCTTTTTAGCTTGTTTAACACCTAATGATTTGACAGCATTTCCGCAATCCTCTTTTTGTGCTATGAGCCTTCTGTCTTCTCATCGCACAAGGACAGAGGTTACAGTGCTGAGATTTTTTTCACTTTTATCTAGACCTGGACAAGAGTAATGTTGCTTGTGTTTCTCTTCAGTCATCCTTACAGATACTCTCCACTCAGAGTTGTCTTCATTTGAAGAAAATCACTGAAGAAACCTGAAAGGTGGAAAGTGCTGCTATTTGCTAATATGGTGCCCATGCAGCTGGTGCAAGGACAGGAATGCACAGCTTGTTATTGGGGCATGCATAACAAAGTTCTTTCATCTTCTAATGCTCACGCCAGGATAGATTGTTATCTCTGCTTTGCTTTTAGCTTTTCTACATAGCAGCAGAGAGTGTACTGGAAAATGAATAGGACTCTGCCCTAATTGGTACGAAGCCAATGTCTTAAAATACCTCTGTTCAAACAGGTTTTGTACCCTGGTCTGCCTTGTGAGCACTGAGGTGGGTGCAGGGAGCTTCCCTCTGGATTAAGTTGAGGAGCTGAAGGCCGATGTATCTCTTCTAATCTCTTTAGCAGTCATGCTACAACCACAGCTTCATTCAAAGATAAAATCCATTTCATTTTAACAAGTCCCTGCAGAAGGAGGGGAAAGGAGACCTAGCAAAACCAACTGTGATAGCTGGATGGGTAAGAGTAGGAGAATGAAGTATTGAATTTGTAAATCATTAAAGCTGAGGATTTTGAAATTCGCACAATTGAGATTAAAGATTTTAAATCTTTAGTTTTCCATCATGGAGTGGTGCAAGGGAGAGGAGAGTGGCTGAGTAGCAAATACCTTGAGAATGAGTATGGGGGAATGTAGAGACAAAATATATGTACATAAAAATCTCTTCTGTGGGTACCTCATGGAATTGGCTTGGCAAGTAGGAGTCACATGCCCAATGGTAGAGAAAACAAATCACTACATAGTCAACAGGGATATTAAATCCCTCAGTGCATGTGTGTTGTTCTATCTCTCATAGTACTTACACATAGTTTTGCAATGTAAAGCAAGATGCCAGAGGAGCACAGCCATTTTATTAGAGCTATGCACATGGGATTCCTCTCCATATCCCACAAGTCCTACAGTGTCTGGTTATCCTTATAAGCTTTCCCTGGAGTGGGGGCCATGGGACTCTCTGGTGGTTTAGAGGTTGGTCAATGTGTTCTCGTCTGTGTTTCATTGACTCAAATTAAATCAAATGCCTGGAGCAGAGGTGATGTCAGGGGTAACTCAGGACTTCAGATCCTGACTTTTTCAGGGTACTTATTACTTGGCTCAGTCCTGGTGCCTGTTCTAGGCAGGGTCCTCTGGCTGTGCCCAGCGGATGACAAACAGGAGAGAGCACACCACCTCAGATCGCTGTGCCTTAAAGCAGGACATTGTTAAGTGCCAGAGCCCTTTTCAGTTGCTGAATTGAAAATATTTATGTTCAATTTGGCAAAGCACATACTGAAATTCAGGTTCATGCAAAGTTCCGTAAGAACATTTTGTTCATCTCCGCCCTTAAATACCATGTCCTGGTCACCCAGACATATGCTATTTACATTTCTAAAAAGGACTTG
Source organism: Grallaria varia (assembly GCA_013396735.1). Taxonomy (NCBI): domain Eukaryota; kingdom Metazoa; phylum Chordata; class Aves; order Passeriformes; family Formicariidae; genus Grallaria; species Grallaria varia. The sequence continues at coordinate 634,319 of VWZG01005112.1, forward strand.
AAACAGTAAAAATAACAGAGGGACTGAAGACTTCTAAAGACCATGCTCAACAATCTATTGATGTATTCATTTAACAGCTATGTTTCTTTTTTACTGTTACCTTTTCTAAAGAAAATGGGTGTCAGTCTGGAGGTAATTAACCAGGCTCTAATAAAACACCTCCTGAGGACTAACTTGCTTAAAGATAGAATTTTTTAACTCCACATCCTGAGCTACAATTTATGTTGTACTATTGAACAGTTTTCTATAAATCAAGACTTCTATGTGGTAGATTTTAAAACCATACACCATTAGCTGGATATGTCATTAAGATTATTTTACGTTAGGCTCTAAAATTTTACTTCTAGCCCTCCAAAAGTTAATTATGCAGACTCCACTGGTATTTGAAAGAGTATGATTGCATACCCTGATAGTCAAAATGAGAAGCAGAACTGAATACTAGAAGAATCTCGTGAATTTCATAACAATATATACTGATTTTCTACCAGGTCCACTCTACTAATTTTTATAGTTGCGGTTATTTTTGTATCCAGCTAAGATGTGAGGCTACTCTTCTGTAGATACCAGTCAGACACAAAGACATTTCTAGGGCTTATATTAAGGGAAATGCACACTGATTCATATTTCCAAAGGAAACAAGAGCTCAGAAGTTCTAAATTTCCGCTGCAGATGGAAATCTGCCAAAATCTTCTGTTATTTGGAGACTGCCTTTTCCTTCTTCACAAATGAATTACCAAACAATAACACAGAAACTTTTATGTCACATAAAAGCCTTTCTATTGATATTTCATCCTGTAAGTCACAAAAGCAGAAAGCAAACCCCAGCCAGTAAGAAACAGTGAAAGTGACTCACTGACCATATCTCAATGTGGTGTTTATTGGGTGACCAAGAGAACAGGACTCTCTGCAGGTATAAACAGATTCTCCACTGCAAGCTTACCATGTGCCCAAGCTGCTGCCTCAGGCTGGCATCCCATACCAGCAAACATCACACCACATACTGGGCACTGAGTCAGCCACCTTTTGTTAATAAGAGAAATAGTTATCTCACAAAGTGGGGAAAGAGGTACTTTAAGTAACTATCATCAATGGCATCTGGCTTTTCCATATGGTACATCCTTCCAGGAGGCATAGGGAGCTAAGCTGAGGTAGAAGGTGGGATAGTCAAAAGCAAAGAAATAATCTACAGATGGAAATGTGTGTCCCTGGGGGATCAGGAGGCCCCATACAGTAAAGCTACCTTCCCCCAAAGCAAATGAGAGGCAACATGGTGAGAGATGGTGAGGTTCAGTGCAGAGTTACAGCAGGAAGCAGAGGTTGTGCTTCTTCAGTGAGAACAAAAAGCTTGTGCTTCTTCAACTCTGTGTGTCTTGGCCATTTTCCAGCTTGTGGTCCAGGGCTCACTCTCAGAGGATCTCTGTTGGGTCTCTGTGGCTAGGACACCCTGCACTGCCATAGCCATACTTTGGCTTGGGCTTCACTGGGGGTGCAGACTCCCCAGCCCATGGGTCAGCTAACTTCCTTCTGAGCAGCAAAGCTCCCCTGCCCTGGCTGCTGCTGGTGGTCCCTCTCGAGGGACTGTGCTTGGCAGAGTACACAGAGAGGCAGGAGGACAGACAGGCAGCTGAAACCAGCATCCTTCCCTGAAGGCAGCAGTTACTGTCTGTGGGCAAACTCCTGCCCAGACAGGTGTCTTAGGAATGCAGTGAGCTGTGAGGGGGATGGCTGCATGGGGTAGTGAGTTCTTCACCTCTCTCCCCTCAGCATGCATGGAGCAGAACACTCTGTGTTAAAAGGAACAAGCATAAACATTTCCAGCCAAGGTACTTAATGCAAGTCTTTTTGCCAAGTGGCTTCACTACCTTCTTTGGTTAAGGTTAAGAGAAATGTTGTTGCTCAAAGGAGAAAACAAGTGGAGGTGTTTTCCCTCCTCACCCTTCCTGTCTGCAAATTCAGGCATCTCTGGTCTCCAATTCCTTATAAACAAGTGAAGGAGCTTTTGTGGAGCCTGTTGATAAGAGGTACTCCACACCACCCTACATCCCACTGATTTTTATTATTATTTTTATGTACGCAATAATATGCAAAAGTTTGAGTAATTCCTAAGGTCACTCACTAGTTATGCTGCAGTGTGGTGATTGCTCCAGGTACTGCAGAGATCTAAGGGCAAGCACAGGGCACACTAGGACACGACAGGTTGTCAGAGCTAACTGATAATATTTGCACTTGATCAGCAAGATCTATGTGTGTGAGACTTGGACATAACCCAGTGAAAGGCGAGTCAGGGAGATAGGAATGGCTTTCTCCTGCACTCCCCTTTTCTGGAAACAGTTTGGAAGGAGATAAAACACCTGCAGACAAGGAAAGCGAGTCTAGTGCACAACAGCTGGGTCATGGGGCAGGAAGAGAGATCCTGAAAAAATACAGAGACTGCAGCCATCCAAAATACATCAGACCATTAGGAAAGCAGAAAATGAGCTTGTGAGGTGCAAGCCTCTGCCTTGACCTGATGGTGACAATTTGGCCACCACTTTCTGAACAAGAGGGACTAGACCCAAGTTTTCCTCACCCTCAGCAAAGGCTAACTGCTCAACTGGGAGAAATGAGATAATTTCCAAAAAAATCCACCATTTTAATCAAGAGAATGAGTGGGAGTTTTTATCTAAGGACTCAGTGCTTTCAACCACCTGTTCTTTACAATTCTACCACCTTGGATAATCTCAAATAAAAATCCGTGTCTAGCAACAGAGCTCCATGTTGCACCCACTCACTCACACAGCCTCACAGCAGATAGTTATAGTTCTTAATACTGAATGGAAAGCACTGCTGAAAAAGAGACAGGAACTAGGAAGCAAAGAAATGTATTTTAGGTGTGCAAGGCTCCTGAGTAGCTCTTTAAAAGAAGAAAGAATGATGAGGAAAAGTCTGTTTCCAAATAAGACATATTTCTATTATGTATGAGTCATAAAAAGTAATTTTTAGAGCCAAACATTTTTTTACTGGCATCGCTCACTTTTCTCAGTAAGTAAAAGAAATAACATTACTTCAGGGTCTGAAGTTCATTGGGTTACATCTGCTTTCACTCAGTTCCACCAAGAGCAATGTTTTATAAATGGATTTATTTCTTTTTATTTTCCTTTTCTCTCAATATGTTTGCAGCCCTACTGTTTCCTTCATGCCAGTAGCAGAGACAGGATCATAAATAAGGTCAGTGCTGTGTCTGTCCTGGTAGTTGCTCTGCTAATGTTAAGTTTTTACAAGCTATCGTCTCCTTTGCCTCAAAACATCTGCCTTTTCCTTTCTAAATCACTTACTGGAAACTCAAGAGAAAAAAAGATTCCCTCAAGCTTCTGCTCAGCTATGGGGGCTGTGCAGATGGACCAGCAAGGATCAATCCAATATCCAGGATCCTCTCAGCTGGAATTAGACAATGCATGACATATAGATTGTACTGTGTTGCAAAAGGAAAAAACACAACGTGTTTGTAAAAAATCGGTTGTCAGTAAGATGTGAGGTGGCTTTTGCTTGGCCGAAGCAAAACCTCTGCTGCAGTAGTGTGTCCAGTTTGGGTACTGCACTGGAAGCAAGACACAGAACACTTGGAAAGAGCACACAGATAAAAGCAACTAGAATTCCTCAAGTTTATGAAACATGACCTATGAAGAAAGACTAGAAGATTAAGACTGTTTAGTCTAAAGAAGAGTAGACTAACTGTAGGGACAAAAATAGCTTTCAAGTACATAATACGTGGCTGCAAACAGGAAGAGCATAATCAGTTCCCTATGTCCAGTGGCAATACCAGAGGAAGTGGTGAGTCTGGATTACCACAAAGATTATTAGCAGTTTTAGCATTCTACCCCAAAAGCAACTGCCCTTTTTTGTCTGTCTATAGGCTGCTTACCTCTAACCCTTCACTTACTTGTGTTACTCTGAGGTTGTGTTACTCTGTGGTCACCTGAACCAGCTCAGCCTTATACCCCATGGTCAGTTCTAACTGCCAGGAGTGAAATGTGTCCCCTGACATCCTTATCTCTTCTCTCTCTGCGACTTTGCCTTGCAGCCTCTTTAGGTGGAAAGCCATAATTCAGAAAATATCATTTTTAATATATATAAGGTCCATTTTTAGTAGCCTTTGATCTAAAAAGGTCAGTTGATATTAAATCCTCTTATGCTTTTTAATATATATTCCTACTTTTTGTCCTCTCACTGGTCACGCATTTTGATCTGTGGTTGCAGAGCACTGAGCTCTGTGCAACACATTTGATGGCCATGATTTGGCCTAGATATTGCTGAGAGATCTACAGCCCTAAGCAAAGGCAGCACACTCACATTCATCCTGTTTCACTCTTCTGTGCTGTTTTTACTGCCAAACAATATTCTCCTAACATATGTGAATCAGCCCAAAACGGAAGGCGGGTGGGGGCACACCACAATATAGGCCAAAATCTTCGAAGTACTTCGAAGTACCTGTACATTATCTTCCTTCTACCACGTATAAAAATCTTGGATGGCATGGGTCCCATAGTTCTTTCTTCCTACGTAGAAGATGTTGTCCTGATTCATTAGGCATCTGGAGCTAGATACAGACAAGGTGCTAAAATTGCTGCACTGGATCTTAAGCAGAGGTTTAGCGTTTATTCCAGACCACTTTAGACATCAGTGGTGTAAAATGGTGTGTGTGTACTAATGACCCTGTGATAGTCAACAGGAATAGGGAATCATGTCCCCTCCTAGGACAGTTTCCATCTTATCCCTGGGAACCACCTACACCAGATCAGAGGAGCAGTATAGACATTCCAACTGACAGCAAAGCAGATGGATAATTAGAGAAGGTATGGACATACTGGGCAGGATACAATGGAATTCTACTCTGACTCAGCAGATATCTGCAGGTGAATCCTACCCTATCTCAGATCAGCTGGATGTAATTCATACCTAGAACTTTCAATCCAAACAAGAGTGCACATGGAAAGCAGTTCCCTTCTCTTCTTCTGCAACTAATTTTCCCATATTTCACACCTCTCCTCTCTCCCAGTCTGTGCCGGAAGGGAGCAACACTTTCACCAAAGCTGCAGCAGGGGCAAAGCATTGCAGCCTTTAAAATGTCACCTCTCCATCCCACATCACTCAGTCTTCACTGAATAGACCTTTATCTGAGCAAGACTCAGACTGTGCCTTACGTGCACAGCCTTGTCCTCCTCTCCACACAGCCTAGGTGCCCCAATGAAATCCAAGTTCTTCTTTAGCCACAGTGTGGTGATGGACACAGAAAACAAATCTCTGATAGGGATTTGCTTAGAGCCAGGATCTCAATCATGCGAGAGGTAACACCATCTATTTTAAAAACAGCCCACTATGTATTCCTTTGATCAAGCTTTTACATAAAACATACTTTGTGTGCACACAAAGTCAAGCTGTCCCTCATTTCCCTTGTGAAAGATGCTTCACTTCTTGAAAGATGCTCCATTAATCCCAAACTGGTGGAGATGCAGTTACAGTGGGCAAAAAGGCTAATCAGGAGGAAGGGCTGGTTAGGCTCAGTTGTTTCAGGCTTTGCCATTACCAGGCAGCTTTTGGAAATCAATGGACATTTTCATGAAGTATTTAATAGTTAGAGTTCACTGAGACTATATAAACCCTTTCCAAAGGAGCCTTTTGCTGAGAAGTTGGCAGTATATCTCTGGCTAGAGTCAAATAAATTAGTCATCAAATAATTCAGTCATGCCAGCTATGAGAGTGATACCAAAATAAACAGAATGTTTTAGTCAAATCTATGAAACAAAAGGAACAGCAAATCTTATTTAAAATTCCACCATGTAATTGATGCATAATTAAACTTCTAAACATGAATGCAAGTGTGCTGATCCAGAATACGTAACTATAAAGATCATATCTTTGAAAGTAAATGGGGATCTCCGGATGCAATTAAAAGTAATTTTTGAGTTGCTGGTTCCAAGTTCCTACTAGCAAAATCCAAGAAATTCAAAGCCTGAGTAATTCTTATATTACTGCAATTTTGATGCCAGGGAAACTCCACAGATTTTGGTGGAGTTACATCAGACTCAGATTGCATCAGGCCAACAGAAGTTACTCCTTTGAAAATGGATTGTTAAATAGTTTGAAAAGAAAAGGTGAGAATAAGTTTATAGAAATCACATTCTACAGCTACAACAACAAAATTTGGGGCATATGTAACATATGGCAACATCAGTTGGGATAAGGCAACATGAATGCACATGTAAACAAGAAAGGACAGGCCATCACTCCTGTGCAAACTCACCAAATTCCACTAAAAAGAGACTAGAGAAGGTAGAAGACTTCAGAGGTGTAGTCTTTGGTAGAATATCATCAAGGAAGAGAAATTTCACATTTCCTCATGGAAATGAAGGAGCCTTGTTGAGATTTGGCAATGTGGCCAATAGTAGTTCTCAAGTTTGACTTACCTCTCTTTTACAGTTATTTATATACTATTGAATTCTATATCCATGTACTAATTCCAGCAATAATGTTGTGTTCTGTCTCTTGAAGGACAGAATTTTCTGTGCTGCTTTTATTATTACCATAAACCACAGAGATTTCAGAACTAACAAGGACTAGAAGGAAAATATAGCTCCATAGGATGCTTAGGACATTTGTGAACCTGCTTTTGCTTCCTGAGATATTTTCCCTGCTCTGCTGATGATCAGATATATTCACATATTTGGGAGAATACATCCCTCATGCAATGCTCCACAAAGGAACCAAACACAGGCATTGTGCTGTTTGGACTTATCAGGAGCCACTGAAACACGAACAAAAGCTTATCACTTATTATTGGCTTCTAGGAATATGTCTTGTAATTGGCACTGTGCAAACACAGAACACAAAGCAGCTCTGTCCCAGAGTATTTATAATCTAGGGAGCAAACTTCAGAAGAAGTGCGTAGGTTTATCCATAAAGGAGGAGGAAGAAGGAGGTGGGAGAAGAAGACCAAGCTTGTTTGATCACACTGCTACACAAAAATCAAAAGGAAAAAATCTTTTGGATTGGTGGGGTTTGTAGGCTCTTTGTAAGGCTTTTCCTCCAGGGCACTGGGAGTTGTCACAGAATCATAGAATATGCAGAGTTGAAAGGGACCCACAAGGATCATCAAGTCCGATTCCTGACCCTGCACAGGACCATCCCCAAGAGTCACATCATGTGCCTGAGAGTGTCATCCAAACAATTCTTGAACTCTGCCAGGCTTGGTGCTGTGACCACTTCCCTGGGGAGCCTGTTCCAGGGCCCAACCACCCTCTGGGTGAAGAACCTTTTTCTAAAATGCAAACTAAACCTCCTGACCCAGTTTCATGCCATTCCCTCAGGTCCTCTCACTGGTCACCACAGAGAAGAGATCAGTGCCTGCCCCTTCTCTTCCTCTCATGAGGAAGTTGTAGATTGCAGAGGGACCTCAACAAATGAGAGGGCTGGGCAACCAATCACGAACCATATAAAGTTCAACGAGGGGAAGTGCCAGATTCTGCACCTGGGTTGGGGCAACCCTGGATGTTTGTGCAGACTGGGGAATGAGATGCTAGAAAGCAGTGCCACAGAAAAGGATCTGGGGGTCTTGGTGAATGGCAAGTTGAATGTGAGTCAGCAATGTCTGGCATCCAGGAGGGCCACCCATGTCCTGGGGGGCATCAGGCACAGCATTGCCAGCCGGTCGAGAGAGGGGATTGTCCCGCTCTGCTCTGCACTGGGGCAGCCTCACCTTGGATATTGTGTGCAGTTTGGGGCACTGCAATGTGAAAAAGATATTATGCTCTTAGAGAGCATCCAAAGAAGGGCAATGAAGATGGTGAAGGGCTTTGAGAGGAAGCTGTATGAGGGGTGGCTGAGGTCACTTTTTCTGTTCAGCCTGGAGAAGAGAAGGCTTCAGGGAGACCTTACAGCAGCCTTCCAGTATATCAAGGGGGCCTACAGGAAAGCCAGAGATGGACTTTTTACAAGAGCATGCAGTAATAGGACAAGCTTTAAGCTGAAGGAGAACAGGTTTAGATTAGACCTAAGGATGAAATTATTTACTATGAGTTTCCTGAGGAGAGGACATAAGACTACAAAAGTTTTCTGGGAGAAAGATGTCTCTAAATTTTACTTTATTCAAACAAAAAATATGAGGATGAGAAGAATATGTGTAGGGAATATTTATGGAATTAGATGAAGACTGACATCTTGATCATAGAGATTCTCAGTAAATACTATGGAGGCAAAAAGTCTCCGTGGTGGACAATCCCCATGCTGTACCTTCCAAAATTATTGAGGAGGTTGTCAGTTGATATGACCAAGGAAGTGATAAAGATAGTAGTCCTCATTGATAATGTGCTCATACTTGCATAATTTGAAAGCTTTATACCATAAAACAAGTTGGATTTCCCCCTTTAGTACAGTTCATGTATCTCACACTGTTCTCTACTATTTCTAATGCAAGCATGGGAAGTAGGTTTCGATGTAGACACCAGTCTGGTCCTAATCATCTGAGCAGGAATGAGTGGGCCACTTATCCAAGCTTCTATGTTATACCCAAGAAGAAACAGATAATTTCTTTGAGCTTGTGTCTCCCTTTTCTGCTAATAATTTGTTTATAGAATCATAGAATTAATTGAGACTGGAAAACAGCTTCAAGATCACCATGTCCAAACTTTGACCTTTATTATCGTCTATTAACACATATATGACAGAAGCTTTTATGTGGGCAGTTATAGCTGAAACTAGGGTCCATGAAACAACTATTAGGGGAAGAATTTCATGTAAATGCATCAAGAACTGGCTTGCTGGCAAGATTAAAAATGTTGATGTGATCCTCTGGGATAACAATCTGTAGAAACTTGATTTGGGGATCCAAAAATTACTATCCACACAGAAAAACAAATCTTTCACACCTATAGACAAAATGGAGAGGGAAGTGTTACTTTATCCATGCACAGGTGTTTCTTCTTTCTCCTGTTCCTCTCACTGTTTATGCTGGCATGAACAACTGGACTTAACTTAGAAAGAGGAGAGGTTTTACAGTGGATAATCCTTTTTGACCTTGAAATGCCTGAGAAGGTGAACCTTGTTGTTTATCTGTGGGTTTTTTCCCCATGGATTTAATTCCTGTTTCTAGATTCAAAAGTTCATCAGTAAAAACCTAAAATCATTTTGTTAGGACGTTTACTCCAATTATGAATAAGACATGTAAGAGTATACAAACCCAGTAAGGTTTCCACAATATGTAAAGCATTATCAAATGTTCTTTACATGTTTCATCTAAAATGCTGTCTTGCATAACCCTTGGATGTTAACACATGTGATTGAACTTTAAACTTACACCCAGCCCTTGTTAATCTGCTTATAGCTTCCCTCAGCAATATCAGTGAAAAGGTATACAGCAAACCTGATGTAATTAACCTGGGTTTAGGTCAGTCAGGGGCATGACATCTCATTTAAAAGGGGGCTTCAACTTCTGTCATAAGCCTGGGAACTCCAGAGGAGCCTTAACTGAGATCACCTTGACCCATGTCACTTGGGGCAGCATCTGGCCTCAGAGAGGGACTGCCAGGGAGTCAGGTGCAAGTCTAAAAATAATATTACAAATAACATGATGGAATTGGGAATACTTTAATTTACATGCACATGGTTTCAAAAGCTCGTGCTGTAGTTCTGCCAGCAATATCAAGTGTCCTATTTGCTAGCTGTGCTAATGAAGGACCGAAAAGCAGCAGGTTCAGCACAGACCCCTGCAGATCCCTTCTGAGGGCATCATGGCTGGGAAGCTACTGATTATTCAGCAAGTGTTTGGTGACCTGCCATGGGGTGATTTCAACAAACCGCTGTTGTTTTTATTGAGTGTGAAAACACACATTATACATTTAAGTGCACCTTCCTACTCAGAGGGCCTTCTGCTCTATTGGGAAAGTAATTAGATTGATTTGACATGGCTAATCTGTACTGGCTAGTACACATCTCTTCATTGTTTTACAGGTACTTATGAATAGTAAAAAAAAAAAACCTGTTAAAAAAGCCCATCCAATAATTGATGCTTGGTGTATGAATTTCTAATTCCAGGAGTTTCTGCTGTGAGTATTTTTGGTGGGTTTGGTTTGTTTGTTTGTTTGTTTTTAAGTTTGGCCCTATTTGTCTTTTTCTTTGCTTCTGCCGTTTAAAAATTCTCCATGAGCCTGTGAAGGCTCCATCTGTGGCACAGCAGAGAACAGGGCAGACTGGTGATCAGGATTGTTCAGGGCATGCTCCAGAGCACGTATGCCTTGGGGAGAGACAGTTGGTGTGGCCCAAACTTAGCCATAAAATTTTACAACTGGCAACCAAAGTCCAGTGCCAGAGCTCACTGCTTGGACCTTCTTCGTAGAGAAGTATGCATGTACAGAAAATTGCATTACCTTCTTTAAAGCTGTTTCAAACTCATTATCTCATTCCAGGCTATATATAGGGCATCTGCCTTCTCCTAATAAAACAACAGCTCTGGTCTGCCAGAAGTGCAGCACACAGGCCAGCCACCTTGGCAGGTTGCGCACTGCGAAATTCCTGCCCCATCAACATGTCCCCAAGACATAAAGAGCAGGTAGCAAGGCAGAGAACTTTACCTATAGAGATTTTGCTGCCACTTCTGATCTTTAAAGATCTTTAAAATAATTTTCTGTCTTTAAAACACTTTTTAGCGCAAAAAGAATGCTTCAAACAGGTAGAAGTACAAGGTCACACATATCACAGCCCTTCAAATATCTAGTATTTAGAAATCACCCTTTAAGATTTTGGCTTTATGTCTGTATGTAGGTATTTTCCAGAAAACATTTTTGCCCAGTGCCTCACAGGAGAGCAAACAGAAGTCAGGAAGCTTCAGATCACATACTTACTTCAAATCATACCTTACAATGTCAGACAGGAAGGTGCTTCTTTCGAAACTCAAGGAGTAGCATTCACATAGTGCCCTGGATGCCCATGGTTCTTTATCGTCCCCAAATCCTACTCTCAAGTGAGCTTTTGAAAGCTAAAGGAAGATCCACCAGACAACAAAGCAGCAAGGCCTCTTGATGTGAAAAGATCAAGATCACATAGCTTGGATGTCCTTCATTTGGTGAGAGCTTTAAGACTGCACTAATGTATGAAGTGTTCAAATCTCACCCAGTACTACACAGGGACAGAGAGAATAAACCGAGTGTCTCAGCTTTGGGTTTTGTTTAACAAGATCTGGCAGCTTGTTCTTGCAAAAAGCTTGCCTCTTGATCTCTCCATGGATTCTTTGTATCTGCTTCCCTCTAAAGGCCATTCAGTGAATTATTGTATTACCCTGAATGTCAATCAAGTCAATGTGAAATCAATTCTCAGATGTATTCCTTATCTGGAGAGGTGTTTGAAGGAGATGAATAAATACTTAAAGGGCTGCTTCTTGTTGTAAAACAGATTAAAAGAAATAATGTTTAAGTAAATGCAGAGATTTATATCAGCAAGTAGAGGTTTTCATGATAAAATTTATCTAAAACTAAGTCTCAAGCATAGATGCTTTTGTAGTACCTCATTCCACAGAAAAGTGAACAACAAAAGTGAACTTGTCTGTCCTAGGCAGAAATTGGGATCTGGGCATCCTTGTTCTCAACCACATGCTCAGAGGAGTAAGTGATTCTCTCCAGGCATGCTGAGGCATACGAACTCTCAGGCACAGCTGCAGTATTGCAGCTGTTTTCTGTGATTCCAGTAAGGAACTTTCTGGTGTAGTAGAGCTTGTGTCTTTCTCAAAAGGTGAATTGCCCCTTCAGCTGAGAGGCTCAGATATCTCACGAAACTGAGGCCTTTAACTGAAGTGTTGGACTTCCATTGAACTCAGTGGATAAAGAGAATCCCAAACTGGAATGGGAGGCTAAAAAAATTGGTCATTTTGCCTGCTTGGTTAAGGGTGGGGGGTGGGGGAGGAAAGGGGGCATTTAAAGTACAGGTGTTTGTTATTTGGGCAGACCCTGAGAATTAGGATAATCTCCAAGTACACTTGTAATCTGAGTAATAATCATTGTCAACCAGCATTTATGCACAGCTTCAGCATTGTATAGGCATCTTTGGAGGGGAGGGGATCAAATTTTAGGTAAGCAGAATACATCTCACCAGTCCTCTCTGCAGAGGGAGTGCAGGAAATTACACTCCTGAATTAAATTAGATAAATCGGGGGCTGAAAGGAAGGCTTATATAACTTAGAGAGAAGGGAACAATTGAACTGTTTAAGCATAGGCCATCTTTAGAGTCCTTAGAATACCTGAAACTTTCCACAGGCCTAGAAAATACAGAGAAAACACAGGTCACTTACTGTGATTTACATTTAAAATTCGTGAAATACTGAAATTTAATAATACCTGGAGGCTTGGAAAGTCAAGTAGACTCATTCAACAATTCCAAATAATACAAGTAGAGTTTACCATGTACCATCAAGGGGATCAAACAAATATATAGGGAAAAATGAACAGCTTTATGGGACCTTGTGAGAGGGAGGCAGATGGCCACTTTATGCTTTCACCAACATGTTTGTTCCTTTATTCCTCTCTCTCTCATCAAAATGAGAATGAATCCTCACATCCAAAAATCTCTAGTGGTCATTTACAATTGTGGTACAGTTGAGACACATGAATCCTCAGGAAAATACTGTTCCTTGACACAGTTCCTTGAAAAATAAGGTGCATTATTATAGGGGACATATGATTTGCTCTATAACATGAAATTCTTCAACACAACACAGTGACAGCTGAGGCATCTGAAAGGGAAAAAATAAAGAGCAACTAGGCAGGGTAAAGTTGAATGAGTCAGTACAGAGGGAAGAAGTGATCCATATTTTTGACTTCAGCCTGCGAAAAGGAAAAAAATTATTACGCAAGAAAACAAAAGTGATGACAGAAGAGCAAAATGTAGCAAAGGAGTTCAGGAAATAAAGCAAGTAAAAAGCCACTCCCTCCCATAGAGAAGTGCCATGAAGTGCATACAAACACATGTAAAAACCCATCAGGTAACTTAGCTGAAGAGCATCATGATGGCAAATTTGCAGTGGACCTTACTTGGGCAGAGCATTAGTTTGAGGGCAAAACCATTCACATTGGAGCTTCCCTCCTACCCCACTGACTGCCAAAGAACAGAAGAGAACAGACATTTCCATACCGATCAGTCTGGACAGAATACATTTGTCTCAAAAAAATGCCCAACAACTCCTCCCATTCCACACAAAAAACCCCTTATCAGTCTCGTAACAAGCACAGGTTCAGAGCTACTCCCGGTGGGCACCTTATGGGCTGATTATGTTAATCAGCTCCCAGTTCTGCAAGTGCTGAGTGGTAAAGTCCTCACTCAGCTCCCTTCCTCACCACTCACTGAGTATGAGAACAACCAAGTACCACAGAGTGGAGGGGCAGCATCCCACCAGGTCGTCCTCCCAGGCATAGTAAATGATTCAATGAACAAGATCTGCATGAATAGGTATCTGAAGAGATGGCCATAATTCAGCTGAGGGCAGTAAGAGGGCATGCCAAGGCAAACACATTCCAGATGACTTGCAACACAGTGTAAAATTTCACTCTATCATAAATAACATAGTAAATGCGAATGTTGTATTTCCCAAGGCACTGGTCAGACATAACCTTTTCCCTAAAGAGCAGACATGGAGGAAATGTGTCATCTCTGCTCCTTAGCCCTGAACGGCAGATCAGAGGGATTCCTGCTGTGAGGATGACCATGCTATCCACTGATCCCACCTGCTGACTGCGTGGGTAAAAAAAGATGCTTCAAAAGCCGTGCACTCCAGCTGCCAGGGCACACACAGCACATAAATATCTGGGAAGACAACGAACAAAGCTGTATGAATTCTCCTTTCCTGATGTGACCTTTTCATGGTGTTCTTGCTGTCCACAGTACGGTAGCTTGATTTCACCATAATTTAAGGCCATATCCTAACACATGTGTGAAAAGGCAACCCACTTGTTATGCTGAAAGCAGATTTTTTGGTTGTGTCTATACCTTATTAGTCAACAGCTGGGTTCAACCAACCACAGGTGAAGTGAGCATCATATAAGAGGAGAGAAATCCTTCCCAAATTGTGACCACTGGGGCTGTCCGCAGACAAGAGACGACACAGAGAGGTGCCAAATTGTGGGTACTATGTGTAGTTCATCACTGGTCCAGAAAGTTGCTTTTCCAGAGGTGCGCAGTCACTCATTTCAGCAGCACTGCCTCTCAAGCCAAGCGATGTTTAGGAGGTGGGGCTCACCCAACTAACTTTAGCAGCCTAAAGAGGATGTCTAAGTTAATCATCTTAAACTCCTTCTGCAGTAAGTGAAAAAAGACAGGCATCCCCAGAGGCAATAAGGTCAATGGGCTACGCTCTGCAACTGTCCATGCACCAAATATAGAGCTTAGAGTCACTGGCTTAGGCTAAATCCTGAACTTTAGACAGCTAAGTTAAGAGAGGTGGATCCCACCCAAAATGAGCAGGTGGCTGAGGCTTGTGGTTCATAGGTGAGATCTGTATTTGTATTACAGATTCCTCATGGACTCCTCTGTATTCATAGCCCTGTTCCTGGAGAATAAGTCTTCCGTATAAAATGACCATATAACTCATTTTTCCATACCTTCCTACCTTCATGCCAAAACACTCCTAAGTGCTGAGAGGTTCTTCCTCTATGACTTTTCATACCTATGTTTTGCCTGACCACAGGCAGCATATTCTGACATTTCCATGTCTCCTGGATCCACAGGAGACAGGTTTCTTTTTTTCAGGCTTGTTCAAGACCGGTTTGTTTATCTCTTCTGTTTTCTCCATTTTTTTCACCTTCCACTACTGCTGCAGCCTGTGAATCCCCATGCTTCCATGCTGCTTGTATGGAATGCATCTAAGTGTAAACAGACCTATTCCTCTGTCACTGTGCAGAGTTTGGGAACTCATGGGAAATTAAGCTCCCAAAAACCTAGATGCCCTGTTGCTGTGAGGTCCTGGTAGCAAAATATGTTCAGTTCCAAGATCAGCGGGAGTGCAGAAAGACGCCTTGCCATTCAAGTTGGCAGGAGATGGGAGCCACCACCAATTTGCACAGGCATGGCTGGGAATGGGGAGCAGTCAAAACTCCCTGGGCGTATAGTGTGGCCAGACCTGCAAGGTCTCCATTTCAGAAGACCAGATTATGCTTCTGGGTATAGTGAGGGCCACTGGGGGTCTGCCTGACTCAGCCCATCACACAGGGAATGCTGGTGGTGGCTGCAATGCCCAGGAGTGAGCAGAAACTGCGTGGTGGGACCCCTGATGCAAATAAGGGCATAACTATAGCCAGTTTTGTGAAGTTGTGGATAACAGCAACTTCAGACCCAGCCTGCTCTTTGTGGAATGGCAAAAGGATTGGACACAAAAGGTTTATATATATTCTGGCATTATAGTCCTTTCCCCCAAAAGAAGTGGTCGGTCCACATCTTTTCATATCTGTGTGCTGTCCTATTGATCCTCCCTTTTCAAGCTAACACCTAACAACTCAGCAAAGCAAGGCTAAGAGTCAGTAAAATGCCTGACTTGATCCTGCCTTATCCAAGCTGAAGAAGAGAATAGGGCTGAAGCACAACTCATTTCATAAAACAGATCTCATTTTTTATTCCTGGCAAAGCATCTTTTCTTTCTGATGTCTGGAGGGAACTGATTATTCCAGTGATCCTTTTCACACCATTGGATAAGACTCTGTCAAAGATGTTATGACCAGGGCTAATACCCATTATGGGTCTGTCAGCAGTGCAAAGAGTAGTTTGTGATCTCTTTGCAATTTTAACACAGTCAATCCATTTGATGATGTGTTTATTTGCTATTCACTTGCTGATACCTAGCCAG
This sequence comes from Grallaria varia, assembly GCA_013396735.1. NCBI lineage: Eukaryota > Metazoa > Chordata > Aves > Passeriformes > Formicariidae > Grallaria > Grallaria varia. The sequence continues at coordinate 650,169 of VWZG01005112.1, forward strand.
CATCCAGCACGCTTCTGAGTGATCACCCAGCTCCAACATGTGACCATGTAGTATCAGCAGAAAGCAGATACCCTCCAAACACTTCTGCTGAGAGTATACAGAGTCTTTATACCAGTCTCTGGTAACTGCTTTCTCCATTTGAGTTTGTCCTGCTTATTTTAGAAGTTTGGATGAGGTGTCATTCAGCTGAATTGGAAGAAACCACTCAGAGACAGGAATGTGCAGATCCCAACTGAAAGGCTGTCCATACTCTCTTCATGCTCCTTTTCACACATTTCAATTTTCAGACAATGAACCTTTCACATAAATAGTCAAACCGGCAGCTCACTCTTTTTTGATAGCCAAAACTACCGTTCTTCCAAGGTCAAACTCCTTAGGTCCAACTGTTTCTGTTGCTTGCATTATCCGTCTGCCACATTTGCTTGTTCAGGGAGATAAGGCGTATGATGTAGCCCTGAAAAGTCCTTTTTCTTCTTACAAGTGAAATAATAATTGCTGTTTGCTTTCCTGTGACTGGATATAGGATCTGATTATGAGCTCAGAGCTGCATAAATCTTACCAGTGTAGACACTAATCGAGCGATGTCACTATAAAACTGCCATAGTTGAGATTATATTCAGACTTTACAGGTTGTTTCCTGCTCTGGATTTTCCAGGTGAACAGATACCAATAGAAATTTGAAAAAAAAAAAATCTCTGTTTTCCTTGAGCTTCAGTGTATTCACTTGGAAATCATACTTCACAAGAGGCCACAGTCTGGTATTAACTTTGGCAGCAGATAAATTCAAAATCAGGAGCCATATGTACTGATACTTGTAAGTGATCAGAAATGGTTAGTCAGCACATAAAAATTCTGCTTTAAGACAGTGAGGAGAGGACTTCACTGTACAGACTTTTTTTTCATATTTTATATGTACCAAACATTTTTTTCCAGAAGAGGGTGCAACATCTATCTCCAGCAATACAAAAGCACTATGTTTCTGCCAGCCTATATTTGTGAATGCCAAAACCTTTTCAGACTGTTTCTATCTCTATTTGTAAATATGGGATTTGACATTAAACACAGTTAAAAAATCTTGTCCTGTGACACATAGTATAGATGACTACAAAGAATCTGTTCATTGCTTCCTTTTACAGTCAGTGAAGTGAAATAGGCACCCAGGAACACAGTTCTTCCCATCTCACCCTGTATCTCTCCAGCTTCCTTTGACTATAGTGCCTGGAGCTCCGATGACTAGCCCAGATGTGGACATCTGCACTTTGGACATCCAAGTTAGACAGAATCCCACCTCCTCCATTTGCCAGGAAGTGCTCTACAGTGACAGGGTGGGACAGGGCTACCCATGCTGTGCTTATTGCCAAACACCACTTGTCATATTACATCATATTCACCACAAATTTAAATCAGCTTATGTGGAGTTCTGATTACTTTGTTTGTGAGACTGCTATCGATGTTGCAATAGAGAGCAGGATGAAGGGTCCCTTGCAGAGGTGTTATAGAAGTCATGGCTGGCAAAGGAAGGGAGAGGAAGAGAGGTGTCATTGTGGTTAGACCACATTGTTACTTATGCCAGCTGTTGCACAGATTGATAGCACTGTTTATTCAGGTGTCACCAATTCCTGTTATCATTTCACATGGCCTTACTGCTTTTCAACTTCACAAACTGGTGGATCTTGAGGACAGGTTTGAAAGCTTGAACTAAACCCTTCCTATTAAGCTTTCCTCACAACTGCTCACATGAAATCAAACACACATGGATCATTATTCAAAATAATAACTCATTTCAGAGATGTACATGTGTGGAGATTGTATCACCTCCACTGGATATGATACAATCTTCAAACGCAGTCATTCTGTGATTTATGCACTCACCAAGAGTCGCTTTCAGCTCGAAGATGTAACCCTGCCCCTTAAGCATATATGCAGCAGTCTTCACACAAAACCACTTCCGTTACAGCATACTCAGGTGCACAGCCAGCGTTGCATTTCTAGCCATGGTTCAGCCAAAGAGAGATGTTACATAATGTGCCTTCCTGTTGTCTCAGCCTACAAAGGTGGGGGAAATTTTGCATTTCTCTGGGAACCTTGATCTGAAGACTTCTTAGGCACAAAGGCATTTTAGCTTCACCCTTGTTCCCAGCAGGCAGGGATAGCTAATAATTATGTAGTAGTATTGTTTTAATTTAAGAAGCAACAAAACTGAGTCTAAAAAAAATTCATAAACATGCTAATACGTAAGACAAGGTCAACCCTTATCATCACCATTTAAAGATCCTTCCTGATAAGGGCATCAGAAAATGGGTTTGGAGCTGGAAACAGGATTCACAGCTGCTTCACACCTTCATTAAAATAATCCAATATTAACAAAGTAAATCCCTCTCTGATTGCTTCTCCTGGTGTTGACCCTTCACTGTTTCCAGAACAATAATAAAACCCACCAGGATTGGGCTCATAATGAAGAAAGAACCGCTGACAGTGAGTTTTGGATGTGAACTATTTAGGGACTTGGTCATGAACAGACATCAGATAAATAAGACTGCAGGTGCAGAAATAATTGTGCAAGCCAGTGTCTGGCTGTTCTGAGGGGAGACACTAGGCAGAGCAAGACTACAGCCCATTTACATGAGCCAGAAACTTCATCCTTTTAATAGACATGGCATGCTCTACCAAAAAGTACAAATTACTCCAAAATTACATGCACGAGAGAGTTATTATACAGGGTCACTATAAAAGCTTTGAGTACTCCCGAGATGGCAAATATATTGGGACAGTAGAGCTAAGTCACTGAAAGTGATGGAACGCTAAAGTGAAAAACACTGTATTGCAACAGTAGAACATTCTTGCACATATGCTAAACACTATCCTTATTGCCCACCTGAGTATCAGGAAGGGCTTGAGATGGCTTATAGCCAAGAGTGACTGCTGCCATAAAAGAAAAAAAAGTGAAATCAGCATCAAATGCTGGAAATCATCTGGGAAAGAAACTCAGAAACACCTCTCTATTCAAGGCTACTGCAGACCTATTGAAAACAAATGGACATGACTCAAGTACCTTACTTCCCCATGGCAAAAATTTCAGCTGTTGCACAAACAAATCAAGCCAGAATGTCATACTTAGCTGTAAATGGCTGTTTGAGTGGAGCTGATGAAAGATAGTGACCTGCAATTCACAACCAGCTCATTTGGGAAATGGTCTACAATGGATTACACACTACAACTAGTTCTTACACACCACAGCTAGTTCTAAACACAAACAGTGCAGAAGGAAAAGAAAAAAAAAGAGATGAAAAGCAAAATCCTAATAAAATTATTGTACCGGTGGGTACAATAGGTACCTTTAGGCCAGCAAAGCAAAGCTACAAAAGAAGTACCTCTCTGTTTTGCAAGTAAATCTAGATCATTCCCAATAAGGCTAATGAAATGCTGTAATTATTACACAGTCCTCTCACTTCTAGTAATTAAATATATGATGCATATACAGGTGGTGGGCAGTAGTATGTAGGAATATCTAATGCAGAAGAAATTCTGTGGATAAAGAGAAACCCTGTGATCAGACACTATTTGTAGTTGCTGTTGTAGATTTCTGTAAGGACAGGAAAAAGAACATTTCTATCTACTAAGGTGGGGGGTGTGTGTGTGTGTGTGCGCGTGCGCTGGGTTCCTTTAATCTCCTCTACTTATCCTAAACCTTTATTTCTCTCTTGCTATTTTATGAATTGGCTTCATCAGTTTATAATGGTAACACTTATTGATATGTGTATATGTTTAATATCAATGAGGAAACATGAAACTGAGGGTGATGGAGTTGTTGCCCAATAATTTTTCTCCTATATCAAGGAAATTGCAGTTTTGATAAGAGCCTGATCTCTTCCGAGACATAATATAAGGCAGGGATATATAAAAGTATTTGTAACACATTGGTTATACATATGTATATATATTTATATGTATGAGTGTATGTTTTCGCTTTATTCTAAGACATGAAAGATTTTCATCATGAAAGATCAGTGGCTGGTATTTCAGTCTGAAAACTTGCAGAGCAAATTCTGCTCTCAGGGATGTGCAACAGTCTACAACTTCCTCGTGAGGGGAAGGAGAGGGGCAGGCACTGATCTCTTCTCTGAAGTGCCAGGACAGTGACAGAACGTGAGGCAATGGCCTGAAGTTGCACATGGGGAGGTTTAGGTTGGATGTTAGAAGAAGGTTCTTCACCCAGAGGGTGGTTGGGCCCTGGAACAGGCTCCCCAGGGAAGTGGTCACAGCACTAAGCCTGGCAGAGTTCAAGGAGCTTTTGGATGACACTCTCAGGCATATGGTGTGACTCCAGGGAATGGTCCTGCACAGGGCTAAGGATTGGACTTGATGATCCTTGTGGGTCCCTTCCAACTCAGCATATTCTGTGATCCAGTGATCCTAGTCTAATGGCTTTATTTTATTTATTTGTGCATATTACTATATTCCAAGATGCCTGTGCCAGATAAAAGACTTGGGATAATTCCTCGGCATGATGACTATGTGGCATGAATCTTTCCCCTCAGTGCAGCTGTGGGCTTTGATGTACTCAGGGGAGGGCTTGCTCCACCAAGTTTAAAGTTCAGAAGTTCAAAGGCACTTCTCATTAGAAATTAACCACAACGCTTACAAACGAGAAGGGAACGATCTATTCCATGCCTGAAGAATTTTGCAGGGGCCATGCTCACAGCCAACAGACCACCAGCGTGCCGAGAAACGTCTCACAGAAGAAGGGTTGAGTTCAAGGGTAGCACAAACAGGCAAGGGACCTCTTACAGTCCTGTCTAGAAAAACAGAGCCCCTTGGCTTCTCCAAGCCTTGTTTGGACAGCAAATCTACAACACAAGCTGCTACAGGCTTTATTTACAGCTCTCTATATTGCTCCAGCCACATGGTAGATATCCAGCTGAATATCCAGATGGATGCCCACCCTCAGGGCATCGTATCAGTCCCAGGGAGTTCAAGCAAATCTTTAACTTTTCTGTCTTTTCTGGTGTGACATAGAAACCCCTATGCTGACAGATGGAGGCAGCAGGTTAATCACTGAAATGCATCTGGACAAAGAGCCTGTCAACTGCCAGGCATGCATCCAAGGATGCCGCTGCTCACTGCTAAAAGCCAAGAAACCCATCAGCACCTGGGAGGCTCACAGGGCAACCGGGCAGCTTCTGCTAGCACAAGACATTTGCTGGGGGAGCCACTGCTGGAGATGTGAGAGGGGCAGAGGACTGAGGGCTCAAAACTTGAGGATGCCTACCTGCTGAGCGACTCATGCCATGACTTACTGGGATAAGAGCAGACAGCCAATGTGCCCAGTTAGGTGGGAAACCTAGAAGGGCCCAGGACAATACTGGGCTGGTGGAGTGGGTGAACAGAGTCTGCTCAGTTGGTGCTCCAGGTATGAGGTTTGCTGGAAAAATAAGAAAATTAACTTTTGTTGGACAGAGGGGAAGATTACACTTTAACTGTGGCTTTTCATTTCAATACTTTAAACTCAGTCCTCAAAACCCATCATGTCTTTCATTTCTCTGATCACCCTCTATCGAGCTGGGGAATAACACCTGCCTGGGGTGGGAAACCTTTGGCCAGCATCCCTTCAGAGCCAGTGGCTTTAAACAGAGAGAGCCTGCAGACAGGAAAGAGGGCCTTGTGCCTTGGGTCACGCTTAAGCAAAGCTCAGCCTGCGGAGGTGTCTGGCACTGGGGTTGTGCTGCCAGAGTTGAATAACAGTTGTGGCAGAGGTGGATAAAACTTCCTGCAAAGTACAGGCAGCCAAAGGGCTTGGAGCAACCTCCGGGGCATACACCTGCTCAACGAGGATCCCAGCTTGAGCTTAGATCCTGTTTGGGATGGGAGGAAAATTGAAATTTGTTCAGGCATGTGATCCCAAAATCAATATTTTCACAGCTCAGGGCATGTGACGTGTCCCTGGAAGGTGCCCGGTGAGGACAATGGCTGGCACAGGACCGCAGCTGCACACAGCTCTAGTGCACTCCACCACTGACCAGCCTGTGCACAGGATCTGTAAGCTAATGCCTATGCTTAGAGCCAATGGCCCAAGCCTTCCTCTACAGGCAGGAAAATTCCTCCCATAAGTCTGCACACTTCTCAGAGATGCCCTGCATTTAATGGGACTGGAGGGGGCAGGGTGGGATTTATGAATGGCAATTGAATTTCATGCATTACTATGTTTTGCATTTCATCCTAAAGCATGGAACTTCACATGAACAGTATATTCAGCAATAACACAAACACTTCCTCCAGCTAAATTTTAACATTTGTGTCAGGTTCTTTACTAGATGCAGCAAACCTGTAGCTTTGCATGCCGTGTCCTAACTCTCTCTTACCAAATCAGGTTTTTCCCATATGCAGGTAGAAAAGTTAACACTTCCCAGAATACCACATGAATAAAATGCTCTGGGTCATCTTTCCAAATAAACCCTTAATCCTCAGACATCACTGAGAGTAATTTTTGTCAATAGTGCACTATCCTGTAGAAAACAAAGAGCAGTCACTAAAAAAAACAAATACACTGGTCTCTTCAGTCTCACTGTTTGGCATCCACGGGCATTTTTATTTTCCTGGTATCTTCCAAGCAACTTACAATCAAAATCCACTACTTTGTCACCTGGAGCCTTTTGAAACACATGAATTTGCTATTGGAAGGTTTTCTGATTCCTGCCTACATAAAATAACTAAACCAGACACTGGGAAAGAGAAGGAAACTAAATTTTCCCAGAGCTAACACCAAGTACAAAGATTGCTGCATTATCTCATTTTCTTCCACTATATAGCTTTTTATGGGGGACAAAAGAAAGTGTAATGCAATATTTAAATCCACATAAAGCCTTAACGTCAAAATCAGAAATGTTGACCATGAGCATGAAGCACCACCCAGTGCTGCAAACTCTCCTTACAAACCGGACTTCAGTCAAAATGGTTTCTCTCCCTTTCTGAAAGTTGAAATGCATTTCTGATATGAAAAAAGAGACTTTCCATAGTTTTAACACTGAATTCTCACAAGCGATTCTGCCCTTCTTCACCTGGCTTGCAGCTCAACTGAATTAAAGAGCTGAAATGAACATCTAAATGAGCTCCTGAAATAAATAGCTGAGACAAGACACTTTGACAATGAGGGAAACAGAAAAAACAGAGTGCATACGTGGATCTCCATTATTAGCGGAAAAGGCTTTATTTCTTTGCAAGGGCAATGGCAAGGTAGAGCTACCGCAATGTAATGAAAGAAAAATACTTTCAGTATGGAACCATGAAAGCATTAACATAACAGGCAAAGCACATTAAGTCCTGCCCTTGGCAAATGTCTCGTTGGCTACTCTGGACTGTGACCCAGCAAAAATAAGCAGTCCAAATGAATTTTCTCCTAGGTAAAATACTGCTTCATTTACTACACACAGTAGACACTGGTGGACTGTTTTCTCAAAATTCAGTGTGGAGGCACAACATTGCACTGAAGAAAAAGGAAAACCCTGTGCTTCACACAAAAATGAGCAGAAGTGCTGCTTGGTACACTAAAAAACTTCCAAGAACATTTGACCTATTCGATTTTTGACAAGGCAGTGCTCCTGGTGAATGGGAAGACAAGGAGAACTCGATCATGTTCCCCAGCACAAAACATGCTGACATTGACATCTATATTTTTAAGGTGGTTTTTTTTTTCTTCTCAGATCTCATTACTGCCACTTTTATTTGTGATTCCTTAAGCTCAGTAAGTTTGATTTTATTCAAGAGCCTCTATACCTGCAGGCAATCCCCCTTTTTGCTGGAAGGATTTTACCCACTTCAGTCAAACCAGTCTGGTTATCACTTTTCTATTAAATACACACACCACCTCAGAAACCAGTAGGATCAAAAGAAGCAGTATTGATGATGGATCAAATGCGCATTAACCACAACCTGTTTATTGATTTCTGAATCTGTCACATATTATTTCCTTATTCCCTTTGTTTCCGAATTGCTTGAGCATGTTGATCTAAGTCAGCTTTTAACTCCACTTTGTCACCATGACCTTTTTTCATCCCAGTCCATTTGCTCTCAAATAAAGTCACACTATAGAAGCTGCTTTGCTCCAGGTTGTGGTTTTCATGCTCTTAGTTAAATTAAATCTTTCTGTGCCACCAGCTGGGACAACTGGTGCCTGATAAACAGTGGGACCTGGGACAGTAAACCACAACACTCTCTTCATGGCACCCTTCCCTGAGTAAATAAGGAGCCACTGTGGGAACCGGGGAGAGGAACCAGAGGAGGGCATGTGGAAGAGTTTCCTTAGACAGAGAGACTGGTTGGAAGGTATAATCAGATACTCACCTTCAGCTTCACCTTCAAACTGGAAACTGGGATAAATTCATGTTGAGGGCTAGGCTGCGCATAAGCACAGCTAGGTACAAAGAGCACGGTCTAAATTATCACCCTTCACTCATGCTCTTCTGCAGCTTATTTCAGCTTCCTCCAGGGCCTTTGCCAGTAGTCTCCAGTTGTTGCCACCCCCTATTAGCAGAGGCACACACTTACCAGCTTTGCTTCTGCATCCACATGGGAAATGAGTCCCTCTTTTCCAGAAGCTTGTCTCTTCTTCTCATCCTTGCACCACTGTCTTGGGAAGGGTATTACACTGGCAGAGCTAAAGGCTCCCCACTTTGGGTTTTCTTCAGCATATCCAGAGGCAACCTAAAAAAAATTAAAAATAGGATGGCCATGGAGAAATTTCCCTATGTGTAATCAGCTGAAAAGGTAGTTCAATGTACTGCTGTTATGAACTGAAATACACATATCTGTGAAAAGAAGATTTCAGCATGTGGGCTAAATAACAGGATGAAGTGGACCCATGGACTCATGTTCTGAGCATAACATATAATCTGTAATCATTAGTGCATGGGGGCACCACTAAGAGCCATAATAAGCCAAATGCAACCCAGTGCTATTCTATTTGCTTCAGTGAGATAACAAAATCACAAGGTAATAGGATAAATCAGGTTAGGAGGGACCTCCAGAGGTCATCTAGTCCAAAACACATCTGATCAGATGGGCTTGTTCAGGGCCATGTCCAGTTAAGTCTTGAGCACCTCCAAAGAGGGAGAATCCACAGCCTCTCTGGGTAGCCCACTCCAGTGTTTGACCATCCTCCCAGTAAGTAAATAAAATTTTTCTAATATCTAGTGGGAATTTCCCACCTTCCAACTTATGCCGCTTGCCCTTGCCGTGTTCCCCGCAGAGGCTCTGCTCCCACTCCTGTGAGCCCTCCAACTGGGAGGTATTCTGGTGTCCATAAAAGATGACAGACTCCTTGTGCCCAGATCTACCAGGTGCTCAGGAAACAGCAGACACTAGCTGTGGCACACAAGGACAGAGGACGCAGTGAGAAAGTGTTCTCGCTCCAGGAACACTAAGATCTGAACACTGTCCTGTCACTCAGACTCAACTCCTGCCACTGGTCAGGACTTGACTTCTTTGTCTTTATGGCTCACTGGCAAGGATCACTTCTGAACTGCTTTAGAAAGATATTTGCTTATCTGCCTTCCACTGCAATTAAATCCTTCTAAATTTCATTAGATATAGGATACTTCTACTTTGCAAACACTTTCTAAATTGCATTCCATAAGGCCACAGGTTCTAAAAACCCATCTGGAGGTTTCCTTCCTTTTCATTGCAACTTGCCTCTGTTTAGCAAAACTTAATTTTATGTGGAGGCCACTTCTGAAGAGCTGCACCTGTGCTGTTGGCCAGCTGGAATGCACCTCCAGTAAAGTAGGAGATGCACTTCTTCACATTTCCTGCTGAGTTTGTTAAACAGGTTATATCTATTTTTAAAAGCATTGTATTACAAACTTTCAGGTAACAACATAGGCTTTTCTCAACAAAATTAAGGTGAGTTGAAAAAAAAAAAAAGAAGAAAGAAACAATGCATTGATCAGTGTCAAGAAACAAAGTCTGTAATGTCTGAAAGCACTGAACAGAATGAAAGGAGGTGAAAGGTTATTGGCTCCTGGAATGCAATTTTTCACTCCTTTAAAATGCTCTAGATTGTCAGTTCCTGTTAATTTTTTACTTTTTGTTATGTAATATACGAACCACATAGCTTAAAATCATTCTTGTCCTGGCAGTTTATAAAGATGTGCAGTAATTTAATTAAATTAAATTTCTCACAGCTTAAGAAAAACAAAGGTGGTAACCCCAGCAAGGACTGGTGATTATTAACTGATGTTCCCACTCTGATGGATTTTTTTTTTTTTTGGACACAGAAACATTCCTTCGTTTACTCTCCTTTGGGGAAGAAGATCTGGTTGCTCATTTTTTAGGCAGCACTTTTTTCTGTGCTGTGCAAGCTCTTTTGCAGTCTTGTTAATCTCCTCTAATGTGTACACCAATTTGAGGTGTATCCCCCAGACCTATCGCTGACAGCAGACCTGACCTTGCCCAGGTGATGACACTCTTACAAGCCTGTTCATGTTCCCCGCATGTCTGCCTTACCTTTTCAATATTCAGAGTCTCAGGGAAACCCTAGCAAACAAGGAAGTTGTCCTTCAGCCTTACAAAAACAAAGTGGGGTTTTTTTCCTTTTGCACAAGTGCTCTAGGCACCCTGGAAATCATAACATGGCAGAGCCAGGAAAGAGTCTCAAGTTGCCCAACCTATCCATGGTAAAATTACAAGAAGCATTACTCCGGGACAAAGGCATGACGACCCTAGCCTGCTTATCCTGGCTGCAGAACAAATGCTGTTGTCATCTGGTGTTTAACTTACGAGGCAATAACAATTGCTTGTGATTTTGATCCTGCAAGAGCTAAAATAATATCCTGTATTTCAGACCTGAGAGCAAAACCCTTTCTGAGGGTTTTTTCTGTACGTGGCACTACAGTCAACTTTTGCACATTATAAAAATTCAACTATTTATTAGTATTCCATTCTAAAATGTATAGAGTTCAACAATCTGGGGAGGTCCCTGCTGACTGGCAGCCAACTAGTGTTACTCTAATCTACAAGAAGGCTGTGAGGGAAGATCCAGGGTACTACAGACTTGTTAGTCTAACTTAAGCTCCTGGAAAAGTTACAGAGAAGATCACACTTAGTACTGCAGAAAGGCATTTAAAGAACAAGGCAATCATCTGGTACAGTCATCATGAGCTCACAAAGGAAAAGTCCTGTTTAACTAAATTCATATCCTTCTATGATAAGGTCACCCACCTACTGGATGAAAGGAAGGTGGTGGATATACTTTTTCCGGATTTCAGTCAGGCTTTTCAAACTGTCCCTCACAGCACCCTTCTGCACAACTCGTCCAGCTGTGGGATGAATGGGTTGATGGTGCCCTGGGTGAAGAACTGGCTGATGGGCAGTGTCCAAAGTGTTGCAGTGAATGGGGCTACATCTGGTCAGTCACCAGCACAGCTCCTCAGGGCTCAATCCTGGGCTCCACGTCTGTTCAATGCATTCAGGACTTGAACACACCATTAGCAAGTTTGCTGATGATACAAAATGGGAGGTGCTGTTGTCGCTCTTGAGGGACAAAAGGTCTTGCAGAGTGATCTGGATAAAATGGAGAATTGGGCTATGATTAATGGGATTAAATTTCCCAAGTCCATATGTTGGATTCTGCACCTGGGACAGAGCAATTCTGGGAACAAGTATAAATTAGGAGAGCCATAGCTGGAGATCAGCCCTTCAGGAAGGAATCTGGGGGTATTGGTCGACAGCAGGATCAATATGAGTCAGCTGTGTGTCCTGGCAGTCAAGGCGGCAAATCCCATCCTGGGGTACATCAAACACAGCATCACCAGCCAGTCAAAAGAGGTGATTATCCCACTGTTTTAGTGTTGGTGTGACTTCATCCAAAGTGCTGTGTGCAGTGCTGGGCCCCACAATTTCAGATAGATATAGAGGTCCTTGAATGTGTCCCGAGGAAGGCAATACCTGGTAAAAGGGCTGGTAGGAATGTCCTGTGAGGAGTGGCTGAGGACTCTAGGTTTGTCCAGTTTGGAGAAAAGGAGGCTGAGGGGCACCTCACTGCTTTTTGCAGCTTCCTTTGGAGGGTAAGTGTAGAGAGTTATGCTGATCAATTCTCCCTGGGATCCAGGGATAGGATGCATGGGAAAGGTTCAAGGCTGCACCAGGTGAGGTTTAGACTGGACATTAGGAAGCACTTCTGTACTGAGAGGGTGGTCAAACCCTGCAACAGGCTTCCTAGAGAGGTGGTTGATGTCCCAAGACTGTCACTGTTTAAGAGGCATTTGGGCATACCCTTAATACCATGCTTTAACTTTGGGTCAGCTCTGAAGTGATCAGGCAGTTAGACTGGATGATCAAAACATAGGTCCCTTCCAACTGAAATCGCCTATTCTAAACACTTACTAGTATTTCCAAAAATGTCATTTTTATGCCCAAGAGTCAATGAAACTTGCCACAAAAAATGAACCACAAGGGTTATTTTTCTTACAAAAAACATGAGCACCTTTCTCTCCCAGTTTAAGGGAATAAAACCCATGTTCAGTCAAATGAGCCAGCACAAACCTGTGCTATTGCAAGGACCTGATCAACTTATGTAAAGAAAAGAACAGAAATCAGTCTCACGGTGGTCTGAAGAACTTTAAAAAAATTCCCAGGTCATAACTTGTCCCAAAACACAACAACAACAAAAACACAAAAAAACCCCACAAAAAAACCCCACAAAAAACCCCACCAAAACCAAAAAAACAAAGCAAAGGCCAAGTCTTTCACTCTACCACACAAACTATAAATAGCTTAGAAAGCCAAGTAAGCAAATCCAAAGTCAGAGCTATGGTGGCAGGAAAACAGAAGTTGAAGGGAGACATAGGCATGCCTTCATATGTATGTTAAGTTCCTACCACAAACCCAGGGAGTAAAGAGACCATTGTTTCTTGGAAAACTGGAAGATGTATGAGCTAAGCTCATGACAGAGGGACTTGCAGCTGCATAAGAAGGTGAAAGCACAGTAAGAGGAGAAACACAGCCTCACAGATTAATATTTTCCAATGTCTAAACCCTGCAGATCCCAGGCAACGTGAATAAAATGCCACAGGGGAAGAGTATCTCTTGCACCTTCCCTTACTCTTCAACCTGGGGTGAACGCTCTGCCATGTGCTAGGTCATTTTAGGCTTACATTACCACAAATAAGATCAGAAGCTCAATATCTTGCTTTGATTTTAGATAAGAAAGACGGTAATAACTGGACTAGTAACAAAACATTCTCAAAAGCAGCAGTGTCAAGAGGACAAAGGAAGAGACTTTCCCTGAAGAAAGTCTGATTCTCCTGTACACTGAGGCCACTTTACAACATTCTGGATAAAACAGGATTTACAAGGGAATGAACCTATAAATTAGCCCTGCTTGAAGAGTCCTTGCTGAAAGGCAGAGAGTGGGTTTGAGGTGGAATTAACTTCATCTGTACTAAGCCAGCCGCATGAGTTCCCCCTGAAGTCCCTGGCAGCAGATAGGTCACTGTCAGAGAGATATGGAACCACACTACATTTATTGCAGCTGAAGTCCAGCTCTGTTGAAAGCAGTGTGGTCTGGGACAGCAGAACTGATTGTTGGACATCATAGCAAGAGCCCACAGCAGCTTCAGCAGGGCTAACCACCTTTAGCAGGATTACTCACCAACCTGCCCCTTCCACAGCCCCTCTGGGAAGAGGTGCCTAAGAGTCTCTTCATCTTCCTCCCTAGGGCTCCGACTCAGGCCGTATAGTGTGGCAGCACCCCAAAAACTTCTGATGGCCCTGACCAAAATTTGCCCAGATGCTACTCCCTGTAAGCACCAATCAAAGCAGTGTTATCAAGTGAGCTCCTCATGCCGGGAAAGCACGACGACCCAGGCTTGGACTGAAGTCTCCTACCTCAGACTCGATTAGATCCCAGCTGATAGCTTGGATTGACCTAGCTTACCACCACCAACAGAATTCTAGTCTGCAAGATCTCAAAGTGCCAAGATAGGAGAAAATATTTAATTTTTTTTTTTCCTTTTTGCTGCCATGCCCTACGATAAGTAGACCATGACATCACGGAGATGTGACTTGGATCTGTGGTCATGTCCCGGTGCATTGCATTCAGAAGCACTTCCCTGTGTCCCGAAGTGAGCTCTGGCTACAGTCTGACACCACAAAAAAGTGTGGCTTACCCATCTCATGACCCTTTCTTTTCCCTCCTGATGACTGAAGACCACATCTTGGCACAGAGGTTGCACAGAGCTGTAGTATACTCCATGCCCAACGCTGCTGTGCAAACAAGCCTACTGCCTGCTTTCCCCTCTCCCCCTTCCCTGCCAAGGCCTCTGTGCGTCACCGGCAAGTTGGAGGGTACCAGGGAGGCAGAGAGCAGGCAGAGAGTCACTGCGTCATTAAATGCGTCTGTGGACCCCCTTTTATCCTGCTGGGGCATTAACAGAACAATGAACACCCTGTTCACATTGAGATCTGACACACATCCAAAGGTACACCTATCTCTGGGGCTTTTTTAAAAATTTTTTTGTAAATTTTATTTTTTATTTAATATATGCCTGTAAGTTATTACATCCGGGTTTGTGCCCGAACGGCAAAACCAAAGAGCATTCATCAGAAGAATAATGATTCAAATGTGGCTTCTTATCCTCCAATGATTGCCTATCTGGCAAAAAGGTTTAGAAAATGTAACAATAGTTTTGAAATAAATAGAAGGAAAGTAAAGACCGGCAGTGTACTTTCCACATCAATGGCAAATATACTACTGATGTGGAAAGTAAACAGCTTCAAACAAGAGGTGAAACCACTGTGGATAACTCTACACCTGTGAGCTGTAGGCTTGAATGCCAGTGCATTAAAACAGAGGCAGAAAATCCCAAGTTCATCACCTCAAATTGCAAAAACAGGTACTAAACGCCGTATTACCTGTGGCTGGGTAATAACATGGGGCCAGCTGACATTCAGAGGATTCAAATACCGTGCTGCACGTTTCAAAAGCTTACCTCCTTGTGGGAATACGGAACGCCCGATACGGTCAGCACACCTGTATGCTACAGCCACTCCTCAGAACCACCCCCCGCCAGGGCTGTTGTTTTGGGGGGCAGGGGGGCGTCTGCTCGCGGGAGGAGATGCAAACCCGCAGCAGCCACTGAGGAGACACTGAGGCCGCACCTGTCCTGCCACTGCCACCCCCTCCCGTCCTGCAGGGGAGACTAAAGCTCAGTAACAGGTTTGTTTTCGGGGCTGGTTTATGCGGCCGCGCC